>OY735218.1:5475557-5955557 GCA_963457665.1 Thysanoteuthis rhombus
CATGGATCACCTGAAGTATGAAAGCTGCTGAACACAAACTAAGGGACCCCTATTTTAAAGGTGGGGGAGGGGATATTTTCCTAGACATAATAAGGAGTAAATGTTTAAATTTTCAGCTCTCTAGCTCAATTGGTGTGGCCAGTAAGTGTGATACCGACATATTTAGCCAGTTAGCCAGAATCACTTAAAAACTTGAGATGAAGTAAACTGATAAATATAAAGAGTATATTTGTAAAATCATTTTTTTTCTCATTTCAAATGCACTACACACAGATTTAAAGTTAGAACTTGTTGAAAGATATTTGAAGTAATAAAAAAATGCAAAATTTAGTGCTTAATCATCAATTTTTTTAATCTACTGAAAGAAATATTTAGTTCATGGCCAAGTGGATAAAACCATTGATAAGTGTATCTTGTAACTTGCCTGGCGGTTGTGAGTTTTATCCCTGAGTTGGGTAGTTCAGAAAAAATTTTATCCTTTAGTTCAGGAAGGCAAGTGATATGATAAGAACAAATTAACCAGGAAGAATTAAATGATACAAGATATCTTATGGCATGGATAGCAGAACAAGAACATTTACCACAGTGAATTGAATATCATTCAGTTTGGAATTCACTGAAGGTTACCAACTATGACAGACACCTGAAGAAGGGCGAAGACCATGGTGGACCGGACCTAAAATTTCTAGGAGGGAAACATGCAAAAGGGCCCACTTAATCCTAAAATTTAGTAATGGAATAGGATGAAAGCAATGGTTTTAAGCAGGCAAATAAAATACTTCATTACTTTGATATTTTATCTATTAATGTTAAATGATAAAACAAGGTTCAGAGGGCAAGAAAAGTTGCAAAATGAATCTTTTTCTAAGCAAAAATATCTACCAATAAGTATTATTCCTTCAAAGAAAGACCAAACTTAAAGGAGCGCACAGGAAAATTTCTCAGTTTCCTGGTTGACCAGTCTGCCTGTGGTCAGAGGATACAATGGCTGAGATGTTCTTTCTTGACTATAACAATCACATCCAAATAAATCAGTCACTAATACAGGAATATTTAGTTTGTTAGTGCAGAAAATGACTTAGGTGGTACTTTTGTTCAGAACTTAATTAACAGCCAGTGCCCTCAGCTACAGGCAAGTATTGTGATATGAAACCAATACTTTATTTCACATGGCAGACCATGAAGAGGAAAAGATTACCACACTCTCAAATCTATCCATTAAGCCTGGAGTTGCTCAAAGTTTATTGTATGACAGCACACTAAGGATACTGTCAACAAAAACAGTCACAAAAACTGTCAGCATATATTTCTTCAGTTTTGGCTGGCTGGCTGTGTCTGCATGCATGTATATATGTAAGTATGATGCATACAAATAACTAAAAGAGCTAAATATTTTAAAGCTTTCGGGTAGCACAAGCTCAGTCTTCAAGAACCAGAAAAATTCCATTACTCCAAAAGAGAAGGGTATCCTCCTAATAGTCACCTATGGAGCTGCAATCAGGGACCCAACCAAAAGATTGAACCTCAACACACACAAGAAAGAATCATGCTCATAATCATGTGGAAAGATCACTAAACAGCACAATATATTAGAGAATAAACAGAAACATCATAGAATCCATTAGAAAACTCAAGTGGCAATGGGCTGGTCACGTTGCAAGAATGGCAGACAACCAATGGACATTACAACTCATGATGTGTTTCCCAAGGCGAAACTGTGGCTGGCAAAGTATAAGACAATATGATGAACTATGCAAGTTCAGAAGATAGTGGCTGTGCAACGCCCATGATAGAATAGTTTTGCAAATCTTGAGGAAGGTCTATGTTCAATGATGGACACTAAAAGGCTGATGAGGATTACGTTTAGTACAAAGTTTGTTTTTTTTTTCTGAAATCTAACCTCTTTATAGGTTTTTAGTATGTGTGTGTGTGTGGGGGGGGCTGGTTAGCAATGTAAATTTATGCTAATTGATCCTTTTGCTTGTTTTTTGAAAATTTAGACTTTCTTTCAGTGACCACTACCCAAGAAGAGGCAAGAGAATTAACTTATTGATTGATCATCCCTTTGTTCAGTATCACCCAAATACTGCTTGCTCACAAAAGACGGTGGTAATGTGATGGTTCTTTTGAGTGAATAACCAGACTTGTATATATTTATTAATTATCTCATTATACCTCTTTGGGAATCTCTCATTATAAACAATATTTACACATCAACTAAAAAAAAAATTAAATTCATAAAATCACTATGAAATGTACATGAGTATAAACAATATTAACAAGTTAATATATACTTAACATATAAGTTAACATATAACATTAACATATAAGTTAATATATAACATTATAATCATATAAGTCAACGTATAATATTATAATCATACTACTTTGAAATTCTCATCAGAGAGATTCAAAAA
The DNA here is from genome assembly GCA_963457665.1 of Thysanoteuthis rhombus. Classification (NCBI taxonomy): domain Eukaryota; kingdom Metazoa; phylum Mollusca; class Cephalopoda; order Oegopsida; family Thysanoteuthidae; genus Thysanoteuthis; species Thysanoteuthis major. The sequence continues at coordinate 5,477,975 of OY735218.1, forward strand.
ATGTCCTTCTAAGCCCATGTCCTTTCTATAATTTCTAAACTAAAATTATTCTTAAAACTCTGTATACTAGTGCTATTTTTAACATGACTAGGAAACTTATTCCAAAAATATATTACACTATTAAGAAAAAAATCTAATCGTTTAGTAGGTTTAGTTTTAAAAATCTTGTCAATAGATTTCCATTTCGTAGAAAGATGTAAAAAAAATTATGTACTATATTTAGAAATTCGGTTAATTGTTTTGAATGTCTCAATCAAATCTTCATTCAGTCCTCTCACTTGCAAAGTCATTAAACCCAAAGACTATTCTTCCTTCATAGACAAGATCTTCTATTCAATTAATTAGTTTGGTTATTTTGCATTGTATGCACTCTGATTTCAAGATGAAATTCCAGTTAACATGCCTATTTGATTTCATATTTGATTTGTGTGGCACATCAACTCTTTGCACTGTTCAGATATGAAAATACATTGATATATATTTGGCCATAACCATGGAACTTAATGTTTATGGAGACTTACAAAAACATTCAGAAACAAACTCAGAATAGTAGAGAGTGCAATGAACAGAGCAATGTTAGGAATGATTCTTTAACTTTTAGAAAAAGATCAACATGGATTAGAGTGAGGATAAGGGTGAAATTTATTGTGGAAGTAATAAGGCAATAGAGGGCACAAAGTGGGAAGAAGGGACAACTAATGGAGCAAAAGGCTGACTGATTGGTGCCTGTGGGACAGTAAACACAGAACAGACACAAAATGGGGAGATGAGGTAGAAAAGTTTGCTGGTAAGACATGGCAGAGATAAACACAATATTGCTTGTTATGGAAGGAGATGGGCAAGGCTTTTATCCAACTGTGTACTTATAACATGGTTCTAAGCTTATGGCTGAGAACCATGCAACATGCACATGAAAGAATAATGCTGGGCCTCACATGGAGAGACCACAAAACAGCACAGCACATCCGAGAAAAGACAAGAGTTAGAGACATCATAGAATCCATAAAAAATCTCAAATGGCGGTGGGCTGGCCATGTTGCAAGAATGGCTGACAATCGATGGACATCACGACTCACAACATGGATTCCCCGAGACCATATGCGCAACCGAGGCCGGCAAAATGTTAGATGGAGAGATGAGCTAGACAAGTTCAGGAAGTACTGGCTCAGTGACGCCCATGATAGAGAAGTGTAGCAAATCCTGGGGAAGGTCTATGTCCAACGACGGACGATAAAAGACTGATGATGATGACTTATAACAGGTGATGATGATGATATATATATATATATATATATATATTTATATATATATATATATATATATGTATATATATATATGTATATGTATTAATGCTCCTCTATTCAGGGTTGAGCACTCTTTAAGTGAGGTAACCCATTCATTGTAGGCTTATCCAATGCTCTTCCATAGGAATAGAGCACTCTGGTGGATGAGGAATTTAAACTAAAATAAATGCATCGTATAAATTCAGCCTTACTGACCGTCCAGTTCCCTAGCGCAGAGATAGTATATCAGCCTCCACGTATGAACCGAAGGTTTCAATCCTGCCTCATGGTACTGGATGGGATGACGGATTGTCTATAGCCACACTGGAGAGTTGTAATACAACGAAATAGCGCTGTCTGTGGATGACACGATAATATATATATATATATATGTATGTATGAAAATAAGTAGATGAATTCCGTAGTAAGAATTGAATAGACTCAAGAAAAGGTAAAAGTAATTCTTCTTAAACAGAATTACTTTAGCCTGCTGAAGACATGTACAAAACCGGTTAAGGCTTACCAAAAATTATTATACCTTAAAACCATAATGAAAAATTTTGGCTGTCTTTTTTCCACTTTTTTCTAAAAAACATATTTATACATATATATATATATATATATATATATATACGTATAACAAAATACTATTATATGTACTGTTGACCCCTTTCCTTCTATCTGTCACTAAAAAGAAATCTAGTGAAAAACCACAAAACTGATAAATTTGTTGGAAGAACAAGCATAATACGAAATAGGTCCTAAGCTTGAAATACGTTTGCATATTTGGAAAAATTTATGCAGTATACTTGAGAGATAGTTGCAGCACACTATTATACCGTGGCACACGGTATTGTTGCACCCAGTTTAGTGGAAGAAGCAGACATTAGACATCACAAGGACAGATCAACTACGAAGGATTAACTGAAACAAGATACACATGATATGTAACGATAACAACCAAGATGAGGATAATAGTTTGGATAAATCAGTTTAAAATTAAACACATATTTATCTATCTTGAAACTGTCACATTTTTTTAATTGTAAGATATCCAAAAATAAAGCTAAAATTTGATAGTGAAAAAAGTTTTCAAAAAAAAACACACCAAGATTGGAAACAGGAATCTAACCTTTTTTGTCTGATCTTAAACTAAACCTCATAACGAACTAGAAATGCTGACACCATCGTCTCTAAAAGCTCAATGATATTCAGCTCACATATAGTTACGACACAGGGGGAGCTATCTGCAAAAAAATCCTGGATCCGCCCCCAAATTTAATCAATTCTTTCTTAGCCCAAGGCCAACCCTCCGACAAAATGTCATTGGAATTCATTGAGAATGTTGGGTGATATTGTGTGAACAAAGATGTGCAAAAACATAAATGTATGAAAAAAGAATAAAAAAATATCTCTCAATCAAAGAAAATTCCTGGATCCTGCCCAAAATTTAAACCAATTTTTCCTCACCCTGTAGCCTATATTTTTTATCTTCAAGAAAATTTTATTGAAATTCATTTGGAACTTTTGAAGATATCAAGCACACATATAGCTAAGATGCTGGGAAGGCATCTGTAAACATCTCTGGATCTACCTCCAAATTTTCATCTGTTCTTCCATAGCTATTTGCCCACCCTTCCATAGAATTCAACAGAAATTTGTTGAGAACTTTTGGAGATACTGTGTGAACATATAGCTAAGATTCAGGGGAGATAACTGTAAAAATTTCTGGATCTACCTCCAAATTGTCATCACTTCTCCTGTAGCCCATTGCTCACCATTCCAGATAATTTCATCAGAATTCCTTGAGAACATTTGAAGACATAGTGCGAACATATAGCCAGGATGCAGGGGAGGTAACTGTAAGAATCCTACATCTACCTCCAAATTTTTATCATGTCTTCTTTTCCCCTTTGCTCACCATTCCAGATAATTTCATCAAAATTCATTGAGAACTCTTGGACGTATTGTGTGAACATAGAGCTAAGATGCAAGGGAGGTAACTGTAGAAAAATCCTGAGATCTGCTTCCAAATTTTTATCACTCCTTCTGTAGCCCATTTCAGATAATTTCCTCAAAATTCATTGAGAACTTTCAGAGATATTGTGTGAATAAACAGACAGACAGATGGACATGCAGACAAACGAGAGTGGATACACATACCTCTTCTAACGTTAGAACGGATAAAGGGACAGGTTCTTAGTTATTTTTTTCCCCTAGTTTTGGTAGGCCAGTCAGTCATATGACTTGAATGTATTTTTCGTCTTCCTGATCTTACAGATTTTAATCACAGTAAGAAAGAAAGAAGATTTATATTTTGACTGATGTTGACTTATTTCTCCACGAAATTTGGACTTTTGGAATTTCTTAATGTTCCCTTTCTTTTCTTTTTGGATATTTCAAATTTTCAACAATCTAAAAATAATAAATACTATACGGAGCATAGTTGAAAAAATATAAATTTGAATATAATGAAATACAGAACAGTATGATTTTGTGAAAATTTTTGAATTTTCGTTCTGTTTGAGTTAGCTAAATACAAAAGAAACCGCCTATTGTGATCTCTTTCGGACAGTGTCTTTTAGATAATGATAAGCGGCTGATAACATTAAACAAAGGATACTAAAATGTTACAATTTATAACGATTCCTCGTCAAAAATTCATTGTTATAAACAACGAGATTAATTTTTTGATTAAAAAAAAATACAATTCATTTTAAATTCGGGACTGATTGATTTTGATAACAATAGCCTGCAGATGAAATTATCTGTGATTATAATAAACAATAAGCGGCTTCCACAGTACAAACCCACGCGCGTACACACATACACACATATATACATACAAACACATGCACAGAGGAACCTGCTTATTGTGATCACTTTGGAATAGACGAGGTATTGTAGATAACAAAAACCGACTGATAAAACTGAGCAAAAGATACATAGACGAAGCCACTTACTGTGATCACTGTAAAATGAAGCGTTTTGGCACCGACTGATATTGATAACAATAACCAGCTGATAACATTATCTGTGATCATAATAAACGACATCTTTTATAATGTTAATCATAATGAATACGATAATGATCATGGTGACAAAAAAAATGTTAATAAAATTGAATAATGAAAAAATATAAATAAACAGAATTCTGATCTTTCTTTTAAAGGTTCACTGACCTAAATTTACATTCAAGAATTTTCAATTTAATAGGCCGAAGATATTTATGGTAAGGAGCATCACCAAATCGGTAGTCTATGTGTAGAGGCGTAGCTGAATAAGAGAATGGGGATATCCGAAAACACCTTGAGGCCCCCAATGAGGGGGGGGGCAGATGGAGGGGGCCCCTAAAATCTCTATAAATTATAAGTTCACTCACTGCTTTAAATAACAAGGTTATATTTATATACAAAATATAAATTCCATAGGTAATAATTCAACCTATCTGGGTGGTTCTTATGCAAATAGATAATGAATGTTTGTTAAACTATGACAAATTTTCATTTTTTTTTGTCCTCAAATCTCACCTAAAAGTTCAAGGGGCCCCTCATAGAGCCGAGCCCCCGGGGGCCCCCTAATCTTCAACTAGAGCCCCTGTCTCTTGCTGGTACTTTGGTCCGCCCATAAATCAAAAATAAAAGCGAAAGAAAAACTTGTTGTTTGTTCATGTATGACAATTGTTGACAAGGAAGAATAATTACGAAAAACTTTTCTTATTTTTTTCAAATCCAAAAAAAAAGAAGATATTAAGTAAACTAAAAGACTTTACTTACCCCCAAAGAAAGAAAGGTTTCTTTTATATTAACACTGCCACAATAATATATACAAAGCGGGCTCCCGACTTTTTTTCTTTTTTCTTCTTCTGGTCCGGTTTTTTAAATAAACTGTCATTTAACAATTTTTGCGGTTTTTTAAAATAAATAAAAGCTGACAACGGCGGCAGACGACACAACAAACACCTGATAGAAAGCAATGTCGCTAGAGCACGTGATCTGAATAACAATCACTTCCGCCCGGTTTCAGTCAGCTGAGAGATCGACTATATACAAGGTGGGCATAAAATCTGGACTTGAGAGGCAAATATCTTTGTATTCTTGCAGAATCTGTCACAGAAAAAAGAAAACTAAAACATAATATCAATGATATAACCCCCAGGTCCGGACTTTATATCCATCCTATATCCAATAATTGACAAGCAACCTGGTTTCCACTTCCGCCCGGTTACAGTCACCAGAGTTGATAAAGGAGAGAAATGTCACATGACATGTGATTCTAACAAAACAGCTGGTATTTCTTATTTTATCGTTTTCGCTTATCTATGGAATAAAATTCCTTGATGTTTATTGTTTATTATTTGTCAGGTGTTCCGAAATGAACTAAGGAGATAAAAACGACATATTTCATTTATCTATTTGTAAAGATTTAAACATTTCCTTCAATACTCCGGTGCGCTAGTCCGGTGACAGCATAACTAAAACAAACATAACAACAGTAATACGAACAAAACAACATTTTCTTCAAATTTTCTCTAATTTTTATGATCTGCAGAAAATAGAACATGTATTATAATTCATTTTTTACTACTGTTTACCTCCATCTTGATGCTCTTTCTTTGTTTTGTTCTTTTTATAATAACTTAATTCAGGCAGGCGGCCGTCAATCTACGGCAGAGGCAGTGAATAGTCAAAAATTATCAATGGGCGGTGTTGCCAATCCTAAAAATATTTTCGCGCTAGTTTGACAGTCAACAGGCGGTAAAAGCGCTTAATTGAAAAGAATAGCCTGATTACACCAAAAAATGGCAAAAATACAAAAAAAAAAAAAAACCCTAATAATGCTTTGAAATGGCCTAAAAGTTTAAGCATGCCTGCGCTAATTTAGCATTCTTTCGCAGTGCCAAAACAATAAACGCGCTAAATGTAGCACAAAAAGCGCAAAATTGGCAACATCAAATGGGTTTCAATGTTTCATCTCGTAAAAATTAAAATAAAACACGTTTTAGTTTTATATGGGTGCACGCATCGTGTATTTTTTGAGAAAATCATTATAAATTAATTTCGTATAATGAAATTTATGTAAAAATAAACTAAGGTAAGGCTTCTAGCTTTTCTCCTCTTCGCATAATTCCTCATGTGATGCCTTCTTTTTCTCGTTTATTGTTCATCTTTTTAATTTTTTTTCTTTTTGCACTTATTTACACCACGTGATATTTTTGTTGAGTGTAGGTAGCAACAATAATCTTTCTAAGGGTTTTGGTTAATTGTACCCATGTATTAACTTTGATGTCAAACTTTAGTACTGATTAAAGTTATTAATTTTTAACTTAATAGTTAGCAATAATTATTTCGTCCACAACAGCAATTGGATTTTGTGTTGTTCGCAGTAAAATCGTAGCCAACTAACGTGGCAAGTACATCTATATAACCTACTTAAAATTTGAAATTATTGAATACTGGATTTTCAGCGGAGAGGGGAGGTTTAAATATTTTAAAAAAAAACTATAAGAAAGGGGGGCAAATAAAGAATTTTATTTTATAAATTAATATGTGAAAAAGAAAAATTTCAGTCATCATAAACAAGGAAGTGATGATCCGGCATTTTTAATTACGTCCAACTTCAAGTCATAGCTCTTTAGAAATTAGTATTGTCGAAAGAGTTAAGTGAAGAAGAAATAATCAAGGAAATTCACCGCAAAACCGACTAAAAAAAGATTAAAGAGAAAATGACGGAAGACATTTTAATTAGATTAGGTGAAAAACAAAATAATATTTTTTGTTTTTAAAATTAATCCATGATTAATTGGGATTATTGCTGTCGTTTTTTATTTATAAAATTTACTTATCTATCTAGATATTTGAAAAAGAAAAAAAATGTAACGAAGGTGGTCCCGATCGAAATTCAGCTGGTGTGACATAGATTACTGACCAATAATATTTATGAAGCGAGGCAAAAAAATTTAATTCATTCAAAGTTGTATGATTTATGTTTTTACAACTTTTTTTATGAATTCGTTTATTTCTTTTTATTTGGGCGCCAGTTTTACAACATCGAGTGAAACTCCACGATCAATCGGGACCACCTTACTTTCATAGAAGCCTACTTTAAACGTCTGAGTATTCTGCCCCCACCTCCCTAGAATTACAGTTGATCGTATACTTCAATTTTATTGAAATTCCAATGAAAAGGGGGAAAAAATAGAAAAAAGTCTCCTATGTCTTTTATGAAGTACCATTTTAGGTATTTGTTAATTTAGTAATTGCAATTAATCAAACTAGGACGGTGCCCGTCTCTCAAGTTCATGTTTGGACGAGACCGGACTTTGTGGTGAATGGCACAACCGGCCATTACTGTCCTGTAAAAAAAATCCGTTCGTAAAAAATATTTCGGTTAATTCTCTTCAGTGTGGCCAATTTTGATTTTTATATCTATATTTAGATAATTCTAAAGAGCAGAAGTCAAGAGAGATAATTTATCAAAACTACGAAGAAAGATGTATAGTCTGTGATATTTTATTTATTTTTTATTAGATTTCTTGGGAGCTGCTGATCCAAAAAACTTCGAACATGAGACAGCGCTACCTTATGTGCTGACTAATATATCTGGCGAATGTCGACTTCATGCAAAGATCGGTTGTCGAGTTATCGCGGTACACCCTTCCCCACTCTAATATACCAAACACACACACACACACACACACACACACACACACACACACACACACACACACACATTTCTTTAAATATTGTGAGAAGTTGGGTTTATCTGCCACGTGAGTGAACTTGGATTTTACTGTCAAGATCACTGTCATTTTTTTCCACATCTTTTCTGGTAGGTAGAGGTAGGTGTGAAGACCAAGTGACACCAAATTTACTACTTGAGGTAACTATTTAGATTTGGTACGATTCACAGTTTCAGACATCCACAAGGGATCTCGGAACGTACCCACCGCGGATAAAGAGGGACCACTGTTAATCTCTTTCCACTTTTTAACATCCTATTTATTCTATTATCATTTTTTCTTATTTATAGCCGCACCCATCCCCAAGGGCAGTAAGACTATTCCCGTGGGTGGACACAAGTATAAAAACTGTTATTCTAATTTTCACCAGGAATTGAAATGGGGTGGGGTACGTGGGGGTACAGTGTATATACCTACTTCTCGATTTCCAATTTTTTGTACGTTCAATGCCTACTATTAATGGAGAGATTACCGTATATATGAGTCCCCAAACCTAGACTCACCTTACACCTAGTTCCCCAAACCAAACCTTACCGTATGCCTAGTTCCCCAAATCCAGCCTCACCCTACACCGAGTCCCTCAAAACCACAACCCATGGTATACCTAGTCCCACAAACTCAGCCTCACCGTATACCGAGTTCCCCAAACCAAGCCTTACCGTATACCTAGTTCCCCAAACTACATATCCTCACTGATTTTCACTATCCATACTGCTGCTCTGTGTGTACGTATTACTTGATCTCTCAAGCTAGGTTCTCGTGCTTTTTTTATTTTCAAAACCTCATCTGGAGATTTGGCCGGGCATTATTATTCGTACTGATTGTGTTTTCACAACTGGTGGTTTTTCACGTCTCTTCAATACTGGAGCAGTCTCTTTAGTATTCTTGCTGTTTTCATTACTGCTGTCGCCTGAAAGTTTCTGATTCTCATTTGAATTTCTGATTCTCCAGACCTCTTTTAGAGGATCCTCAGAACTGTTCCAAGTATTCTAATGGTGATAGACACCACTGTCACTATCATATTCTACAATTTATGCTTTCAATTCTCTGGCAAGGTCCAGATTCAGCCCTTTGTTTACTTTCAGTCTTACATTGTCGTCACTTGGAACAAGTTGTTGCTGTTGTTGTTGTTGTTGTTGTTGTTGTTGTTGTTGTTGTTGTTGTTATTGCTTATGCATTTGCATATTTACGTAAAGTGTTTGATGATCATCTTTGGGGGTTGTGAGACAACAAGTCTCCCCAAATCTCCAGCACTTTACTCGGCACTCATTGACCCTAGCAATGCTGTGGTCTTGCGCTACCAATCCCCTTAATCTCACCTCGAATGTCTTTGGGATTGTCCCCAGTGCGCAAATTATCATGCGCACGATCCTAACCTTCATATTCTCAGCTTATTCAGATCTCAGGTGAGGTCCTTTTTTTTCTTACTTTTTTTCTCTTGTTCAATCCTTGCCCTATGGTTCATTGGAAAAGCTCCTTCCAGAATACGACTAATTCTCTTTTTCTTATTCACAACAACTAGATCTGGACTTTTTGCTTGGATGTCCTGGTCTGTCTCCATACCAAAATCAAGAGAGTATTTTACTTTCTTGAATTATTTAATCTCGAGTTAGTGCTTGCTTGTTTGAAAAAACGATCACTTTCTTGATCGTGTGTTTACTGTTGAAAAGTAGTTTCCGTCGGATAATCGGAAGCGTGGCTTTCTTGCTCCTCTTTTTAACATTCTCCTAACGAAATCTTCATCCTATTGACCATTTGATGATACTCTAATGGAGTAAACTACTGCAACTTCTTGCAACTTGGTCAGGCCATCATGACAAAGCTCAATTGTAGTGATTTGGAACCAAGGCATCCTCCCAATAGTCATTTATGGAGCTGAAACATGGAACCTGACCAAGAGATAGACACATGAACTGAGAACCATACAACGTGCATATGAGAAAATCATGCTCAACCTCAAATAGACAGATCTCAAGACAGCACAATATATCAAGGAGAAAACAGGTGTCTGAGACATCATAGAATCCATTTGAAAAACTCAAATGGCAATGGGCTGGTCATGTTGCTAGAATGGCTGACAACTGATGGACATCACGACTCACAACATGGATCCCCAGAGATCACATGCGAAACTGAGGCCGGCAGAATACTAGATAGAGGGATGAACTTGACAAATTCAGAAAGTTAGCATCATTGTGTCTGTTCTAATTTACTTACTTGGACTTATAAAGTTGTGTTATTTCGAGCTATGATGCTTTGAAGTTGGTGCTTTCGACTGGACATTTTTTGGTTCCAAACTGATATATCTTGAGAGTATTATTGCTGAATTTTGATATACTGTCCCAGTCAGTTTATTGGAAGTCAAATGATACTCAATCTTTGTTCAGTCTAGCCGTAAATTGAATATTTGCTGATTGTATCCTTAACATCTTTTGTTCCACTGTTTTGTTCCGGCCTGGTCATAAAAATATTTTTGTGTTGTGATTAGTGTTCCGATGAGTTGGACAATGATCATATTTCTAATATTCTATTTCCGAGAAGTCCGATACGCAGCTTGCAGGCCATATGCAACCCAAAAAGCGATTTCGTGCCGCTCAAGACCAATTATTGGGAGAAGAAGCTGTAGTTCGGCGGGAGATAATTGAGTTACAAACAAATGATGGCACTCAAAAATAAACTCGAGCAAGGTCCACCTATGTAGTGGTAGTGTAGGAGTCGTCAACCGTCAAGATGTTTTTGGGGCTGTCTGGCAAAGGTCCCAAGCCCGAGTGAATGAGGGGAATTGGGTGTTTGACTAGCAACCCAAGCCTTTAAAACTTACTTGCAACTGAAACCATAGCAGCACCCTTCCCCCAGGATTTCCCCAGCGATCACACTGCCGAGAGCCAGACCGGGAAGGATGATGTTCGGATGGGGTTCATGGTGCATGCTGGCGAAAGCTTACAGAAAACCAGTTGCCGAACATAAGAACCCTGTCTGAGAGTAGCAGGGGATGAGTTGGGGGTGAGTCAAAAGCAGATTTTGGGAGGGTCAATTAAGAGTGGGGCAAAAGTGGACGGGGTGATATGGGTCAACCTGAGGGGAGTTGTCCAGAACCGAATCCGCTGGTGTGGTGTGGTGTGGTGTAGTTGCAGTCTCATGATCTTCAAGGGTTTGTCAGCAATGAATAAAAAGACAAAAACGAAAAAACTAAACACAACAAAACAGGAATTGTTTTTTTGTGCAAAAGTTAATTTGTTTATTTCTGTCACATAAATGTGTTATCAAGATGCGCATGTTGACATTGGCCAGTGCAGCAAAAACACTTGAGTTGATATATATATATATATATATATATATATATATATATATATATATATATATATATATATATAAAGATCTGTGCTTGTGTGTGTGTGTGCGCATGTATTATGCTAAGCTCTGGTTGTCCACAGTGGTAGTAATGACCCTTACCTACTATAAGTTAGAAGACCAAAAGTTTGTCAACAGACGAGTTAAGTAGACCAGAAAAGAAGAAGAGAAGCAGAAGGGAGAATAGTCGTGTGAAGGTCTACGGGCTGCCGGCCCCTGGCCGCTGGCAGTAGGACTGATACCCACCATTCTCTCTCTCTCTCTCTCTCTCTCTCTCTCTCTGTGAGGATCTTGTCTTCAAGCAAAGACTATCGATGTATTTCCGGTCAGCTGAAGTAAAAAAAAAAAAAAAAAAAAAAAAATTGTTCAATTTTGAATCCCAACTTGACTGCCAGGAAGATATTCGAGCGAAGAAACGTCGTTGAAATTGCCTGCCGCCATTATCCTTCACTAAGCCAGGAGGCTCTTAATGTAATGGAACTGTTTTGGTGATGTTGTTTAGTCATGATTTGACGTATTGGAAACTTCCCCTACAAGTTTGATTAAATTTCAGGCTTGAATCGAGTCATTTGTTTTTGTTCTAACTATCACAGCGGTTATTCCGTATGGATTGACAATGTTTATCTATCTATCTTATAATTTGCAACGTGTCAGTCTGTCTGTCACATAACAAACAGAAAAAGAGGAAGGGAATAATGTTAAATATGAACGAAATCGGTGCCAAGCAAGTTCTACTGTGTGCGTATGTATGTTTGCTGATTGCTGGTAATATACCAACTACTACTATTACTGCTGTTGTTGATATGCTGATTTCGTTTTTTTTGTTTTTTTTTTAGCCTATTCACTTTTAAAATAAAGACTAGAAACTTGGAAGGTTAGGGTAGGGAGGGAAGGATGTATAGAATTCTTTTCAGATTTTACAATACCCCTGGTATACCCTTGGTAGAAACGGGTGTTTTATAAGTATCAGTAGAAATCATTGTAATGATTGCTTTAGTATAACCAGCAATTGCTCATACTAGACGATACCAATTTAACCAATGATCAAAGAAGTAAATAAGGAATGAATACATGAGCCAAGGGACCCAGTTAATGGAGACCAAAGGAAGTAGACGAACAACGACTATAAGAAGCTATGCAGGTAACATAAACCACTTGTTCATCAATTAACTGCAGCTGGTGGCAAAGAGTAATATTTGTTAGTATTACAACAATGACTGAAATTTCAGTCATTCGCAGGTAATGGGTTAATAGTCGGGAGAAGTTATAAAAGGCATAACAAATATGCAAACTTAGCAAAGTGAGCTGGTCTCTATGGAAATTTATCAAGTCAAGGCTTATGAGATGTGGGTTCAGGAGTTACGTCGTGCCCGGACCCAGAGGTCCAGAAGGAGCCCGGGCACCAAAGAGAGATCTCTTTGAAAATAGTAAGTGCTGTCTACCTTTTGGCTAATAACCATGTCTTCTGATTTACATTGAAATGAAAAAATTTGAATTCTTTCTCCCTATATGTACTGAAGCATTAACAAAGATGTTCAAATGGCGTGAACCGTAGTGCTGGACTCACAAATCATAAAAGACACCTGAACAATATGCAAACCTAGAAGAGTAAGGCCTGGGATGAGGGGATGCAGAGGGTATATCATTACAGGACCCAGGGTCTTATAAGGGACCCGGAAGCCAAAGATAGTTCTTTGAAAAAAAAATGTATCAACCTTTATACGAACTATTTCTTCTGATCTATGTTGAAATAAAAAAAAAGATGTTTCGTATTAATTCTTTCTTTTTACTTATATCATAACACAAACAAAAATGTTTAAATGTACTTTCTTCTTTCTGATCCTTTTTTATTTTATTCATAATCACCATTGAGGGAATAAAGGAGCATAGGGCCTCAGAAAATCAATAGTGTGCTCCATTCTAATCCTCTGTCATCCCCATAACACTTTTGGTCTCACAGTACATGCCATAAAATCATAAAGAATAAACCATGAAGAACGGAAGAGCCCCCCACAAAAAAAAAACTTTGACCCCCGGATGAAAATCCTTTCAGAGGCGCCGAATCAAGTCGCATAATGACTTTAAAATTTCAATGATAAAGGTCGTTTTTCCTATAAATGAATTGAAGAATGGTTTCCAATCAGAAGCGTAGCTTAGGGAGGGTTTGAAGTGAATTTAAATCTTAATAGAGCCCCTTCCCCTCGTGAGTTTGATTAATAGTTGTTCAGCATTTCTACTGATAATACAATAAAAAAGCTCACTAAATGTTGGAGAGAACCTTTCAAAGAGCCAAGCCCTGTGTCTTAGGCTTTTAAAAAGACTACTTACTCAACTAACTCATGGACCCCAGGCTTTTTGAAATATCAGCCCACAGACCAGCAATACCTTTGTAGACTCCTAGGAAACCATTGCTATGAGTACTCAATGGCGTATACCCAAGAAGTTAGACTAATTTTCAAGTACGATTTCAAATTAAGACTGCTGTTAACGTCAACACAGCATTTGGAGTGATCACTTCTTCAATGCAAAGTGTTCATCATTTAAGGTCTGGAAATATAGATACCAATAATAAACTCGAGAAAGACACAAACCAATTCCGAATGATGAAGAATGTTAGACAGTAGTTACCAAAGATCTACAAACAACGGGTTGAGTACTTTTGGAACCTTTACGACTTCAACAGAGATTATATGGTATCATCTCAAGACAATAGGAAAGGTTGCGAAAATGCGTCCTACATGAAGTGAATGAAATGTTCCCTGACAGTGCTTGACCACAAACTTCTCAGCTATGTTCGAGCTTGGTATATTGGAACATGAAGTCTTGAAACATCCTCCATATTCACCCGAGATTTCTCCTATAGACCACAATCCTTTCAAGCATTTTGAACTTCACATCTGTATTAAATGGTTCAATAATGAAGAAGACATAAGTCGTGCTTTGACTGAATTTGTGACCACTAGACCCGAAGGATTTTCATAAAGATGTCATCCTACCGTTAGAGGATTAGATGAGAAGGTGATTACTTTGAATGGTCGTATTTTGATTAAATATTTACCGAATTCATTTTGGTACGACGGAGACAGTGCATACGACGTGTTAAAATGTCGTCGTATTTTTTTTTGTGGCGCACCTGATAAAAAAATGACGACTTTTACTTTCATTGCTGAGTAAATATCTGATCAATATGTTGTACAGTTATACTTTTTGGGGCCTTTGTATGTTGTATTTGGGTACAATATTTTACATCCGTAAGACCAAAGATTACAATTATCTCCAATCTGAGAGGTGAAAAGTAGAGTGTGATAAAGTGATCATATGCTACGTAACGTAGAATTCTCACCAAATGTGTCTCCCAAATGCCCATGCCCAAATTTTACCGGCAACGTTGTTTGTTTGTATCAGCTTTTGTCTGGCTTCCTCTCAATCAAAGACAACAACTTTGGACTAAGATCTCTGAACTCTCTCAAAACTCATTGTTTTGATCATCATTTGTGCCACCCTATGGGCAGGCCTGCCACCTAACGACTTAGCTGCGTTACCATACTTTTTCACAGTCGAGTGAAAAGTAACATGAATTATCTTCCTATTCAAAACCGTGATCAGAAAATTGACATCTGTCGTGGTATTTACTAGACTTAGTTTAGTAGGACACACAGTCATATTGGAGATGAAAAAAGGATGTTGATAGGACAACCAAGCCCCAAACCACACTGGAATAATAAAAAATTGTTTCGTTTTGGTACAGTTCAAATCACTTCCAGTTGTAAATGTCCAGATGAATGTCGACAGAGTGTAAATTGGCAGCAAGCCATCCCAAGGATTTGCATCATCACGACTCTGACACAAAAACACGATACACAACCAATCATACAAATCCGGAAGTGATTTTTGGACAAATAACAAGACGTAAAACCAGTAGTAAAATATATTAGGTTACGGTGAACGTAGTTGAACTTCAGTAGCTTATAAAATCCCTCTGATCAAATTTCGTCATTGTGTTAATATCTGATCACGATGTGTAGTTTTTGAGCTTTTGTATGTCTATTTTATATCCGTAAGAACAAAGATTACAAATATCTCCAATTTAAGGCTTGAAAAATAATATGTACCTGAAATTGTTTGTCACAAAACTCGGAGTTAGATGACAAACAAACCAAACCACATACATCACGACCTAAAAATATCCTTTTCTGTTCTTTACATATATATTTCGGTCAAGAGACAAGCCACATAGATATGTACTAAACCTAGCTTGTTCTGGTACTTAGCAATGATAATGTGCACCCAATGAAGATGGAACTCAATACAAAAGCGAATCGGTCTGTGAGATAAGCTTGCTCACCATTTATGCCGATGTTTGTTTGATTTGTTGCCAATATGCTCAAGGAAGCATATTATGCCAACTCATTGGAGCATGTCATACTTCCTTTGGGTTTTTTAGCCAGAAGCAAAAAACAACAACAAAAAAGCAAAACAAAGCAACGCCCAAGATATACAAGAAATAGATATGCTGAGTCACTCAGTAGAAACCGGTACCTAACCATGTGTTTTGATTGGGATTAATCAATTAAAAATGGGGATAAGGGGTGGTCAATGAATAAGTAACTTCTCTCACCTTTGGGGGCGGGGTCACTGATTTAAAAAAAAAAAGGAGCTGTGTGAACGCTGCAGCACATAGATTTAGCATAAAATTAAATTGTTTTCTATTTTATGCATATGCTTCAAAAACTCACACAAAGGCTCCAAAAACAACGTATTTGTCATACATTCAGACAATAATCATAATAAAAGTTAGTTTTGGTAGGCAATGTTTGTAATACTGCACTGTTAGCCATGGCAAAAGAAGACTGGAAGATTTCGAATTCAAAATACTCTATTGTGACAAATACAGACAAACCTTACGACCCTGTAATGTGCTTCCCACTTATAAGCTTAATTCGCCCACTAGTGGGCGGTATCACCCAGGTTGTTGATCGCTGATCTAGATATTCAATTTGTCCTTACCTCTGCCAACAAAGTTGGAGAGGTATATGTATTCGATCATGTCCATCTTCCCGTCTGTCTACACGACGTCCCCGAAAATTCTCAATGAACTACAATGAAATTTTGTGATAAGGTGGGCAATAGGCGATGGAATAAGTCATTACATTTTGAAACGGATCCATGCACAATTACTTCCCCTGATAATGGAATTGTTAGAGGTTTGCACTCTTTGAGTGCTTTCTAGTTTAAATTGTGATTTGTCTGAGCAGAATCTGAGGAGATGTGCCCCAGACCCACACTTCTAGCCCCTGGACCCGCGCCTAGAATTTAAAATACCAGCACAGTTTTTATACTTCTCCTAGCCTCCTTTTCCACCTGTCTATGCCTTTTCTCGAGCGAGTTTTTAAAAAAATAGAGATACCAAATAAAGAATTACGACAGGCAAATCAAAGACTGTAACAAGCAAATTGAAAACTACTGCGTGAAAATTAAAAATTACATTGAGCGATTGAAAACAAAATATTGCCTTCAAATTAGAAAATACAGCGACCAAATTGATAAACAAGAGATAAATAAAACGATCAAATTAAAAACGACTACAAGGAAACTGAATCGATGAACAGGAATGATCAAGTAATTACATTTACTGTTTCTATCTCCGTGAAGGTTTCATTTTTAATGCTGGCTTTTGTTTTTTTTGTTTTTGATGTGCTTGCAGTATCCTTTAATTTGCATGCCATAATTTTTTATTTGCTTGCTGTATATCTCAATTTGTTTGCTCTAATTTTCAACTTGCTCCGGGAAAGAAATAGTTTAAGAACTTCCGTCACAGAACAGCATGAATATCATTATTGAGTGAAAACAATTCATATCGATGTCTCTGTCCACTATGTTGCAATAGCGTTCGTTAAACGCAGTCAGTCAGCTAGAATTGATTACAAGCACACGTTTAAGATCGAGAGAGGGTTGGGGGAGATATGCTACTCTTTTTTTAAGTATCTACTTCTTCAATATCATTGGCTACTGCTCTGATGACGTATTTCTTTTATGTGCTGTAATTCCGTAACACAAACCTTTCGAAAAGGTCTTCACTCAGTTATGGAGTCGTCCACCTGGAGAGTGAATAATCTTGTCCAATTTTCTTTCTTTCTCGCTTTTTACTTATTAAATCTAAACTATAATATGCAACGTGTCCAGCCGTCCGTTCAACTGTCACTCTTTGAAGATAAAAAAAAGTTCTATGCTGGAAGGTGTGGGGGATAAAAGAGGGGTTCTAAGGATTGTATCACAACACCAAGACCGCAAAGAAAGTCGGGAAAGGAGGAACAAAAAGGGTAGGGTTATGTGGAAGTGTAGGGGTCGATCATTAAGATATCTTTAAAGGAGAACGGCTGAACTCAGCCGTCGAGATTGAAATAAAACGAGAAAGTAAATTGAATCGGAATTGAATTATCTTTCGAGTGTCTGTGCTTAGAGGATTTAGTCAAATGCCGGGAATAGTCGATTCAGTCAAATTTTTTTTTTTTTTTAGATACTACAATACTTTCGATTTTTACCTTTACGTATGCCGTTAATAAAGGAACTGGTATTTCACTAATCTAAAAAGTACTAAATAAATATAAGTTAAGTATAAGTATACAGATCTTACCTTAGATATGCTGCTAGCCTTTAAGACAATGGATAACGGTTGATAAGATAGGAATCTTTACGTAAAAGTTTTGAAATTTGAACATGCAAAGACCAGCTACAGAAATTAGATGAACTGGCATAATTTGATACCTTTAATAGCACTCTTCTCTCATTAACGTTTCTCTTTATTCTTGACCACTGACAATCTCTTTCTTCTAGATTTAATGAACAACTTATAGATCGAGTTCACAACAAGTTTAATTAAAAGAAATTGCGAAATTCGGTGTTTAATCAACAATTTTTGACTCAATCGCCAGAAATATGCCCCCGAAAGTGAATATCTAGTTCCAGCGGATCTGATCTCCCAGGCTACACCTAGCCATTACACTGGTAGGGGGGGGGAGTAGAGTCGAGACATTCCCTATTGCTTGCAGCGTGCCGAAAGGCAAGACCAAAGGACCTGGATAATTTTTGTATCTACCCATACATGCACACGAGGGTCCCCACATTAAACTCGACCTTGTATCACATTCGGCCCTTGTGGAGAGGCGAACAAATCTCTTTACATGGGCGTATGCTGCCACTCTTCCAGGGTGGTAAATTTTTAGGAGGGGTGGGGGGAATAAAAAGATATTTTCGTAAAGAAGCTGAGTGGCAACCCTGTTACCAGCGAAGAATGATAGCATCTTTTTACATGGGCACATCAAGTTGTGGTTACATAAAACGATTGCATAGCACTGTTAACCTTTATGGACTATGAAGTTCCAACTTTCAAGCCCCTCAACGTACTTGAGGAGACTGGATCCAATGGGGTGCTAATGCCAGCGGATGCCCATGTCTCTATATATCTCTAAAGCGAATGACATATTTATTGTCTCTAATTTTTCAGAAGAGTCATTATCATCCATGGTGGTTTTCGAGCGATTATACTCAATCTTTCTGCAATTCGTGCAATTTTCCTACAATATATATATATATATATATATATATATATATATATATATATATATATATATATATATATATATATATATATCCCAGATCATCTTCTCAAAACTAACGGAAGGTATTTTAATTGTATAGATGTTCTAAATAAGGCATTCACTCGAGATGTTGATAGGTTCATGATAACATAAAAAAGCAGTAATCGAAGGAGAGGGAGAAAGATCTGGAAAGAAAAAGACGAACATTTCCCTCTCAGAGAAGTACATGTAATGGACAGGTAGGGTTGTGGGAAACTGAGAGAGATCAGGGAGGCAGGCAGCCCATATCAACGTCGATTGGGCGTATAGGCCGGACAGATGCAGAGCTCTACCCGATGTGGATTCCACTGCTTAACAGGGACAATATATAGAAATCCAAGCCTGACAGGGACGTGGGTGGGAGTCAACACTAACCAAATCTTACGTCGCAACGTAGCTACCATTGGAATATTCTGTTTGCCACCATCACAATTGGATATTACAAGCTGGGGAGGGTTGTAGAATGATACGGCCGGAACGTCGTGTTTACCACCATCACAATTGGATATTACAAGCTGGGGAGGGTTGTAGAATGATACGGCCGGAACGTCGTGTTTACCACCATCACAATTGGATATTACAAGCTGGGGAGGGCTGTAGAATGATACGGCCGGAACGTCGTGTTTACCACCATCACAATTGGATATTACAAGCTGGGGAGGGTTGTAGAATGATATGGCCGGAACGTCGTGTTTACCACCATCACAATTGGATATTACAAGCTGAGAAGGGTTGTAGAATGATACGGCCGGAACGTCGTGTTTACCACCATCACAATTGGATATTACAAGCTGAGAAGGGTTGTAGAATAATACAGCCGGAACGTCGTGTTTACAACACCAAACAAGAAGTTCAATTGTCTAATAGAAACTCTTTGAATGGCATCTATATCGATAGGATTGTCAGTAGATGTTGAAGTTACGCTTCCTTATGTGGGTATTTAACCCCATCCCCTTATATGCATTTAGTCCAAATTTTTATGAGATAAACTGAGCCGAAAAACATGATATTATTTTATCTTGATTCTATTTTATCAGAAAACGCATTGTTAACCATTAATTTTTGACTGGTTTCTCTTTCATCTGAGTTTCTGTAGTTTTCCATCGAAACTACTCAGGCCGTCACTCTACAGTCGTTAGTAAACAACAGGGTGGGTGAAAATTGAATGAATGGCCTGTGGAAGTGGGCGAAGGAGGAGAAGGTGTACCGTAGCAAACCGCAAACTCTGGATCAACTGAAGGAGCGCATTCGATATCTTATGGCAAAAATAACGCCGGACTTATAGCAAAAGGCTGATAGAAATTGGTGCCTGTATTGGATTTCAACACAGCAGGCAAATTCTACCTTTGTACGATCCAAAGTAAAGCTAGTATAACTATAATCGACCAATAAATGATAATGTTATAACCAATTTCGAATCGTTTCTTTTCACCCACCGTGTATAAGAAGTAATGTTGTACTCTGAGACTGTTTTAATATAATTCTAAAAGAGAAAAAAACAGATAACAAATAACCCTACATCTTCCAAATGGTGTGTTATACTCCTTGACGTATATCACCTTAT
This sequence comes from Thysanoteuthis rhombus, assembly GCA_963457665.1. NCBI lineage: Eukaryota > Metazoa > Mollusca > Cephalopoda > Oegopsida > Thysanoteuthidae > Thysanoteuthis > Thysanoteuthis major. Next base: position 5,498,552 of record OY735218.1, read on the forward strand.
GATCACTTTGTGTCCAGGTAGCGCTACCTCACACACGGCTTTTCTCAAAAGCCACTTTAACGCAAAGCACTTGACGGTAGAGATTGGGACCTCGTAGACTCAGAGGGACCAGAGAATCCATGGAAGGATGAGTCGCTGGTATTATTCAGGTCTTGACTCTGCCAGATATTCTCGACTTGTTCACTGCGTGTCTCCCAGACTGCATTGAAACACCTTCTGCGGTCTCTCTACTTGTTTCCCCCCTGATTGATGGTTGATGGTGATTAATGGTGTCTGGTTGCAGCCAAGTGCAAAGTGAAACTCGTTGATGGTCTTTCCTCAGCACCGGGTGTCTGGAGCTGGTCGAGTCCTGAGCGCGTGCTTGGATCAATCGTCATTGACACAATTTTATAACGAAGCTCGATATAACCGGAAGTCGTGTATGATCGGATAACAGACTCACACACCAATTTCTTCACAGATTATTGTGGAGGTCAGAAAGCAATCTTTACTCCGAATTCGCAGCACAGTTTTGTGTGTTGGTTTTGTTTTCACTCGAAACGATATTTGCATTACTTGTACCTTAAATATCTTTTGACCGTGCCCAGTGTTCTGAACATTGAGGTGATAAACGTCTTTTTTGCACTTCTTGAATACGAGGTCTGTCAGGAAAGTAGCCAGTCATTACACGGAAAATAATAACACACCTAAGGCAATGACACCTTAGTCCCTTCAAAGTACCCCCTTTTTTTACCTCAGCGTCCCTTCTACTTTTCAGAATAGTCAGCGAAGTCCTCATCCGGGATCACCAATAATTACCCCGGAACGTTCTCTTTATTCTCGTCTTTTGTCCCAGGGAGCCAAATCTGGATCATGGGGGTCGCTAACATATCTAGGCGGTGCAATATCTAACAAACAAACCTGCACATGACGTGAAAAATGGGTAGGTTGGGTCGTTGTGAATACGACGCTCGCACAGTGCTCAAGCCCATTCGGTGGTGTCTCACTGCCGATTGAGTTACCCCACAGGAGAGTATCTGTTCATACATGTGCGTTGAAGTATACTCTGATTGATTGTTAAGTCGCATCAAAACTGCTCAACCGGTTTTCGAGGTGTTCAAAATGTCCGGATACTTTCCGAGCAGACCTCGTACTTCCCGGTCTTTAGAATCAGCAGACATTTTGACATATCTTATTTCGTTCACAGCCAGTTTCATTCTTCCAATAAAGTCACAAAAAAAAAGAATTAAAAAATAATAACGAAGAAGTAGACAGGTCCCCATCCTACTTTTCCCCTTATATATTGTTTCATCCTCACAGAAGAAAACTGTTGAAAGGAGCTTTTAACCAAGGAACGCTATTTAAGTTTTCATCAACTTCAACGCCTGCTTAATTATATATATTAATGTCACGTATATCCGAGGAGGATAATAGAACGTCTGTATCGTCAGCTGAATGGCAAAAGCTCACAGGAAAGAAAAGGCGTTGTCAAATCGACGGAACTCGACGATTATTGGATTATCCAAAACATGACACTTTTTGCATTACCCATCGGAAGTTGTCTGATGTTAGTGTCCAAAATATTTAACGGCGGCAAACAGTCAGACCCTTACTCATCATAATAGTGCCGGTAATGTCTATGGAATAAACAAACACTGACTAAGAGTTTTTAATTGAACCTACTACAGAATTCAGAATTACGACATTCATTTACGAACTAGTTTACCCGCGCCGTCAAAAATGACGGCACATGTGAAATATATGGATACAAATTGCATTAGATAATAGACATTTGCATTGCAGTAAGCTTGCAGAATAGCGTCCTGTTGATCATAAACGAATTTTTATTGATCACCACTACCCACAACAACGGTTTAATTATTGGGTTCAAGTTATTCATGTGTTCTGACATTTATTCATGTATCTATGTATCCATATATCTATACATCGGGACTTCGTCCAGCTCTAATCGTTCATAGTTGAAACTTGACAATTTGCACACACACTTCCCTCAGTAAGTAGGGAAAATGTATATATATTTCAATTCCCCTTAAAAAGTAAGGTTTTAGTGGGGGGTTCAATTTTCAATGTAAGTTCATGGTAAATTGGTTCCTTATTTTGTGTCCACCCAAGTTCTTTTTCAATACAAACCGCACCGATGGAGCTAGAGGGCTGACTATTGAAACATTTACTCATTTTTATGTCGAGTAAAAACTTCTTTTTTCTCAAGTTCATCTGCTAAATGTAAGTTTATACTAAACTGGTCCATTAGTTAGTGCCCATCCTTGTTTTTTGGAAAGGTAAGAGAAGAAATTTATTGATCGATACTTTTTCCATTTATTTAACTGATCATCCCAACATAACATGTTGCCAAAAAATATTGGTCGCCTTTTCACATACATTCCACCTACTATGTATGTAACTACTGTTGTTATTGCTCTTATTAATAACCACTATCCGCAATAGACCGGTTTGAACACGTTTGCTGGGTTCAAGTTATTTATTTGTTCTGATAACTCTCTCTCTCTCTCTCTCTCTCTCTCTCTATATATATATATATATATATATATATATATCAGTGTATCTGGACTTTGCCGAACTCTCAGTGTTCAGAATAGAAACTTAAAATGCTGCACACACACACACACACACACACACACACACACACACACACTAAGAAGTGAAATTTTTTTCGATGTTTAGGAAGTTTTCAGTGTATGGTTCAGTTTACAATATATATAAGTTTATGCTAAATTTAGATGATAAAAATGAGCGTAAATGGACAGTGGTGATTCATAACTTCCCTTGGAATGCTAGTTATTTTTTATCTCTTGGTTTTATTACAATTTATTTAATGTATTTGAGGTTGCTTAGGTATTCGCCGTCTATTCTGATCCCTTGATTTTCCTAGTCTAGATTTTAGAAGTTCATCTCGAGGCAGGAAATGAAGAGTTTGGGGGGAGTAAGTATCCGCTTGTCTTACGACTTTTTTGAGCTGAAAGGCTCTGTGTCTTCATGTAGCCAAATAAAACCTTCACGACCTCCAACTAATGCTAGACGAGCTGAATGAAAAAAAAGCAAGAAAGTTAGCCTTCATATGAACCAGCAAAACAGGATGTCGAAAATAAACGCATAACGAACAAAATCGAAAAGCAAAACTGGCGGAAGTAACTACCAAGGACAACGAATCTCCATGAAATCCCCCCCAAAAGAAATCAAGCGAAGAATCACTCCAAGATGGAAAACTTTCGGCAGAGCAAGCCCAACCTTCAAGAACAAGAAAATCCCAATAATCGTAAAAAGAAGAGTATACAACCAACATGTCCCCCCGATAGTCATCTATGGAGCTTAACACTTGGAATTTAATTCAGCGATTGACCCTCAAACTGAGAACCATGCAACGTTCACGTGAAAGAATCGTGCTGAACCTCACATGGAGAGATCACAAGACAGCTCAATATATTAGGGAAAAAACAGGAGTACAAGACATCATAGAATTCATTACAAACGCTAAAATGGCAATGGGCTGGTCATGTTGCAAGAATGACAGACAACCGATCGACATCACGATTCACAACATAAATCCACTAGGGTCACGTGCAAAACCAACAGAATACAAGATGGAGAGACGAACTAGGACAATAAAAGACTGATGATGATGATGATGATGATGATGATGATGATGATGATGATTTACTTTATTCTTCTTTCGATTCAGCATTTTTGTTACCTCATTAGAGTATGAATGCAGTTCTACTTTGCTACGCCAGTTGCATGCATGAATTTCTATTTCATTCGGTCAGTTACGTCTCTTAGCGTGACAGAAAACATCTGCACATTGCTTAATTTTATATGCGTGAATGTTCACCGTTGCGAATGCGGCACAATGGCCGAGGGTGGGGACTGAACTGTATTTTTGTGTCTAATAAAATGTTTCTGCCAAATACACAGTACACACATGCATACAAACACACACACGTGCACGCTTGAACACACACACACACACACACTCACACACATGCACACACAAATACCCACGTGCGCACACACTGCGACAAGACTCGAATCATAAGGAATATTTTTTTGGAGCAATTCACAATACACATGCATGTAGATAAATAAGATATAATAAGTGACTAATTCAGAAATCATTATTATTAAATGAATTTGTTTGGTACTAATGAAGGAAACAATATAAGTTTTAAGCAGTTTAGAAAACTGCACAAATTCGTCATCAAGGCTTTCTTCCAGACCTTCTAGATCTTCCGGATGTGATGAGATTTGATGACCTTCTTACGATCTCTTCAATGATAATCGACTGTAACTGATGAAGGAATCCATGTACACCATTTAACCATTTACCTTTCAATGAGCTGTTCGGTGTTTTGACAGGACAGGGAGCAAGCCATAAATAATAGCAAGAGATGTTCAACGTCTAAACTTCTGAAAACTCAACTTCTGAAATGGCGTTTGAGATTCAGCAAATGGTTCAGGAGTGTGCGGACCACTGTAATCGTGATAAACGCGATTTCGTGAGTGCTCTCCTTGTGTTTGCTGTTTATGATCAACCCCAATCACATCCTTGTTATTTTCATCTTTACATGTCTGTTTAATTGTTTATAAAAGGGAGGCAACTATGCAAACTATTAACTGTGATGGAAGTTACCAACTGGGAGTCTCGGTCTGAATAACGGAAGTCGTAGACGACTGTTCTGGTCTGAGTGACCGAAGACGGCATTTGATTTAGCGGACAGCAGTCCAGCCATACGTGTTTCTCAATCGTCTTCTTTTCTCAATCAGTATCAATCCACGGTTAAAGCCAGTAGCATTTTAGCCTCCATATACCTATCAGATAACATAACAATAAGCAAGTCGTTACAATCCTTGCCTTTTTTATTTAAAAAAAAAAAGATTTTATACTAAATATCAGGAAAAGTAGAATATATCCATGCAAGGATCCAAAAGCAGCATTTAAATCTTGGCCAGAAGCAGGGCTGGTGCAAGGGTTTACTTCGCCCTAGGCAAGATTTAATCAGCACAAGGGTCTCATGCACTCTTGCCGAGATTTAAATTCTACGTCCCCGGTTGTACTAAATCGACTATACTTTTTTAGTTTGAAGTTCGCCTCTGTACCCTAAACGATATCATTGTCATAATTTTGACTGTGGCAGTCTTTTATATTAATGTTATATTCCTTTGAAACGTAAATCACAGTTTGTGCGATCTACACAAATCTTTTAATTGGCCCAGACAGCAAAACATAGCCCATAGAGTCAACTGGTCAACATTAAATATACCTGGAGTAGAATCCAATGAAACAATATTAATAATTCACTTCACAGATAATGTGATTCAGTAAGCTTAATCCAATCAGATTGATGGATTCCTTGCATGTCGATCCGGATCGGTATGATTTATGTCCCTTGTTTGCGTGAGTATTCATACGCTCTGCCAGTAAAGGGTAAAACTTGGCCAGTAATTTTAACAACACCAACTTGTTTCAATATGTGAATAGTCAACGATTTCATTATTACCACGAAATGGAAATCTCTGTTTTTCTACAGCCTTCACAACGTCAATTATTTGTTCTGTAAGTAGGAGGCTAGAAACCACTACTTTTGTTCAGTTTTCATTCTTTCAACAAGTTGGGACTCGACACGTAAACCTTTGATTTTGCGCCTAAACAGAGAAATTAAAGCTTGTCTATGCGAGGAACTTTCTTCACATGTACAGGTTTCTGGCCCAATCTTCGGAATCAAAGTGTAGTATCTGCTCCACGGCATAGACCGAGGAGTCGGTACTGACGCTTGTCCGTTGAGTGGGCCGGAGATTGTGTGCAGGGTATCAAAGACCGAGTGCGCTGGTGCAAACGTTGGCCAATGAGGTTATACCGAGGCTGCGTTTGCTAAGCGCAACGGGAGGCCTTTGGACTCGTCCTTAGGTTCTCCCATCATTACTCGGCCCAGCTTTCGCAGGTAACTGCGTCGGCTGGAGCCATTTTTTGGCGGTAAGTTACTGTTTCTTCCCATATTAAGCCCGACCTTGTGTCAGATATTGCTGCCGTGGGACAGTGAGTAAATAATACATCGACGTGACAGAATTTTTTAGCATTTTTCCAGTCAGTAAACTTTGATTAACATCCTAAAATCCTAACCTTTCACAGGAAACAGAATGGACTTCCTTTGCTTTTTGAATAGGATAACCATTGTCTTGCATGTTGATTGTAGGTTTATGAACATGTGTGAAATAAGAGATTTGACAGCTTTCTTTTCATTGTCATACAATCGCATCGATGAAGGGGAGTCTCAATTAGTATGGTGTTATTCGTCACTTCCAGCTATCCAATATTCTCGCTCACAATGATCTAGATTGATTGGTAAATCACCAATATCAATAGAAAACGTTCAATGGATACTGGCCGTTGCTGTATGCCTCCTGCCGCACCAGTACTAATTGTTCCTACATTTCCAACTTTATCCGTTAAAGCATACGTCACGTGAGAAATCTCCGAGAGTCTGCGTGAGTTGGCAAGAAAAAATCGAGCAAACTTGATTTCAGAAAAATCAGAACAGGTCGTATGTAAAAAAAAAACCTCCCCGAAGTCAATTATCGAAAAAAGTCCCATTTTTTTTTAAACTATCGGATCATATTCGTCGGGCAGAGACAAATCATCTAGCTGATTGAGGGACAGTGGCGTGTTTTCACAGATCTTTGTGCAGTGTCCATGACTTAAGTTTCAAATACCTTCGTATTTATGTGTGGTAGACATATCACATAGATAGCATATCCCCATTAATTACTGTATTAAAAGGTCCAATGAAAGGTGATAGTTAGTTAAAATCGCTAACCTCAAATACCTTGACGCTCATGAAAATTCGAGTCAATGTAGTACTATAATATTAGAGCAAGTGCAGAATCTCTGAATCGAAATTAATAGCTCGCTGGCATTTAGCGCAGGGCCCTTGAAATTGTTGGCCTGTAACCTGTAACATATGCTATTTTTGCTACATAGTTAATCCAGCACTGACTCAATTCATTAAAGGCAGCTAAACATGTACGCTATTTAATAAGCACACACCTTTCTATTATTGTATATCCTGAAAATATCCGCACCCTAAAAACCGACACACCCGTTCTTCATTTAAGTTTGTTTGAACCCACAAGAGCCACAATATCAACCGAACTGGCCACACCGGAAATCTGTTTCCTTGACGATGTACAGTGTTTTGATTGACCACCCGCAAAGTATTTTATTTCAAGTTTGAATTATACCTATGCGTTCTCGTATTTTGACAAAATAAGTATCATTTAAAAGACTGAAAAGAGAAGCAAAAAACATTGCAAGATATTTACAACAGTTAGTCGAAGTTACATGGAAATAAAACCGTTATTTGTCGTTTATTCAGGATTGGTGATCATTTTTCGCATTTATCATCTTTAGATGCACCTAGACTTATCATCGATAATGTTTCCTGGGGGCATTCAATGTTCCAGGTCTTTCAACGATCAGACACCCTTACCTAAGGCTGGCACAAGGTTCCGACCACACAGCAGTCTCCGTCGGTACCAAGCTCTAGCTGGCCATCTGTCAGTCGTCGTTGTCATCATCATCATCATCATCCGTCTTTTATCGTCCGTCGTTGGACATAGATCTTCCTCAGGATTCGCCAGACCTCCATATCATTGGGGTTGCAGAGCCAGTACTTTCTAGGCGTATCTAGTTCGTCTCTCCATCTCATATTCTGCCAGCTGCAGTTTCGCACATGATCCCTGGGGATCCATGTTGTGAGTCGTGATGTCCAGCGGTTGTTTCCTATTCTTACAACATGACCAGCCCATTGCTTTTTGAGTTTTCTAAAGGATTTTATGATGCGTCGGACTCTTGTTTTTTTCCCTAATATATAATGCCGTCTCGTGATCCTTCCATGTAAGGTTGAACATGATTCTCCCATGTTCACGTCGCATGGTTCTCACTTTGAGGGTCAATCTTTTGGTTAGGTTCCATGTTTCAACTCCATAGCTGAGTATCAGGAGGATGCTTTAGTTATATGCCCTACTTTTTCTAGGACTAACGGGATCTTGTTCTTAAAGGTCGAGCTTGCTCTACCGAAGTCTTATCATCTTAAAGTGATTCTTCGCTTGATTTTCTCTTCTTTTTCGTAGAGGTTCGTTGTCCTCGGTAGATGTTGAGGTCTATTACTTTCAAGTCTGTGTTTTCGATTTAAATTTTTGTGTCTTTGTCTTCAACCTGTTTGTTGTACATGACATTTGTTTTTCTCAAGTTCATGTGGAGGCCAACTTTCTTGCTCTCTTCGTCTAGCATTACTTGGAGATCGTGAAGGCTTTTTTCCCCCCAAACAAATGGAAAAAAACGAGGAAAATGAATAAATTAAAGACACTACTTTTTTTCATTTAACTATCTTTTAACTTGATTTGATCACCCTCTCCCAAAAGACTCCCATCGACGTGTTAATTATTCTTTACTAGCATCCTTCGGCAAATGTCTGCCCTCGAAATGAAGCCGAGTGAAAAATAACTGTATCGATCGATATATTCGATCACATGATTAGGGCAGGAGAGCGCGCGTGCGTGCGTGTGTGTGTATGTGTGTGTGTGTGTGTGTGTATGTGTGTGTGTGTGAGAGAGAGAGAGAGAGAGAGAGAGAGAGAGAGAGAGAGAGAGAGAGAGAGAGAGAGAGGTTGGTTAGGTACTTACTTCAGGTATTCCGAATCGATACGGCTCAACTAATTCGACATAACAATAAACAAGTACTTGATTGGCGCTTCAGGTGTTAAAGAAGAAAACTTGATTAATTTGTAATTTATTGCTGATTACAAGGGGAAAAAATCAATACTTATTTGACAATATTTGTGATTTATTTCAACTAATGTTAGTTATACCACCACTGAGTACGTAAGTGAGGATGGGGGGGGGTACCTTGAGGCTTGAGGGCCCCCACCTATCATTTCGTGAGATTTGTTATTGTATAATGTCAGTAGAAATGCAGAAAGTGAACTATTATTCATAAAGTTTTTGGGGACTCGCTTCATTAGGGGCCCGAGGGGAGGTTTTTTTTTTATCCCCCCCCTCCGTTATGTCATTGATCACCTAATGAGTAGGTCTTGATAAAGATGACATTTTTTTGCGAATGAGCTGAGATTTATTCTATATATTTTGCAATTGATCGATTTCGGGTACAACTCAGCGAAAGTGGCCACGATTGGACGGCACGTGACGCCACACAGAAAAGCGATCTGTCAAACAATTTAGGAGGCGAAACTGTAACAATCTAATTACGTATTTTCTTCGGTTTTTCTTCCAGAAATCCTCTTATTTCCTCTTATCTACGCGTCGTTTTCAACATCGAATGTGCGCTGGGGGTTGAATTTTCACTCTCACCTCCGGCAAGTTCGTTATAACAACACTCAAATATCTGAGGGTGCCGTTATGACGGAAATCTATTGTATACAGTGGCAGCATCACGTTTTTCTTTCAGATTATTTTCACTGAACTTTTCAGGACTTTTTCAAAAGTACCAAACTAACAGCTAGATAAAGATAATAAGATGATTTTTCCCCCACTGGGCGATTTTAAAGTAACAAGCATAACCAACCCGACAACCGTAATGAAACCTTAGTTTTGAAGACTGTAGTCGGAGCAATGACGATGGCTTTTTAGCAATTGGTATAAGGGACATAACTCCTGACTAAATGCGCAAACTTGAAAAAATTGAACGTGATAAAATATTTCGGCATAGAGTGGATTTTGAATACAAAAAACATTTGAACTGGTAAGTATCTATTGGAAACAGACAACCAAAACTGTCAACATAGGTTTCTTCAGGTTTTAATTTAGTCTGGCTGGCTATGTATGTATGTATATATGTCACATACTGGCCCCACATATGGCGCTAAAAGGGGACAAATTTCAACATTTGCTCCTTATTATGTCTTGAAAAAAAAATCCATCTTCCTGAACAGGTTCTAATTAATTATCATCATTGTCATCGTCATCATCATCATCATCATCATCATCATCATCATCATCAGCAGCAGCAGCAGCCTTTTAGTGATTGTTGTTGGACATACATCTTCCCAGACCTCTCTATCATGGGTATCATAGAGCCAGTACTGTCTGAACTTATCTGATTTGTTTTTATATTTTTTTTAACCTGGTTTCACATCACTGCCCAACAAAGGGCAAGAGAAGTAACTTATTCACTGATCGTACCTTCCTCTGATTTTTTTTATAACGATGTACTGCCAATATACATTGGTCATATGACTATTTCTATTGAGTGACCATTCCAACCTGGCCTGTCTTTAATACTTTGTGTAGAGAATGGAAGGAAAGTTCTTTCTTGATCTTATTTTAGGTAAAGATATTTTAAAGAAAACATCAATTAGCAAATAATTGCAAAGTTCATAATTCATCACACAACAAAATATAAAGTATTATTGGTCTCAATAAAATAATTTCATTGATTCGAATATCGTTGGAGTTGTGAGGGAGCGGGCAGTTGAAGACAGAATGGGATGGGTTAGCAGACTCCAAAATCCAACTGAGTTTCTATTCCCCTCACACTAATACCCTTGGAAAAGATATAGATCCATCTCTGCCCTCCTGCCAATATGTGATGGGATATCTTGACAGGGTAAGGCCAATCACTCTCCCATATGTACTTACTTGGGGAAGGATGACCTATGCCCCTTGACAGGCCTAGAAAGCCAGAAGTAGATTATGGTAGACTGTTCATATAAAATAAAGCAGAGTGGGAGAAGACTGACAAAAGTAATGTGACTACGGTCTTCACTTCCTCATGAACACCTTGAGTATAAAAAAAATTCAATATTTTTAACTAGTATATTTCCGCATGAATTCAGCTATATACATGCTCTGATTTTTGCATACAAAAAACTTGAATATGAGGTGTCACCCTAAAGTTTAGGCAATTTGAATAGTGCAAGACAGCCAAATTAAGTACAGACTTTTGCCACTACTGTTTGTGAGCAGTAGCCTCTATGAGTTGCTATGCAAACAGCTAGCAAGGAGACAATGTTTAAGATTTGTTTGAGTAAGTATTCTTGGATAGCACTTCATGTATTACACACGAGCAATTCTGTTATTTTTGTCTGAATTTCTGGAATTATCATTGTTATTCACTGATTTACTCAGACTAGCGTCTTTATTTTGGTTGTTATTGTCAAACTGTTTTCGGCTGTTGAAACCTCTAGGAATTTCAAACCCAACCCTCTGTTCAATTCACGGAGATAAGTCATTCTCATTCTGCTGTCCATCCTAAAGGATATCTCGTGTCGGTCAATTCTTCTTAGTCAATTTGTGGAATGTTGCTTGTCCTCCTCTAAATTAGGGAATCTTTTGCATTACCTGATTCGGATATTGAGAATGACCGCAGACAAGTGATTTGATATGCTTAACCAATGTTTCTTGCCTCGTGTCCAATTGGTAGTGGTGAAACCAGATCTGACTATTCCTCCCCCAATGCACATTTTTTTTTAGATTTCTGAAGATCATTCCTTACATTTTTCAGACTTCCTCTGATGTATTGCAGCCCAAGAGTTTCAATGGGATCTTCTTATTTTTGAAGATTGAGCTTACTCTGCCATACGCTTGCCATCCTATGGTGATTCTCCGCTTGATTTCTTCTCCTTTTGTGGGTTTCATAGAGATTGGTTGTCCTAGGTAGATGTTGTGGTCTACTTTCCCCAGTTTTGCATCCTCAATTTTGACAGTTATGTCCTTATTCTTGATGTGATTGTTGCACATGACTTTTGTTTTTCTGAACTTCATGTGTTGGCTGACTTTTTTGCTTTCTTCGTTTAGATCATCTTGCATTACTTGGAGGTTGTGTAGGTTTTCTGTGAAAAGGATGATGATGTCTACAAATCTGAGGTTGCGCAGATATTTGCCTTCTACTTTGATTCCTCTATTCTCTCAGTCCAGGTTACGGAAGATCATTTCGAGGCAGGTCTAAAAAATCTTAAAAAGAAGAGTACGCAACCAATGTATCCTCCTAATAGTCACTTATGGAGCTGAAGCATGGAACCTAATGAAGAGACAGATCCACAAACTGAGACGCATGCAGCATGCGCATGAGAGAATCATGCTCAACCTTTCATGGAGAGATCACAAGACAGCACAATATATCAGGAAGAAAATGGGAGTTTGGGACATCATAGAATCTATTAGAAAACTTGAATAGCAATGGGCAGGTCATGATGTAAGAATGACAGACAACCAGGGGACATCACAACTCACAATATGGATCCCCAGAGATCAAATGTGGAACCGAGGCCAGCAGAATATGATATGGCAAGAAAAACTTGACAGGTTGAGAGAATGTTGGCTCCGTGATGCCCACAACAGAGAGATATGGTGAATCCTGGGGAAGGTCTATGACCAACGACGGACCATAAAAACTGATGATGATGAAAAATCTGTTCCTGTGATGTTTGCTTTGAATTCAGGTCTGGTATGAAACATCTTCTTTATTCCTGGTTCATGCTATATCAACAGTTGGAGTCTATTCAACTGAGAAAGGATTGGGAAAATATAAGCAACAATATGGCAAAGAAAAGACAAGAATTCCAATAGCAAAGAATTAATCTGAATACTGATTGTTACCTTTATATTCATTGGATGATACAAAAAAGTGCAAACATAAAAAAGAAAATATTTTTTGAGTGAATTATGACTAAGATCGTTATTGATAATTTACATGTCTATTTTTTACCTTCATCTTAAATTTTTCAGTTGATTTTTATGGCAAAAATTAAGATAAAGGTTGAAAAGAAGTCACCAAAATGAGAAATAATCATTTAAAACACTTCATCTTTTGAGAATAGATAAAATGTAATAAAAATGTATTAATGATGAGTTTTGCACAATTTTACTCACACCATGAATGTAAAGAATTTCATTTCTTTTATAAGATTGCGTAAAGTGTAAATGAAATTAATCGGTGCTTCCGAACAGTGTTGCAGACATAGTGGCGTCAGATGTCTACCAACACCATTTCTCAACAGCACATAACAGTCAGTGGTTTAATATTAGTCTCCTTGCAAAGGAAAGACTACTGATTGTTTTCTATCTATCTACCCTCATATATATATATATATATATATATATATATATATATATATATATATATATATATATAAATATACATATAATGCAAATCAGGAATACAATATAATATGATATGATATAATGCAATAACCGATGTTTGATGGGTTTATTTCATAAAGTGCTCGATACATTCAGCATTGAACATTAAGTCATGTTAGAGTAGAGCATAAAATCTGATAAAATGAAGGATTTGCTATGCAAACATCTTTATGTTTCTGCCCCGTTTGGGCTTCTTCAGATGAATTATTTGATTTATTTTAGATCCCTATTAAGGACGTTTTTGGGGGGGGTGTCTGTTTTTCTGGGGTTATTCTGTTTATATCTTCTTTTCTTTTCCTTGTTTAGTTGTTAGTCACTTCTTGTTATGTTCTGTTTCACATAGTAATATATATAAGAATAAAACATTAAAGAGAATCTACTTATATAATGAAAAGTGTGATTTCTTTCTCTGAGTCTGCCTTTATCAATGGACTCTTCCAATTAAAGGTGACAAACAGATATCTTTTGCTGCACAAGACCAAATTTGGATGGTCTTAAGACCTAATTGAGTAGATTCAATACCTCCGAGTCTATCATCAGAGTGAATCATTGTATGGTTTTGGGATCAGATTAAGTAAATTCAGTCGCAGAATAATCAAATACCGTAAAATCCATCATCAGAAATAATTGAGCAGATTCAGTACCCAACTAATCAAATACCTCAAATTCCCTCCTCAAAACAAATTCATACAATCTTGGGATTGAATTGATTAAATTCAGTACCAACTTATTTGAATATCTTAAAATTCATCACCAGACCAAGCTTGAAGGGAAAAAAGATTGAAATTAAATTTTTTCCATTTTTTTCATATATATTTAAGGCGTATCATATCATTTGTATGTAAGAGATTATTTTCTGTGAATTTTCGTTTAGTATCAAATCTTTTTTTTCGGTATCAAATCATTTGGTTCAATTTTGGTCTTGAAAAATACCGAATGTCAATCGAATTTCTGTGTCACTTTTAGTTTTCTCAATAGGTCATTGTGAGCAAGACTGTACAGCTGATTATCATTATAGTGTAATGAGTTTGATCATCACAGCATGCCCAGGATTTGTGGCCTTGTGTCATACTCAGTTAAGCTGGAGGCTTTTCTAAAATTATGTAAGTAAAAAAATGTTACTCGACAATTTTAGCAATAAAGTTAGCTGGAAATGAAAAAAATGAAGATGTTTTCAGCCATCAAGGGGGATAACTTTTTGCAATCTTTATGCTAGTCTATGTTAGAACAGAATAAGCAAGTTTTATCAAATCTTCCTCAAGATGATGATTTCATTTACTAAACAAATTACTGCAAACAAATAAAGTACGGCCTTATCCTCATCTTCAGGGCCAAATTTGATATTAATGGGGGCCCAGTGCAACATTTCTTGGGGGCCCTTCTATTTTTGCATTTAGCAATTATTTTCAAACAAATCAGATCAAGAATGAAATATTCATAAAACACTGATATTTAATTCAATGTAATAAGTCCTTTATGAATCAATAATCTATTGTTATGTAACCAGGGCTGAATTCAACATTCATGTGGGCCCAGTGCATAACATTTCATGGGGGCCCTTCTAGTTTTGTATTCAGTTATTATTTTCCTACAAATCAAATCAAGAATGAAATATTCATAAAACACTGATATTTAATCTAATGTATAGTCCTTTATGAATCAATAGTCTATCCTCTATGTAACCAGGGCTGAATTTGACATTGATGGGGACCCAGTGCATTATATTTCTTGGGGGCCCTTCTATTTTCGTATTTAGTTATTATTTTCATACAAATCAAATCAAAAATGAATCTATCTCTATGTAAGCAGGGCTGAATTTATCATTGACAGGGAGCTGAGTGCATAACTATTCTTGAGGGCCTTCCTATTTTTGTATTTAGCTATTGTTTCCATACGAATCAAGAAAAAATTGTGTAATATCTTCTATGCATTTATAATCTATCTCCATGTAACACAATAAATCCTTAAGCAAATGGAAAACATTGAGAAACATTGAAAATAAAGCAATATTTCAAAAAGGCATATTGTTGGGGGTTGGGGGGGGGGCTAAAATCTGGGGCTCCTGTGCTGCTGCACTGTTTGCTCTGCCTTGAGTACAGCTCTGCTCATCCCACACACTGAAATCGTAGCCAAGTAATTTGGAATTGTGACCTTGCTCGCTTTCAAATGAATGACGGTAATTTCAGCAGCCGGTTTTTCACCGGCACCAATTTTAGTGCACTTTTATGTGAAACACGAATCAATAACGATATTTGCAAGAGCAATAATCACAGTCGAACCAGGTCTACAGACGGCTGCGGTTGTCTCATTTTGGGTTGCTTGTTATGTTCCGTATCTATCTATTGATCTAGACATCTATCAAATTCTATATATCATGAATGTATGTATATATATCTATCTATCAATCCTCATCAATATCTATCCAGCAATCTATCTATCTATCTGTCTATCTATCTATTGATCTATCTGTCTATCTATCTATCTATCAATCTATCTGTCTATTTATCTTATTCCATTCATCATATACATGTATGTATCTATCTATCCTAATCAATATCTATCTATCTAATTTATCTTTCTATCTATCCTCATCAATGCGTATCTATCTATGTATCCATCAATCTTAGTTCATTATAAATCAATCAATCAATTTATCTATCTATCTATCAATCTATCTATCTACCCCAGTCTGTTCATTATCTATCTATTTATTTATTTATCTATCTATCTATCTATTTATTTATTTATCTATCTATCCATCTATCTATCTATCTATTTATCTGAGTTCATATCTGTCTATCTATTTATCTATCCTAATTAGTACCTATCTATCCATCAATCTATCTCTTTCTGTTCATCAGATGTACAGATGTGTGTATGTATGTATCTATTATAATCAGTATCTCTCTATCTAATTTATCTTTCTATCCTTATCAATGTGTATGTATATATGTATGTATGTATGTATCTATCTATCTATCTATCTATCTATCAGTTCATATCTATCCATTTATTTATCTTCATTAATATCTATCTATCTATCTCTCTATCTATCTGTCCCAGTCTGTTCATTATCTATCTATCTATCTATCTATCTATCTATCTATCTATCTCAGTTCATATCTATCCATTTATTTATCCTCATTAATATCTATCTATCTATCTATCTATCTATCTATCTATCTATCTATCTATCTATCTATCATTATTAAGATGACTTTCTTTCCTTGCTCGTTCTCACTCTGTTCATATCTATATTTGTCTGTTTGCTGCAGACTCTGTTGTTGTTGTTGTTGTTGTTGTTGTTGTTGTTGTTGTTGTTGTTGTTATGTTTGCTGCTGTTGTCGCTTCCTTTGCTCTTCTGGATTCTAACCAGTTATTTACTCTGTGTACATTGCGAGAAATTCAATGTTGAAAAATCAGTGTCACATTGGTGCTATGCTTGATTGCGAAAAAAAATGACAACGTATTCATGTCATGCCAAATTGGTGAAATTGACTAATTTGCAAAATTTCAACATTTTTTTACAAAAAATAAATTAATATCTAGTTTTGATTTGATTGAAAATTAACTAAATCAAAACAAGTATATAAAACAACTATTTTTTTTAATCAAAAGCTTGTTTTAAATTTTTTCGACAAAAATAGATAAATAAATACATGCATAGTTTCAATTTAAGCAAAAGTGTATTTAATCAAAACAATGATATAAAACAACTATTTTTTCACAATCAAAAGCTTGTTGTTTTAAATTTTTTTTAACAAAAATGAATAAATAAATTCATAGTTTTAATTCAAGCAAAAGTGTGCTAAACAAAAAAAAATATTTTTTATGATCAAAAGTTTGAGTAATCAAAGTGAAATCAAAGTTTTCCTAGAAAAAATAAGTAAACTACACCGGTTCAGTGTAACTTATAGATAAATTACAGATTTTTAGCAACAAAAACAGGGGTCACAATATATTTGAGATTACATTGTACTCGATTGAATATGGTGAATTGCTCCCCCCCCTTCCAATGTCAACTTCATTTTATTTCTTGGTAAAAGAATTGGTGTAAGAGCAAAAAGTCTAGGCTAATTATTTGTTATTTCTTTCATCATTCGGACTATCCTCATCTTGGTTGATATTCATACAACGTTTCGGCCGTTGTACTCTACGGCCTTCATCAGGTATCATCTGGTAGGTGTGGGGAAGTAACAAACCAAACCCTTTATTTAACCGATGGGGGTATATTGACCACACTCCCCTTCTTAGCATTAGTAGTATTATTATTGTCTCACACTGGGATTGAACCTAGAACGATTAGATTACTTGCAGTAATTCTGTCTGATTCTGTAACCACTGTGCTAGTGCGGTCAATATAACCCTGTCGGTTAGATAAAGGGTTCGGTTCGTTACTTCGCCACATCTACCAGATGATACCTGATGAAGGCTGTAGAGTACAATGGCCGAAACGTTGTATGAAAAACAACGAAGATGAGGATAGTCTGAATAATGATAGAAATAATAATAATACCTCATCTCAAAAATTCAGAGATACTCCAATTATTTGGTCTACAAAAAATTTGAGTATTTGATTTATACTTGTTTTTTTCTCAAAGCTGGGAGAATTATAAACATATTCATTCATGTTTTTTTTGTCTGTCTGTCCATCAATCAGTCTGTCTGTCTCTCCTAACAATATATTCAAAAGGATAGGTCTAAGGGTAAAGAAGATTTGATTAAATCTTTGAGCAGATGCAGGAATTCTTTTTACAGTTACCTCCCCCATATTATAACTATAAATACATATTTTCATTCAGTTATGGCATCCACAAATATCTATTCACCTATCAATAATATTAGAATTGTCAATCAAATCTGACAAAATATTGACATAGATTTCTTCAGTTTTAAATGATTCTGCCTAGCTTGCTATCAATCAATCTATCTTTCTATCTATCTCTCTATCTATCTATGTGTGAAGGCCAGACCAATGGAACTAGAGGGCTGAAAATTTAAACATTTATTCCTCATTATGCTAACAAAAAATAATTGTTGTTTTTTTTTTCTCACACCCTCCCCCAATTGGGTTTTAAGTTGAGGGGTTCAATTAACAATGCAAGTTTAGGCTAAATTGGTCCTTTACTTTGGGGGTGGCAACTTTGAGAATTGTTTTTGAGAATTTAGATTTTTTAGTAATTACTGCCCTACAAAAGGCAAAAGATATAACTTTTTCATCGATCACCTTTTTTTTTCCAATATTCTTTTTGATCACCCCTAACATGGCATGTTACCAAAAGACAGTAGGCATCAGATGCTTTTCTATTAAGTGAATAACCAAGTCTGTTGTTTTTTCCACAATTTCTTTTATTGACAATAATGACAATCGGAAGTCGGTGGCTGGTCTTTGGCCAAGTTGTACTGACAGGACCCCCCCTCCTTGCACAGAAAATAATATTTTTTGGCGATCTGTATCTCTGGTAACGAATGATTTGGGACAATTGGCATCCATCTTGGGGGAAAGTAATTGGTGCAAATGAACCGGGGAAACGTTAAATGCAGATTCTACTTAAAAGCTTAATTTTTTTTAAAAGGTTGGATCGATCAACAAAAGTTAGGTTTATGTTACGCAGAATTGGCAAAATGTAAGTTTGACTTCCCTTTGATTACATGAAATAAATACTTGTTTCTATTCTTGTTTTCATTAAATGAACTCTTCGTCAAATCTACTCATGTATTTTTGGTAAAAAAAAAGTGAAACTAACTCTTAAAGGTTGATTTCACTTTGATTGCATGAACTTTTGATTATAAAAAATAGTTGTTTTATATCCTCGTTTTGATCAAATTGAAACTACCTGTTAACTTATTCTTTTATAAAATTCTTATAGAATTTTGACATTAGGCAGTTTTGCCAATTCAGCATGACATAATACTCAAAAAGCTTTAAAGTTTAATCTAAAACAAATGGAAAGGAGATTGTTGTATAGGATAGGAATATTGCATTGCCGCACTTTTTTCAAGTCATACCTTGAAAATCAGCATTCAAAGTACTGGCTTTTCACCTGGGTGCGGACACCGATCACTGACGCCAGTGAAAAATAAGCAATCATTACAACTATGACACAAGTGTGTGTGTGTATGTGTGTGTATGTGTGTGTGTGTGTGTGTATGTGTGTATATGTATCTCCATATATACATCCATATTCTACATTTATGATGGTTGTATCCAAATATATATCAATATAATGAATATAGTAAGCGACCGAATGTTTTTAACATTGACTTTTAAAAAAATACCATTCTACCAGAATGTGATATACAATGCTGAAAAATATATATCACATTTTTCTAGAATGTGATATACATTACAAAAATATATATATAACAAACTCTCTTTTGGGAATTTTATCTTAGATATAGAGTACTCTGTATTTTCAATAGATATACAAAAATTGTGTATATATATATATATATATATATATATATATATATATATATATATATATATATATATGTATATATGTATATATGTATATATATATATATATGTATATATATATATATGTATATATATATATATATGTATATATATATATATATATGTATATATGTATATATATATATATATGTATATATATATATATATGTATATATATATATGTATATATATATATACATGTATATGTATATATATATGTATATATATATATATATATGTATATATATATATATATATGTATGTATATATATATATATATATATATATATATGTATATATATATATATATATATATATATATGTATATATATATATATATGTATATATATGTATATATATGTATGTATATATATGTATATATATGTATATATATATATATATGTATATATATGTATATATATGTATATATATATATATATATGTATATATATATATATATATATATATAAACAAACTATTGGGAATGAGACAAACTCAGGAGTAAAAATATATAAAGATTTTATTATTTAAATGATTGATTGACAAAATATCTAATTGCTATGCTATATATGTTTCAGGAAGGGTTCCCATCTCCAGTAGCTTGTGTATATCTTTTAGTCGTTAAAAGGTTAGCTTTCCATAGAAAATAAGGACTGTTTTCTGTGTGTGAAGGAATATATGGTAGTTTGGCTGGATCTTTTGGTGAAGAAGTAGCAGCAGTTGTCGGTGTTTTATGGGTTGTTTTAGTCTAGGGGGATGGATATTTGTAAGAATTGGTTGTCTTGGTTATCAAGAATCTAGGTCATGGTCCAGTGCTAAGCTACTTGGGTACTTAGAAAGGTAATACAGTCCTTGCAGATATATGCTTTTATGCTAAATTACCTGTAGGTGCATACATGTATGCATAACCTTGTAAATACACCCAACTATACAAACATGACCATACATACACATACTCATATAGTGTATACATGTACATATGTATATGTAAATATGTATACAAATGTACTAAACATCACTTCATATACATATATACATCTACAAACACAACATTGAGTGGTATGCAATGTTTTATCATGCAGGGAAATGTAATTGGTGATGCAAAAACTATGGCTTTCCATTCTGTAGACTTCTATTAGGATAAGTATTGTATACCTGTAGGAAGTATGTTGGCTTATGTGTGAGTAAATATAAATATAAGACATAGTGAGGGTATGTGTGGGTTTGGATGGAGTATTCATAAGATGTAAGATCATCCCTAGGAATGGAAGGTGTGGTGAAAGGGACTTGTCTCTATTGGTAGATTGATTACAATGGTGGAGTAGAACTATATGCGTATCAGCAGTATATCTGTTCATAAGGTGGGGCTTTGGTGATAATAGGGTTGGAGTATTTGAAATATGGACATCACAACTCACAGCATGGATCTTCAGAGATCATACGAGAAAATGAGGTTAACAGAATACAAGATGGAGAGATGAATCAGACAAATTCAGAAAATAGTGGCTCTGCAACACCCATGATAGAGAATTGTGGCGAATCCTAGGTAAGGTCTATGTCCAACGGCATTTGTTAAAAGAGTGATGATGATGATTCCTGAGGTGGGCAATGGGTTTGAGGTTATCCCTAATAATAATCAATGTAATGTGAGATATAAGTTGAAGGGGGTCCTTGTTATATATGATTGAGTATCAGTTAGGAAATGCGTATTCTGAAACCTCAATGGTCATTGTAGATATTCATTTAGGTCAGATAGCTCTGAATAGTTCAAGTACAATGGACCATACATAGGTATTATTTGGTTGGGTTCAAGTGACTATGCGTAATGTTCCCAATATTTGATATATATGAAAGAAGAGTTTAGTATGGATTGTGTTGGGCTTGTTAAGTTTAGTGTTGAATCCCTTTGGAGAGGGAGTTTCAAGTTTATTAATCTATGTATCTTCATGTAGTTCCAGAATTTTAGTTGTGTCAAGTGGTGTAATTTTTTATATGATAGTGTCTGTGCCAAAATTTTGGCCATGGGTATGGAAATGCTGTTCTTCTGGGAGTAAGTTCAGATGATTGGGTGATTAAATTCTGTACCTATGATTATTAAGTCTAATGTTGAATTGCCACTCTAATTCACATATACATTGTAGTTTGCATTTAGTACATTCTAGGAGGTAGATGACATTTTTGCTCCTGCAGTTGGAATTATGGTAGATGTAGAGAGTTTTCTCAGTGGTAGAGCTAGTAATTGCAGCATAGACTATTTCTAGTGTTGCAAGGTTGGCAGAATTTGACTTTGTAGGCGTGGTATCATATGAGATCTTGTCATTTATTATGGTGTGTTCATATCTTTAATATTGTTATTATTTTTTTGAGGCTGAATCAAGAGCTTGATATCTGGGAAAGGGCATAAATAAATAGGTGTACATAGAAAATCCAGTTTTTCACTGTGTTTTTGATTTTACACCTATATATAAATATGTATATATATAAATATATATATATATATATATATATGCATATAAGTGTATGTATATATACATGTGTACCAGCTGAGAGCCTGCCTTATCAGGGTGGCGGTAGCTATTATTGTTGGCTGGATACTATTTGGGAACTACTTCCCAACCTATGACCTCCTTTTTAAAACATTGACTGCTTGTCTGATTGCTGCTTAAAAGCTGTTGGCTGGATGATTTTTGGATACAAAAAACATGAAAATTTTATTAAAATTGAATTTTTCTTCTAAATTTAGTCTAAAAATGTATGCCTTATACAGATTGATTTGTACAGAATTTGATTATAGTTTCACTTTTTGTCTTGGATGCATAGTTCCCAAGTTATAAGAGGGAAACATACATCCATCTATTACAACTTATATATGTTATGCAGATTCAGTGAATTTTCCTAATTGATGAAATTTTAACATTCTTTTACAAATAAAAAATAAATATATTGTGTCAATTTGATCAAAAGTTCATTTAATCAATACAATGATATAAACAACTATTTTTTCACAATCAAAAGTTTGTGATATCATTTTTTTTACAAAAGAAAGTAAATACCTAGTTTTTTCTTTTTTTACATGAAATAAAGATACTTAGTTTGAATTTGATCAAAAGTTTAATCAAAACAAGGATATAAAACAACTATTTTTTATGATCAAAAGTTTATGTAATCAAAGCGAACTTTTTTCTATGAAAAATAAGTAAATTTTGCCAATTAGGCTATCTCACCGATTTTTGCATATGTATTATTTGACAATGTATATATATATACATATATATATATATATATATATATATATATATATATATATATATGCGTGTGTGTGTGAGTAGTGTGAGTGTGTATGTGTGTGTGTGCATAGTATGAGTGTGTATGTGTGTGTCTCTTTACTGTGTTTGTTGATTAGAAAAAGAAAACTGATTCTCAAAATTGAATTGGAGTAAGAAATTGCAGTAATTGCCAATCCCAGACCAGAGAAGCTCAAGGTTGATCTGTATCATGTTAAAAACCAAAATGACTCGATTGAGTCGGCAAGGTCATATTTGAGCCCTGATTGCTCTCTCACTGATTAAAGACTGTCGAGATATTTGAGCTTCTTTAGAATTGATTCCTAATGGAGGAGGCAGTGATGGGGATTTTCCAAGAGTGAATTGATCAAGGCAGTCATACTTATCTTTATATTTATTGTTTATATAGCCTCCAGTCCTTCAATCATTTTGCATCTATTAATCTTGGATTGTTTACATCTATCTATCTAAATATCTATCTATCTATCTTAAACAGTCTATATCATTTTGTCTAAAACAGCTCATATACATGTATCTGAGACAGTTTGTATCTATCCATTTGACTATCTATAAACTGTTCATATCTCTCTCCCTATCTATCTAAAACACTTTGTCTATATCTGTCTCAAACAGTTCATATCTATCTAAAACAGTTCAGAACTATCTGTCTCTCTAAAACAATTTCTATCCATCTGTCTATCTAAAACAGTTCATATATATATATATATATATATATATATATATATATATATGTATATATATATATATATGTCTATCTATCTAAAACAGTTTATATCTATCCATCAAATTAAACCAGTTCATATCTATCTATCTATCTATCTAATTACCGTAGCTCTATAAATGGCCTGGCCAACCAGATGAACGGGCTAGAGATTATTCTCTCTTTTTGTCTATGCATGCATCTCTGGGAACTCCTGGTCATATTTTTGGGGTTACTACCTTAAAATTTTGCATGACAACACCACTAGGCAAAAAAAAAGATGGATTTCTTTTTGGATCTCTATGGTTATTTCAGACCAACAATACTCAAATTTTAGATAAAAGATCCATTTTATCTAGATTATTTCTTAGATAATTGGCACTGGTTCGTTTCATGGTAATTTATTCATGCAAGGTACCGATATCTATCACTGTTGATCTATCTGTCTATCAGTCTATACCTATTTATCTATCTATCTATCAATCACTGGATATCTACCTATCTATTTATCTATCACTATACTTATATCTATCTACTCATCAATCTTGTTCTATCTATCTGTATCAATCACTGGATGTCTATCTATCTACCTATCAATTCGTCTGTATCCATATCTATCTATCTATCTATCTATCTAGTAACATCTAGTTATCTATCTGTCAGTCTATCTATCTATCTATCTATCTATCTATCACTGGATATCTATCTATTATCATTGTTAAATCTCCATCTATCTCATTCTTGCTCCGTCTTAGTTTCTCCAAACCTTTTTATCTCTCTCTGATTGGTCAAGTCTACCTATCTACTTCTTTTCCTTTCTCTCAATCTATTCACATCGATATAATTAATTAAGACAGTCGTAACTGGGGAAGACCAAGAAAGGTCATAGATGTTAAAAATAGCTGAGGAAGAAACCAGCGAGGATCAGTTGTCTCGTATTTGCAATTCAGATTAGATAGTTTCCTACTAAGATTAGCGACGAGGAGCGTGATATGTTGACATTGATGATATTTGTTCAACTAGGGACGTGTCTATTCCAAAGGTGCATGTTTGGAAAAGGTTGGACTTCATTGTGTGTTGAGCATCATGTCATGATAATTGTATAAAATAATTTTCTGTCATATCAAACTATGGCTTCAAAGTATTTCAATTACTTCCCTTCAGTGTAGTCAACTTGGATATTTCATATCTTAATTTAGATATTTCTAAAGAGTGGAACTCAAGGGAGATAATGTATAGAAACGTGCACAGAGAGAATTATGCTGAGCCTCATATGGAGAGATCGCAAGACAGTATAGTACACCCTGGGAAAGACAAGAGTCACAGACATCATAGAATTCATCAAAAAGCTCAAATGGCAGTGGGCTGGCCATGTTGCAAGAATGGCGGACAAACGATGGACATCACGACTCACGACATGGATCCCGCGAGATTACATGCACAACTGAGGCCAGCAGAATACTAGATGGAGAGACAAGCAAAACAAATTCAGAAGGTACTGGCTCTGCGACGCCCATGATAGAGAAGTGTGGCAAATCCTGTGGAAGATCTATGTCCAATGACGGAGGTTGAAAGACTGATGATGATGAAGATGATGATGATGAATTTTCTTATTCATTGCCATTAGATCTCTCCTGGATTTCCCAAGCTTCTTACTTGATGCAAAGACACATAAAAACAGAGATTTCTTCAATTGTTAGATATATGGATTCTGTTTACATTGACTCTCTTTTGTTTTCCGGGGTTTTGGCTAGACAGCAACGTCATGTCTTAGGGAAATGGAAAATCGGGCAATGGAAATGCTGTGAATCCGTCGTCAGTCAAAACAGATTTGGGAAAATGATACCGACCCGACAAAAGTACAGCTCATGAAATAATTCACTTTCATACTTTCAAAACACGTCCCCCTCCCCCCAAAATGCGGTAGCAAATGTTTAATATATCTTCCGTCTCCCTGGTGTGTGTATGTGGGTGGGTGGGTCTAAGTGTGCATTCATAGAATGAGTGTCATCATTCTAGCATGTTTCTGATTGGAGGATTGAGACTTGTTGCAACTGTCCCTTGCTGCAACCATACCTAGGTTCCCTTACTGTAAATAAAATTGTTTCTTCACTTATGAATTAACTCCCCCCCCAAACCCCCAAACAAACAAACCTTTACCGATAATTTACATCTAGAATCCACATTTTATGTACCTTAATCTTTTTTGAGTAAATAAGATTGTTTGGAAATTTTGGAATCGGATATGAAAAAATAGATAAGAAATAAATACTTCAGCTTCATCTTAATCTAGACTAAAAAGAAGAAATGAAAAATTAAGATTAAAGTAAATAATAGTCAAAAATTGAAGAATGACTTAGAATACTTCATCATCAGAAAGTAAATAAGAATCATCATCATCATCATCATCATCATCATCATCATCATCATCATCATCATCATCATCAGTCTCTTATTGTCCGTTGTTGGACATAGACCTTCCCCAGGATCCATCACATTTCTCTATCATGGGTGTTGCGGAGCCAGTATTTAATGAATTTGTCTTGTTCATCCCTCAGAACTACGACGCGAAGAATCAGCCGACGAAAACCTGTCTAAGATGCCCCTTAAATTTGATGTAGCGTATCTAAAAAATAAAAATATTTGTATTTTGTTTTATTGTATAAATTTATTTTATTTTAACCTTCTGTGTAATTGGAATTGTAAATCCTGTTGAATTGTTATCGGTAAAGAACTGTTATTGAATCATTGTGGGGTAAATCTGCCAGATACTCTATCGATCTTTGAATTTAAAAAATTTATTTCTTTCAGATTTTTTGAGAACCGCTCATCCAAACAACTTCAAACTTGGCACTGTTATAATAATAAGACCAAGGACGAGTCCGAAGGCCTCCAATGCGCTTAGCAGTGGCAGCATCAGTAAAACCTCATTGGCTAACGTTTGCACCGGCGCACTCAGTCTTTGACACCACCCACACCCAATCTCCGGCCCATTCGACAGGCAAGTGTCAGTAACTGCGCCTCGGGCTCTGACGTGGAACAGATACTACACTTTGATCCTGAAGAACAGGCCAGAAAAAGGGGGCTCTATTTATCTACTGTCCCACCACAGCGGAATTTGACACAAGGTCGGGCTTAACGTGGGAAGAAAAAGGAGCATCCCTTCCAAAAATGGCTCCAGCCGATGCAGTTGAAAAGCTCATCGTAATGGCTAGACAACGTCACCCGCGAAAGCATCCACCAGGGGACCTGCTCCCTTAAGTGCAATGGAGCAGTGCTGCCCCGGGGAATCAGAGACCCCGCAGCTGGGCCGAGTAATAATAGGAGAGCCTATGGACGAGTCCAAAGGCTCCCCAATGCGCTTAGCAAACGCTGCCTCAGTGAAACCTCATTGGCTAACGCCACACTCGGTCTTTGACACACTCCCTCTCCGGCCCATTCAACAGGCAAGTGCCAGTACCGACTCCTCGGTCTATGCCGAGGATATTACACTTTGATCCTGAAGAACAGGCCACAAAAAGGGGGCTGACTGGATAAGGTCATGGATGCGGTCAATCGGTTCCCCGGATCCAAGATTTTATTGCTATGCTTAGCGTGAGACCAGTGACGCCGAACCTTTTTAGTGCAGTGTATTGAAATTTTAATTTTCTGAATAATCCTTTGTCACCTACATATATTCATGCATTTTAGTTTTGGGTAAAGGCTTCAGATAAGCGACCTATATTTCTATATTCATCAAACTGGGAGTTTAATAAAGTTAAATTTTTAAGTTGAAAAATTCAAAATATACTTATAAAATTAGGGAAATAAAATAAAATAATCTTTTTTTTCATAATCCATGATGTATCCCTACTGACACAAGGATTATTGGTCAGCCATCACTGTTCTGTTCCTCAAATGCTTCAAGCTATACTGAACGCCCTCTCCAACCTTTTCGTTTTTTATAATCGTAATCCAAGACTAGTATAGGGGATTAAGACTTCAGTTCAACTATGTAATAAAAGGATTTATACGTGGACATTATCTCGAATTGGATGAATCTGTATCTTATATAATATATATATAAGTGCTACTTATTGAATAGATGTATTACCGAATCTTACAAACGATATATAACTGTTGACTGGTTGAACAAACAATGAAAAGCTGGATAAACTTCGAAGGTACTTCTAAGGTTTCTTCAACATTGTGCCAAAAATGGTTATTGGAAATTTTGCATCAAACTAATGCTAATGATTTTTATTACGAATTCATATACACAGTTTATACGTCTTTTGTATGGTGGAGTAACGCCTGTACGTCTATTTCACTTATCGCAAACCTCGAAAAACTAGAGACATAATTTGTTATCCTGGGCAGGGAGTGTTGATACTGTAACCAGCATAAAGGCATTAGTTTACTTCACTTATACATCTATTCGATGTACTGCCTTAAATATGAAATGATAAGATTTAAGACTGAAAAAAAAAAAGCGCCCTTCAGAGCCTGATGATAAAGTGAGGTGCATAACTACCGGATCGCTGCCCGTACACCTCTGTAAAAAAAATCCCAAATAATTCAACGAGATGAAACGCATTCCAAAACCTTCCTAATAGTTGTAGCCCTACTTGTTAACAATTGTCACTCCTAAAATACGATATTTTTTTATGAAGGGAGATAATAGAAAATTGCAAGAGTTTTTTCAGCTTCGACAACGAAAGCTGTATAAGTTGTAATGAAGAACAATAAATTGAAAATGAAATTGAAAACTAGTCAAAATCAATAATAAAAATACCGATATTTCCAACGCAAGGTGAATATTACATCTAGCAGATTCAGATATATGTTGGACTGATTTTCTTCCAAACAGTCAGAATTTGCTGTGTCACTATGTATGTGATCATCAGAGTGAAACAAAGTTTTTTGGTCATATTTGCTTGATACATACCTGGCTGCTGCAGGGTCAAACTCTAACATCTATTCCGAATGAAGATGATTACTGAAACCTCTGTATTGTATATATAACAAATAGGAAATTATAATACAAATATTCTTTATGTAAATATTTATTTATTAGAATAAAATATGTCCGTGTTTATTTGTATGAGGATTTTTCATTAACATCTAAGACTTGTCAAATTACGTATCAGTAAGACTCCTCATTTTGTTGAGGATTGTTCTTGCCGTTCTTGAAACGATGAGAAAATAAAGTCAACTCCAAACTTTGCTCTGGAATTTGACAAAATCCTAACCGTGATATCAATTAAAAAGTGGACATGATTCTATACTTGATATTTTCTGCAGGTTGCCAATATGGGAAACAGAACCAG
The DNA here is from genome assembly GCA_963457665.1 of Thysanoteuthis rhombus. Classification (NCBI taxonomy): domain Eukaryota; kingdom Metazoa; phylum Mollusca; class Cephalopoda; order Oegopsida; family Thysanoteuthidae; genus Thysanoteuthis; species Thysanoteuthis major. The sequence goes on from OY735218.1 coordinate 5,527,493, forward strand.
AAGATTGAGCTCGAGTTCCGACTGGAGGGTTCACTTCACTCTAATATCCTTGGGAAAGACATGGATCCATTTCTCCTACCAGCTATAGGTAAATAGCCAAGGTTATATTGCCAGTCCCAAGTATAGGTAATTGAGGAGGACTTGTAACTTCAGCTCGTAAAAAGCATCCTCGCTATTGACATCGCAACAATACTACCAAGTGTAGTGTTGTTGAAGCCCTATGCTCCATAAGAATACGACAGGAGGGAAAAATGCCTGAAGGCAGTCCATTCAGATACTTCCAAAATCTGCATGGTATAAATACAGACATACAGTAAATTTCGAAGCATTAACCTTGTCAGCTCTAATTATTCGAACCCCAACCGAAATTCTAATCTTGACCCTAATATAAACGACCCAGCATCTGACCCTTTCAAAAAGAATTAAGCTTTAAAGTAGAATCTGCATTTAACGTTTCCCCGGTTCATTCGCACCAATTACCTTCTCCCAAGATGGATGCCAATCGTCCCAAAACATTCGTTACCAGAGATACAAATCGCCGAAAAAAAAAAAATTATTCGCGTGCAAAAGGGGAGGGGGGAATGTGTTTCCTGTCAGTACAACTTAGCCCAAGTCCAGTCACCGACTTCCGATTACCATTATTGTCAATAAAAGAAATTGTAGAAAAAACTACAGGCCTGGTTATTCATTTAATAGACACTGTCTCATGATCACTGTCTCTTGGCAGCATATCGTGTTTGGTGTGATCAATTAAGAATTGAACGAAGGGGTGAAAATAAATAAGTTACTCGTCTCGCTTATTCTTGGCTGGTAATCACTAAAAACAAGAGTGAGCATTACCAGATACAAATTAAAGAACCAATTGAGCATGAAATTGCGTTGTAAATTGACCCCCCCCATTTGAAACCCTCTTGGGGAGGGGTTTCAAAAAACAAAAAAATCGTTTTTTGTAGATGTAATAAAGAGTGAATGTTGAAAATTTCAGCCCTGTAGCTCCATTGGTGCGACCTGTACGAGCAACACATACATAACCAGCAAGCTGGACTCACTTAAAAGTAGAAGAAACATATCTTGACGTTGAATACGTTCATATTGTCAGTTTTCGTCGACGATATCTGAAAATAAAATAAGTCTATTTTCACAAATCGCGCTCCGTCTCTAAACTCCGAATTCCTTTTCTAATCAGCAACACTTAATGTCTGAGAAGGAACATCAGTCATGAAACAACATTTCCTCGCCAAGGACATAGACACATACAAAGTTGATATCCTCAGCCCCCCCCCCCCACCAAGAAACAAAATCGAATAAGGGATCAACGTTAATGTAAATGGACACAAGGTAATGTGATTCGAAACGAAAACAGAGAAACAAAAGACCGGCTTCCCCATCTACAAAAAAGTGGACGAAACACGTCAGTGGCTCATCGGAGAACTTCGAAGATTGGACGGAAACAAAGGAGCAGGGAAAAGGTTGGTGAATAAAGATATGTGATACCCAAGCAAGGACAGCTCCGCTTTTCCGAGCGTAAGGGTGATAATAATAATCAAAGACATTAACGTCAAGATTGGAGGAGTTGTAGATAAGAGGGACGATTAAGAATATCCAGACAACGGCACTGCAAGGGTCTGTGAGAATAATGAGGAGGGACCTTGATGCTAACGAACTCCGGCCACTAACAACGGCCTAGTGGGGGCAGTACAAACCACAGTACTGTTGTGATCTGCGAGAGCACGGAGTGGAGGGCTGGAGACCTAAGGATACTTTGAGTTATTCAGCCCTCTGTGATGACCTCCAGATATGTATCGAGAAATAGCGAACTACAGCGCTGCTTGAGGAGACTTGCTGTCACTCAATCTTCAGCAATGACAAACAGAAATATGGGGTGAGAAAGCCCACTCATGTATAATAATAATAAGAAGAATAATAATACAAATTTATGAAATCATATTCTTTTTACCAAAAGTTGACTCAGAAATCGAACATGCGATGTAATATAACTATATTTCTTAAATGGCATTTGCAATTATTATTTATTTACGGGTTATTGAACCGAGGGGCAAATATGTCTAGAATTTCATAGGGACTCACCAGTGATTTTCCTGATTATACCCCCATCCTGGAAATATAAAGTTACATTTCGAGACATCGCCAGAATAAGCTGATTCCTAATGTTCTGCTTGCTTGTTTTATGGTTTAATCGTATTTTACTGCATTCTTCATGTCCTTTGCCCGGGGTCCCCCATTCCCACACTTCAAGGTGATAAATAAACAGGGGTAGGGGTTGACGTTTAAACACACTATCAGCTTCTTTGGATAGCGCTCACGCTGTGCAACGAAATAAATATGTCCTCTGCGTAGAGCCATACGGCAGAAATTAAGTCTTCTGTGTTGATCGTCACTTCATCATATTTCCTTCCGGCCATTATCATCTAGGGATCCATGTTGTGAGTCGTTATGTCGAGTGGTTGTTTGACATTCTTGCAACATGACCAGCCCATTGCCATTTAGGTTTTCTTATATAATATGCTGTCCTGTGATCTCTTCATGTGATGTTTAGTACGATCCCCTACTGTGCTCGTTGCATGATTCTTAGTTGGATGGTAAATCGTTTGTTCAGGTTCCATAAGCAACTATCGGTAGGATGCATTGGTTTCAACTAATGACAACTTTTTGTCTTTGAACATTGAACTTGCTCTATCGAAACCTTGCCTCCCTAGGCTGATTCTTGGTTTGATTTCAGTACAAAAAATGCCACAAGACGCATATCATCATCATCAATCTTTCAACGTTGGACACAGACATTCTCCAAGATTTGCTACACTTCTCTATCATGGGCGTCGCGGAGCCACTATTTTCTGAATTTGTCTAGCTCGTCTCTCCATCTAATATTCTGCCGGCATCGGTTGCACATGTGATCTCTGGGGATCCATGTCGTAAGTCGTGATGTCCATCGTTTGTCCGTCATTCGTGCAACATGGCCAACACCCTGCCATTTGAGCTTTTTAATAGATTCTACGATGTCCCCGACTCTTGTCTTTTCCTGGATGCACTGTGCTGTCTTGTGGTCTCTCTATGTGAGGCTCAGCATAATTTTCTCATGTACACGTTGCATAGTTCTCAATTAGCGGATCTGTCTCTTGTTTAGGTTCCATGTTTCAGCTCCATAAGTGACTATTGGGAGGATGCATCGGTTATACTTCTTTTTTAGGATTAATGGGATCTTCTTTTTTTTTGAAGATTGAGCTTGCTCTGCCAAAGGCTTGCCATCCTAGTGTGATTCTCCGCTTGATTTCTTCTTCTTTTGAGGGTCTCATGGAGATTCATTGTCCCAAGTAGATGTAGTGATCTACATTCTCCAGTTGGGTGTCTTCGATTCTGATCTGTGTTTTTATCTCCGATGTGGTTGTTGCACATAACATAACATGTACGTTCTAATTTCCAAAGTAAAAATCTCTGATGAATACAACAAAAGAATGAGAACTTCACAGCGAAGCTGTGGCAAATTTTACATAGTCACCAAAAAGCATTATGTCTATCGTTAACTTGATGGAATATATTACACCCTTGCTTTCAACTAATTACCGACACTTCTCGTCAAATATTGCCTTCAATTGATCTGATTGATCTTCCTTTCAATTTCAATATATTGTATACAGAAATACGGTCAAGAAGCATTTCTTTGCTCAACTTACGCAGAAAACACGAATCAAAGAGACTGACATAACGAACCTGGTGCGAATTGTTTTCAGTTTTCGATTTTGAAATTTTGATTTTGTGGACTATCTCCCACTTCGTATATCGCTGATCATTTTCATGTGATATTTTCATTTGATCGCTATCAACCTCAGTTGGTCCACTAAACCGTGGAACATCGTTCAGGGAGAAATCTGTTGAACAAGGATTCGCAAACCACTCGTTCAGTCTTCCACAGTGCCTTATCCATAGACTGGGCCGACCTTTTTTACGTTTTGGGTTACAGTTCTAACTTTCTTTAAATTGAAAAAAAAAAAATATTGAAAATGTTCTCCCCTTTTTCAATGTTAGAATCAATGAACAAAATGCACCAATAATTACATTAAAAAAAATGCATACTGATATGACAGCTGTCTCGATACAACCAAAAGCGATTTTCTTTAATGAATTTCATTAAAACTAAACGTCCCCAATGCCATCTTGCAAAAAACAACAAATCACCCAAAGTCAGGGTCGGCGCTATCTATTTGGCTAAACTGGGCAACCAGCTAGGGCGCAGTACTGATTTTTTAGGAGGAAATTTAAAAGAAAATTAAGAAACTGGGGTTGCTATTTCAAATCTCACTCAGCACAAATAATAAGTCTCAGCCTGGTCACATGGAACCCTCGTGCCGGCCCTTCCCAAAGTACTGGACCGAAATTGTTTTGAAAAATTAAATGTGAGGATCAGTAACTTACATCATTTCCAAACCACGTAGTTTTCTTTTTCGTAACGTTCAATTTTGATAACAATTGATAAAAAAAAACAAGTGAAATAAACGAAAGGAAATAATTAAACACGTCCCTATTGCCAATTGGATGGTCTTATCTGAAAAGGAAATAGTTTTGCTAAAGGAATGTGTCAACCATGAATGAAAAAGACGGATTCATCAAACTCCAAAGGATCTGAAAAAGCCGGACTTTCCTTCAACAGTGACCAATCAGTAAACAGGAAAAGGTGTCATTTTGTCGCTTCAGATTCTGTCTACTCACAAGTCTGTGACATCATATCACTGCTTCGAGATGATATGTTAGAAACCATCAACAAAAACTGCCATCATAAGTTTCCTCAGTTTTTAAGCTGCTCTGGCTGGCTATATATGTGTACAACGTGTATAGGCAACATCAATGAAGCTGGAGGAATGATTAAGACCTTTACATCTTATGTTAAAAAAAATGTTTTTTTTTCTTCAAATCCCTTCCTAAATAGGTTTTTAGTTGGGGAAGTTCAATTTGCAATGCAAGTTTTTGCTTGATCGACCCCTTAGGTTGAGCCCTCCAGCATTCACTTTTATTTTAGTGATAACTGCCCGACAAATAGCAATTGTCTGCTTACTTGTGCAGCAGGTCTGATTACCCTGCTTTCCAACAAAACTATACCCGGGGTTAAAGTGGGCTAGCCATTTCAAAGTGCAAAGAAATATTGTAGACTAGTCCAGTTTATACCCCAGGGTATATTCTAGATTAGTCCAGTTTATACCCCGGGATATAAAATAGGCTAGTTCATTTAATACCCCACCTAGGCCAGATTATATTCCAGGGTATAAAACAGGCTTATTGTATGAAGTGGTGTATGCACAAATAACATGTGTGTAAGTGTGTATGTTGCATGTGTGTATGAGAGTGCCTACGTGGCACGTGTACGTAAGTGTATGAATGTATTTGCATTTGTCACGTAGGTGTACGTGCTTGCACATGTGCACGTATGTATGTAGCATGTATGTATGTCGAATGTGAGTATGAGTGTGCATATATGGGTATGTGTATATGTATGTGATATGTGTGTATGTGTATGTGACATGTGTGCATCAGTTATTGGAAAGAGTTGAGAATTTACCGGAAATAAAATGTATTGAAACCAAATCATTTTTTGCACTATGGAAAATGAATACTTCAAAACAATGTATACGCAGGTTTATAAGTATAACACAAATTTTAAAATATCTCTTCGTCAAAAAGGTTTCGGACAAAAGGTTAGGACACAGTTTCAACCATAGAGAAAATTTGGCATTGATTGTAATTATTCTCTTCAATTATTTCCTGGAGTTCAACAGAAAATCTTAATGTAGCATCTCCGTTATCAATTTTTCATTCCTGTTCTAGAATCAAAGTTTTCAAACCACCCTTTTCTCGATATTAATGTTACTTTATCACACATATATTGGTCCGGAGTGTGAGATGATTTAGCTGACTTGAAGGAATGAAACGAAAAGATCAATTTCTTTAATTAGAAACTGCATAAATCAAATTGAAGCCACGCACATGAAATAATGTTCCATGTCGCGTTGTACAAAACCGTCTCAGGGAATACCTGTTGTGTGCATTCGATTAGTTTGCAACGACAATTAAGCGATTGAAATTGCTCACGGTATTTTATAATTGTGTATCATCTGTGTTTGAAATAAAATCAGAATTTGATACTTTTGAGTATCTGAATGTATAAGTATAATGAAACATTTGGATACAGGCTTTTTTAAATAGAAAACATAATCTGGTATAATCTAGGCAAGAGGGTATGAACCAGGCGAGCCTGTTTTATGCCCTGGTTCATATACATGCTAAAAAGTTCATTTGTATTGGAATTTCTCTTTTTGGTCAAATTATATTTAATTATGGAGAGACTACAAGACAGAACAATACATCTGGGAGAAGACAGGAGTCAGGGACATCATAGAATCCATTAAAAATCTCAAATGGCAATGGGCTGGCCATGTTGTAAGACTTGCAGACAACCAATGGACATCGCGATTCACGACATAGATCCCCAGAGATCAGATGCGCAACTGAGGCCGGCAGAGTACTAGATGGAGAGACGAACTTGACAGATTTAGAAAGTACTAGCTCCGCGACGCCAACGATAGAGAAGTGTGACGAATCCTGGGGAAGGTCTATGTCCAACGACGGACATTAAGAAACTGATGATGATGATGATGATGATGATGATGATGATGATGATGATGATGATGATGATGATGATGATGATGTTCACCTCTGTACTTTGTGTATGTCAACTTTTTCAGAATAATTTGCAGATATCCAATTTTAGAAAAGGGTGCATAAAACCTTGGCGCAAATTTCAAACCTCGCCCAGGGCGCACGAAGCCATTGCACCAACCCTATATGTTTGTTATTAAACAATGAGCAAAAATAGAAACAGATTCTAAATAACCAGTTAAAGGCTGTTAATTGAAAAACTAAATGTATACGACAAAGTTTTTCTCATAAATTTTTTTTTAAATGCTCAATTAATTGCAGATTGCAGATGAGAAAGCATGTGTTTTATGAACTTTTTGTGGGGTGTATTCATTTGAAGCAAGACGGACTGATATGGACATGACGTCTATCCCACCCCAAAGTGAATTTTCTCAGAGGCAGCTCGATCCATTAAGAGATTCGTCGTCAAATGCAAAGATGGAAGGACATAAGCGCCATTTACTTACAGGATTTTTGACAAGACCTGTTGACATCCTTTCAGGAGAACAAGACCTGCGGGTTGAGAGAGATAGAGATAGAGAGACAGTGTGTTAATATGTAAGAGAGTGAGAGAGACAGAGAGACAGAGAGAGTGAGAGAGAGACAGAGAGACAGAGAAGAAGAAGAAGAACCGTTGACACCCTTTCAGCACATTCAACGTTTTGCCTGCGGATGAATAGTACTCTTCAGTTAATGGAAAGAAAAAAACAATTCTCTGGGATTAGAGTTTAATATTTAGAGTGTTTTGGGGTTTATTGAAGACATAAGAAAAACACCCTGAAGTAAATTGCCCAAATGGAAAGTTTTTAAAATTCAAAATGATAGATAAATAGATAAATAAACTGGAAAAAGTGAAAAATGAGAGCATTTATTTACATGGTATTGTATTGAGCATTTAAAAGCACGGCAACCTCACCGGTGCGGATCCCTGTTTCCCCCACCCCCTGCTCGTGAAAAGTACAATTGGAAAAAAAATCTAGATAGAGAAATTTCTCAAATAAAACCCCCAAATAATTCCAAGTATTTATAATACATGTTTATTATATTCATTGTCTGATTAAGAAGATACCCCAGTCCTGCGAGTTCAAAATCCTGAATCATCATCACCATCATCATCAGTCTTTAAATGTCTGTCGTTGGACATAGACCTTCCCTAGAATTCGCCACAATTCTCTATCATGGGCGTCACGGAGCTAACATTTGCTGAATTTGTCTCGTTCATCTTTTCATCTTGTTTTCTGTCGTCTTCGGTTTCTCATTTGATCTCTGAGTATCCATGTGAGTCGTGATGTCCATCGATTGTCTTTCATTCTTGCAACGTGGCCTGCCCATTGCCATTTTAGTTTTTTGACAGTTTCTATGATGTCTCGGACTCCCGTTTTCTTCCTTACATACTATGCTGTCGTGATTTCTCCATGTAAGGTTGAGCATGATTCTCTCATGCACATGCTGTATGCTTCTAAGTTTGTAGGTCTGTCTCTTGGTAAGATTCCATCCTGTTTTATTGGCTTTTCTTTAGGGTTCGAAGAAGATAGCTGTCAAACATTAATCAGTAGAAAGTCAGATGGTTCTGCGATTCGACTATTATGGTTCGCCAGCGTAAGCGAACTCTCGCTCACCCTTCCAGATTCTTTGGTTAGATTTTGTACCATTGAAGGATACTTTGGATGGATTATTGGTCAGTCTCTGTGTCTTTTACCGCATTACAACACTCCATATAGCAAGCATCTTGTCATACCTCACTTCTCCGTGCAGATAACATGCCCTACCCATCAAAGTTGGACTTGAATGAGTAAAGACTCGGTAATTGCGGAATCAGCACAGTCCAGGATTTCAAGGTTAGGGATACAGTCCTGCCACCAGATTCCAGTATGGAACGAAAGAATCCATTAAAAAACTCGGCTGGTAATGCGCTGGCCATGTAGCAAGAATGTCAGACAACCGATGGACATTGCGATGGATATCAGCAGTCTAGTAGATGGAGAGACGAGCTAGACAAATTCAGAAAGTACTGGCTCTGCGACGGCCACAATAGAGAAGTGTGGCGAATCCTTGGGAAGGTCTATGTCCAACGATGGACATTAAGAGACTGATGATGATGATGATGATGATGATGATGATGATGATGAAAAAAATTGATATTAAATAACCAATTTCCAAGATAATGAATGCATAGATTCGGCAAGAAAAACCCTAGCTCTGATATTCTCTAAGATTAGAATATCTCTACACATACAAATGATAAACTTGCTCGTTATGGCACTGTCGATTGTTACGTAGAGATATTTATTAAGTTTAGCTTACAGAAACATATTAATTCTCTTGAGACTTCTTGGATATATGCATATGCCGAGGTTTCTATGACTGATGGGATATGCACATTCAGTAGATATTTCTCAGAAGTCCACTGGGATGTATGTTTCCCGAAGAATAAAGTAGATGAGATTTTCCAGGCTTTTGCAACCACAGACAAATACATCATTATAGAATGAAATCAACACGGAAATACGTATTTTGACTGAATATGGAATACGTATAGGTGGAGTGATCTGCTAATTCTGTGTTTCCTTCTGTCTTGGGATAAATATATAAGGAGATAAACATATCCCCTAACGATTAAGGATTCTTCAAAATTGAAAAAAACACAAAACAAACTAAACTTTGAACACCTTCATTTAATAGGTTAGTCTTGAAAGGGTTAAGGCTTACCACGATTGTATTGTGTCATTCTTCTAAGTGCAGTGGACTTGCCAGACTTGAAATGCAGTCTTCAAAATCCTGACACTTACCAGGACTCGAACACCGACTACTGACACCGACGGGTATTACATACCTATTTCACTCATGTTGCAGCCTCATGTCAATCATAACATGGACATTTTTACAGTTACTTAGAACTATCTCTTACGGCTTAGCTTAATTCTATATCTCTATCTCTATGGCTACAATACAATGTTTTGGCTACTTAGTGGTCACATGCAGATAAACGGAACTTTTAGTATTATATAGACAGATGGAAATCAGATCATCATTATCAAGATAAGCGCGAATACAAACCACACACAGTTATCTTTTTAGGGTATTTCCCCCCGCAAACTTTTTAGGAACACACAGAACATTTCATAGGAATTAGTTGTGTGATGCCAGAGTTTACAGTAAATAACTTAACAATGGTTGCGTCACAATCATGTAAAACAATGCAATTGAAGAATAGATATGGTCAAAATAAATTATATTTATGACATCACTGGCGTTACCTCTGGAAACAAACATCTGAAATAGATTAAAAAAAAAAACATCTAAAATACGGCATGCAAATTGAAAATTATGACAAACAAATCTAAAAATACTCCCATCGAATTAGAAAAAACAATCGAAAACAATTGCGTGTTTAATTTGCCTCACGTATTTTGAAATTTGGTTCCTTTGAATTTTAATTTGCCCGGGGAAGGTATAGTCTATGAATGCAGAAATTTACTAAAGCGAGTCAGTAATGTGCTCTCACTACAAATGCAGTAGTGAGAGCACATTGAGCAGTGACATGGAAAAACAAAATAATGCCTAAGTATGCCAAGTTCAAATGGTTCAAATGCAGTTGGCATCCACATACTACCTTGACTATTATTATACAGCTCAGTTCAAATTTTCTCCTTTGAACGGACTGTAGACCTCTACAATCGGCTTAGACATTTGCCTAAGGGGAAGGAACTCCAACAAAAAAAGTACAACCCCAGGGTATCACTCCCATCGTCCTACCTAGGCACGTAAATCCTAGATTTTAAGGTTTGAGTTTTTCACGTGTACGACGTACTCTACCTTAAAGCTTTATTAGCACTAGCTCGAGGATTATCCATGCCTTGCAGGCCACGTGCAAACCTGCAACGGACGTGGTAAACCTTGCAAAATCTTCGATGGAGATGCTAAGCCATGATAATATTAATAATAATTCACATGCATGGAATGCAATGTGTATTCATATATCGTTTGTGTATAACACAGATACTACACTCCGATTCTCGACAGAGGGCTGGGAAGCAACACTGTGCCTAGACAGAGCATAAAAATGCTCTGATCCTACGTGGAACTGTTGATCAATGCATAAATAATCCTGTTTTTGATGGTTAAGAGTCAAGTACCAGTCTTTTACGAGGCAATTCGAGACAAAGGAGGAGCATGCAACGTGCACATGAAAGAATCATTCTCAACCTCACATGATGAGACCACAAGACAGCACAGGATATCAGCGAGAAAACAGGAGTCCAAGACATGGTAGAATCCATTAAAAAACTCAAATGGCAATGGGCTGGCCATGCTGCAAGACTGGCTGACAACCGATGGACATCACGACTCACAACATGGATCACCAGAGACCAGCTGAATACAAGATGGAGAGACAAACTGAACAAACCCAGAAAGCATTGGCTCCGCGACGCCCATAATAAAGAAGTGTGGTGAATCATGGGGAAGGTCTATGTCCAACGACAGATGTTGAAAGACTGATGACGATGCTGATGACTCTCTGGTATACTCTTTTCGTATAACATACGTGTGTAAGAAAATATCCGACACCCGAGAAACGAAATCACAGAATAAGCGTCAAAAATCTAATTTTGTGGTCAAAATCCGTGTTTCTATCAAGACAAAAAATTGTAGAAAAACACGACATCAACTTCATAAGACTAGATTCTGTAGAACAGGGATTTTCTTTGAAATTTGACTCAATAGAAAAGTTTTTTTTTCGATAAATGGCGTCTCAACGTCGGAGTGAATGAAGAAAATAAGAGAATACTGAATGTTTTGCTTTCTCCATTTTGTATTTTACAATGTACTCAAGAGAATCCAAGATGAGTGTAGAACGAAACACTATGAAACTATGAGTTAACTAAAATTTTCTGGCTCAAATTTTCTTGAAAAAACACACACACATCTAGATTCTCCAGAATCTAGATGTTATTAATAAGCTCGTCATAATGAGACCCCACAAAAGCCCCCTAAAGTTTTTTTGCCCCCAAATCAAGAGAGAAATATTTAGTAGCCGTCTAGGGGAGTACTGATGCCAAATTTCAAGTCTTTGGACGGAACGCACAGGAACACTCCAACAAACACATAAACACACACACACACACATAGAAAAATAGGATAAAGCCCGACGCCATCTTTGATGGCTACGGTCGTTCAATGGTATGATTTTCGGGCATTGAGCGAAAATCCATTTATTTTAGGAAAGAAAAGAGCAAAGAAAACATTCGAACGAAAATGAAAACGAGGGAATCTCTGAACGATCGGGGCACAGAGAAGAAAAAATCTTTGAGAGTTTGTTGTCAAGTGATATTGTCAGTTTCCATGTTCCGTACCCGCCACACTAACTGGTATTATACATTCATTGAATACTTTACGTCTTAAGCATATTGATAAGGTGTTTTACACTACGTCGTATTTCTAAATCATCCAGTGTTTCTAACGTCATATCATCAGAAAACCTTCTGAAAACATCCGTCCATCATAACTGGTAATACATATACATTGAACACAATATGTCTGGATATTTACTACATTTCTTCCATTCAATCGTTTTTGGTCGTTTTATTTCGCCTTTATACATATTTTACAAAGTTTGTATGTATGTCCTACAACATCTGTATCCCATATCTGGTATTATACATCCATTGAACACCTTAGATTTTATGCATGCTGGCAAGGTTGGGAACATAATGTCACTTGAATTTCAACGGTCATCGAACGATTTTGCAATTAAGAGATGAATAAGGAGAAAGCAAATAGCAAAGTCCACTTTTATTGCCTAACAAACCAGCAGTTTTAGTACATTTCAAATTTTAAAGTAATCGTCTTGATATTAGATTGTCGGTGAATAAAATAAGCATAAAAACAGGTCTGTAGTTCACTGGGACCAATGACGGCCGAGCGAGCCGGTCAATAAAAACAGCATGAGGAAGCCATCATGGTCGAGGTAGGACCAACTTGGCTCGAGGCCATCAAATTCAACAATTAAAAGCTTTGCTTGTTGTAGAAGCGACGAAGTTTGCAGCATTCTCCCCATTGGATGAGATATAGGTTATTGGCAGGAGTCTTGTTATAACAGAGGAAAATATATTGATTCGTTACTGAACAAACTCCGTTTAGGCCAATCATGAAACTCCAGCATCTAACTAGAGTTGTTCTCGGGTGGTTGGTCTGTTAAATAACTGTGAAACTAGATGGACATGTTCGTAATTTAGGATCCATGGATTTACATTAGAGAATAGGAGAGGCCGGTCAGACCTGATAGAAATTTTTAAAATTATGGAACGGAGCGCCATTTATTTGGTAACTTTAATTATATAAAATACAAGACAACCATTTAAAAAAAAAAATAAGTACATAGAACAGGCAAGGGAGACACCATCTCTGATATCCTATAGAATTAGAATCTCTGTTCACGTATAGATGATAAACATGTTGATTACAGCACGGTCGATTGTTACATAAAGATATTAAAATTCGTTATTCAGCTCTGCTAAGCCAATAATGAAAGCCCACCATCTGACTAAAGTTGTTCTCGGTCGGTTAGTCTGTTGAATAACTACGGAGCAAGATGGACGTCTCCATAATTAAGGATTCATAGATTTAAATAGGAAAATAGGAGAGACCAGGATATAATAGCGGGATATAGTAGAAATGTTTAGAATTATGCATTTTTTGGATCAGTCGACCCCAATATGTTCTTTACAAGAAAAGGACGCACTGGAATTAGAGGCTATGAATATAATGTTGAAATGAACTGATGTAGATCAAGTATCAGTGGTAGGTCTGTGAAATAGTTTACAAGAATATGCAGTCGTCTCACTAGATGTAGATACGTTTAAGGGGAACTATCGTAGCTTTAACAACACCACAAACATTTAAGTGTTTTAAAATTGATCTACACTATATTGATGGTCATTATATATATATATATATATATATATATATATATATATATATATTGTAACTGGTTTCGCCTTAATAAATGTACGATGCATTATTTACCTCAAGTAGAAGGGATTCATGCATAAAGTAGTGTCCGTCATTTCATCTGTCGGTATTTCCAAGATATTTTCGAAAGTACTCGAGACATATTTTTCCGTTTTTTTCCTTTTTGTAGGTAATGGAGTCGGAAAAGTAGGCTCACAGAAACCTCCAGATTTTTTATGCCACCTGTTATGTAGTTTTCTATATTTTCAGCGTCCGGTATCAGAATCACACTAAATATCATACATGGTTAAAAACGAACCACGTGGGACATTATTTCAGCTTGGCAAGAGGTAGAATCATCAAATACACATTTCAAGGATTATGAAAAAGACAGCTGGCGAAGAAACCCGTTGGGTGTGGTCCCGCGGACCTACTTTTTCGAATCCACTAATACGCTCATGACTATCTACTCAATATCTCCAGAATTCCGCAATGAATTTCAGTGAAGAAAGGCATCAATCCATTTTTACTCCCCATCAGCTAAAAGTAAGTAGCAGGACAGATTGGTTGGCAACAGTCACCTTTTTCCTGTTTTCTTTAGAGAAAATATTCGAACTAAATAAAAAAAAACAAACAAAAATGACCAAAAATTAAATATAGCCAAACCAAAGAATTCATGACTGAATAATTTTCAAAAAGGCCAAATTTAACTGATTTAGCCATAAAATGGCCAAAATGGCAACCCTGTAAATATTTTATTCCAAACGAAGCAGCCCTCGTAAATCGTTCTCTAGCACTCAATACTGTCTCTTCGTCCAAGCATGACATCAACACCGTCGAGCGGTGCCGGATTAAGCTAGTCCCAGGTCTCCAGCATATGTTATAGAGGGGCCTTAGATTGGAAAAAAATACACATGATTATTAAAACCAGTAATTTTTTTTGTGCTTGCATAATAATGAAGTTGTTTTTTAATTTGCTGACAAAAAATACGGCAAATAGGTCTGATATTTCAGTAATAGTACTTCATTTTCATTTCGTTTTTCGTGCCGTGCTTATGATTCCAGTTACAAATACCAAATTTATTAGTTGTATATGTATCACATAGATACTGCACCTCCATTAATTACTGTGTTTAAATAATAACTGAATTAAAAGTGATTATTGGCTAAAAACGCTAACTTTAAAGACTCATTCGTTCATGAAAAAATTGAAAGCATAATTGTTCTAAAGTAATAGAGCAAGTGTAGAACCACAAAATCGGAATTGACAGCTGGCAAACATGTAACGCAGGGTCCTTGAAAATGCAGGGCTCGTAGCATATGCTACTTTTGCTACAGAGTTAATTCGACCCTACTCCTACTCGCAAGACCGTCCCTGTGTCCAAACATAACATCGCTTGCCAACACCGTCGAACACGCGGAAATATATCGACCGACAGTTGGAGTGGATTGCAAAAGCAGACAATAACGATCTCATTTGTGGCACATCCATTTAGTGCAGAGCGCATGCGTGAAGAGTGATTGCACGCTGCACTGACAGCCATTAGATTGATTCAAAAGTTCCCAGCGCAATCTTTCACTCAGTGTTAAAGAAATCTTAGAAGTATCTTTGAAGCTTACTTGGCGGTTTATTGATAGTGTGCATACTGTACATTATCAACGATACAGTATCAATATCAATTCATTTTGGTTTATTTGGGTTTGCAATCAGAGTTGTCCTTTTCCTGGACTGGTTGCCGTACAAGGCTACAGAACCCATTCTTCCCTCTTATTTCATATATATTCATGGGGGGGGGGGGAAAGACTGATTTAGCCCTTTCCAAGGAGCATTAGTGTGAAGTAAATGTAAACAGTCTCGGTCAGAGCAGGGGTGCCGATAGGGAGGGGGTGTGATAAAATTGCCCCACGCCCCAAATGGAGAGGGTTCTCAAAAGCATTATGAATATTAGTGAACCTACTGCATTTCTTCTAACATTATACAATAAAACATTTCACTAAATTTTGGAGGGGAACCTCAGCGTTTTTTTTAGACATCATCAGTCTTTTAGTGTCCATCGTTGGACATAGTCCTTCCCAAAGATTTGCCTGACGTATTGACTCCGTGACGCCCATGATAGAAAAGTCTGGGGGAAAGTCTATGTCCAACGATGGGCACTTAAAGGCTGCTGCTGCTGATTATGATGATGAACTGAGTGATGCCAACTCGGGTACTTGTTGCCTCCGAGTCAAGTGTCTCGTGTCTCGAAACCTCGAGGAACTCCGAAGTCCTTTTGAGAGATGATGAGAGTGGAGAAAACTTGTGATTTGTGATGCCCGGGCAGGGACAACGGAGACCGTAGTCAGCGCAAGGACCCTATTTATTTATTATTTATCATCGATCAGTTACGTTGGAGGTTGAGGGTTTACAGAGGAAATATTGTGCAATTACTCTTCTTTTTGACATGAGAAATGATCACGGAAGATAAACAAACCGGAAGTAACCTCCCGATGCGCGGCGGCGTCTGGATGTTTTGTTTGAAGAGTAAGGCTGGGGGCAGCGGATGGTATTTGATCGGTCGGAAACCTGGAAGTCTGGGAAGCTCACGAGGAACATCAAAGAGAGAGAGAGAGAGAGAGAGAGAGAGAGAGAGAGAGAGAGAGAGAGAGAGATAGGGAGAGCGAAAGTTAATTGTACGAGCGAAAGAGTGAGCTTATATGTATCAGATAAAGATGGATATATATAGAGAGAGACAGAGTATGACAACGTTTATGTGTAGGAGAAAGAGAGAGTGTTTATGAGTATGAGAGAGAGAGAGACGGAACTTTTATAGGCGAGAGACCAACATCAAAGAGAGAAAGGGAGAGTTTACAGGTACGAAGGAGAGAAGGTTTCTATCTACGAGACAGAGAGAGAGAAAGAGAGAGGAAACTAATTGTACGAGCGAGAGTTAGTTTATAAGTAACAGAGAGAGAGAGAGAGAGAGAGAGAGAGAGAGAGAGAGAGAGAGAGAAAGAGAAAGGGGGGAAAAAACGTTTATATGTACAAGGGACAGTGACCATTTATATGCAAGAGAGAGCGAAGGTTTATATGTGAAAGAGCAATATCAGAGAGAGAGAGAGAGAGAGAGAGAGAATGTTTATATGTGAGAGAGTGACATCAGAGAGAGAGAGAGAATGTTTATATGTGAGAGAGTAACATCAGAGAGAGAGAGTGAACGTTTATGAGAGAGCAACATGAGAGAGAGAGAGAGAATGTTTATATGTGAGAGAGTAGCATCAGAGAGAGAGAGAATGTTTATATGTGAGAGAGTAGCATCAGAGAGAGAGAGAATGTTTATATGTGAGAGAGTAGCGTCAGAGAGAGAGAGAGAAAGAGAGAGAATGTTTATATGTGAGAGAGTAGCGTCAGAGAGAGAGAGAGAATGTTTATATGTGAGAGAGTAGCGTCAGAGAGAGAGAGAAAGAGAGAGAATGTTTATATGTGAGAGAGCAACATCAGAGAGAATGTTTATATGTGAGAGAGCAGTATCAGAGAGAGAGAGAGAAAGAGAGAGAGAGAGAGAGAGACTGTGTGTGTTTCTATGTACAAGGGACAGAGAGAAATAGAGAGATAGAGAGAGACCTATAGGCGTCATTCCCATGCCTAATGTTATAACAATGAATTTGTTCTATTCATCAAATCCTGATCTGAAACTTTGATGCCATGTTGGAACGGTTTTCTTTCACCTGATTACGTAATAAACTTGTTTTTATTCCTATATATATATTTTTCCTCTATAAAACATAAATAAGTAAGTGAGATGATCTACACATTAAAAGGGCACCGAAGTTCAGCCGGTCCGCGGTACCCGGAACCCTAAGGCAGGTTCGGATAATCGTCCAGACACTTGGAGGCTGGGTAGGTGCTGAGCAACATCAAAGCGAAGAGAGGAAGGCGTGTCTACAAATGTCGTCTGTTTCCTAATAAATATTTGGCAGGCTATTGACTGTTTTATTCTTTATCATCTCTTAATCAACTGGTTTCTTTGGTAAATTTCTTTGATTATTCTCTCAACCTCACCGTTTTTTTTAAAATTCTAGTGCAAAAAAACTACGATTCAAATTGTGTATTGAAATGCCGAATCACATGACTGTCCTTATGTTTGAAACTTATTTTCTTTTTAGTCAATTTATTTTTAGAATCAAAAGTTTCCATTTGGACCCACCCCTGCTCAAAAAGCTGGATTCGTCCCTGAATGTCGTCAGTTTTCTTATGTAATGGACATTTTGCACGCAGTTGACTTCCGGGGGCTTGATCAGAGGACGAGCAAAACAATTATATTCAGGGCTGGCCCTAGGGTTCTTCGAACCTGGGACTAGCAGGGCTTCGGCACCCTTTAAAGTGAAGGATTAACTCATTTATTTATGTATCACAATGGGAAAAAAATAAATATATAGGAATAAAAGTAACCGTGTTGTCGGTACTTTCAGCCGTTGCTGTTAACAAGATACTGTGAATCAAGGAATCGACTTTGAAATGTTTATCTGCCACAGGATACTAGGGATCATGGATATAAAATGAAAGGATCAAACATTGCATAAATGGACAGGTCTGTCACTGTAGAAACTGTCTTTTGGCAGCGTGCCGTGTTAGGGGTTATCAATTAAAAAAATCGAAAAAGGGATGGCCAATGGATGAGTTACTTCTTACACATTTTGCTGGGTAGTGATAGCTGAAAAAGAGTGCGAATTTTAAAAAATCGTAGGAACTTACATTACAAATTGAACTCCACAGTAAAAAAAGAAGACTATTTAGGGGCAATTAAAGAAGACAAAACAAAACACGTTTCTTCTGGACATAATAAAGAGTAAATTTTGAAAACTCCGGCCCCACGAAGTCAACGAACCAGCCAGCCAGATCAACTTGAAAACTGAAGAAACCTTTACTGACAATTTTGTTGACAGTTCAGGTTGACAGTTTCTAACAGGCCGGACAGGTCGATGAATGATTGGCGAAAAGCAATTGTCATCGCAAGCATAACGAGTGATGAAATGACAACCGGAAATGTTTATTAACAACCGTCAAACAAAACTGTCAGCCTCAACATAGGTTTCTTTAGCTTTTTAAGTCAGTCTGGCTGGCTGGCAGTCTATGTATATGCAGCGCGTACAGACCACACTAATTGAGCTGGATGGCTGAAATTATAATCATTAACTCCTTGTGTTTAGGCAAAACGTTTTCTGTTTTTTTCTTTTTAAATTCCCATAAAATATGATTTTAGTGGGCGTTCAGCTTATAATGTAAGTTCCTGCTAAATTGGTCCCTTAGTCTGTGTCTGGCACTGTGCACGTTTATTAATCACAGGAAGTTCTGATTGATTGACCAACTAGACCTACTTTTCATGATTTCCCATGAATGAATGAATTGTTAATCAAAAGTTAGAAAAACACAATAAGAATGATACAATTCAAGAAAATTTGATATTGTTCAGGTCCTCGATCCTTCTCATTTATAAAAAAAAACACCTCTGGATGAAACATTTGAAACTTTATTGAAACTAATCTATGACTCGCTGCTTTAGTAGTTATCACAAATGTACAAATTAAAAATGTACGTAACTAGTCATCACAGTCAATAATTGAAAAACCGTAGCGTCAAAATTTAAAGTCAAGTAAATGAATTGGAGAATAGATATGGCCAGAATAAGTTCTATTCATGACATCACTGACGTTTTCTAATGGAAAACATCTGAATACAGTAAGAGGGACATCTAAAAACATTTAGATTCTGGAGATTTTTCTATTGATAAACCCGTCAGAATGAGACCCTTCAAAAGCCGAAAAAGCTTTTTCTTCGAAGATCTTTTTTTTTTTTAGTAAGGGTCTAGTGGAGTACTGATACCAATTTTTTGTTCCGTAGATAAAACAGTATGGCCTGGAGTACTGAAACACACAAAAGACACGCAAACAAACACATGAACATGTAAACAGGGTAGAACCCTTTGCTATCTTTGTTGGCTCCGGTTGATCAATTTCGTGTGAAAAATCGCCAAAAACTGATCTATCACTTGAGGGGTAAATTGAGGCGAGCTCAATCCTTACCTACAAATGCTTCAATAGTATCATGTAACATCGGATGAACACGGGGTTGAATTAAGGTGTGTTTGTCTATTGCAAAATAATCTGTTCCAAATTCTCCATTGTAAGATGAAAGCCCCCCTTAACCGAGCTGTAATCAATTACAATAGAACAGAAATTTTTATCGAGTGAACCATAGAACCTCGATGGCTGAAATTTCCGTCATTCGCATTTAATAGGCTGAATAATCGATCACTAGAGATAGTGTGACCCAGCACCTCAATCTATGGGAGAAAATACATTACGCACGGAATGTTATTAAGGATCGTATTAAGGGGACGAATGACGCCAAAGGGTCATGTTTTATGGATGCAATCGGCGCCGGTGTCAGCAAGACTCCATTTTGTATCAGTGAGAGACGGGTAGACAATGACGTTACAACCAGTCAGGAAAGACCATAAAACATCACCCACTCCATACACCTCACTTAATCAAGAAAAATGGTTTCAAAGAGCCTATTTGTCGCCAAGAAAAGAAGAGGAAAAGGTTTTACTGGTGTACTGGTGCTATTTGTAGGGCTTTCGCCTTCCGGAGAAAGATAGAGAATGCTTCGCTCACAATTCATAGACCGGAAGTGCAAACCCACAGTTACTGATGGCTTGAATCCAGACGACAGCGTTCTGTTCCCAGCGTCCTGTACATAAATTATTCTGACTGTATTTCGTGCATATCGTTTCAAGTGATCATCTCTCATCATTGGTGAGCCAAGTGCACAGATTGCCTTGTAGAGTGAAGATGTTGGTCCTCTATGGGTTTTTACATCGATTACTGAGTTATCCTGTATAGCAAATCATTTGTTTTTTTTAATTAGTAATATACACATCGTGGATTCAAGAGAGCCGTTATAACGAATTTGCCGTTATAACTCTTGAATATTATACGAAGTGTCTTAATAATGAGAAACCAAAGAGTACAGATAAAAAATACATTTTATTACCCTTTTTTAATGTCCCCTGTTACTTAAGGCAGCACGATTTAAATAATATATGCATATATACAATAGACCACTATTATTACGGTACTCTCAGGGATTTTAGAGTATTATTATAACGATTTGCCATTGTTACAGGTGAATATCATATGAAGTGTATTATTAAAGAGAAACCAAAAACAGTTGACAAAAATGACTTTTTATTATCCTTATATAGTCTAATGCCCCATATTCGAGCTACAGATCTGTAAATGAAATGAATCTATACTCAATAATCTTGCAAGAATATAATGCCAAACGTGCAGTTAGAACGTGTACGTCATCAAATAGTTAGAACGAGCGTCGTTGGAACTTGAATTTATTGTTTATCAAATTGTTACAAATGTGATCTCGTCTTTCTTTTGGAAATGGTAAAAAGAACGATTATATAAATGGCAATAAACGGTAAATATCCAACCAAAATACTGAAACAATAACCTTTTCCCAACAGTCTTCTACAAGATAAATATGATCTCTATAACATTCTCCAGTTTTAGTGGTCACAAAGTCAGTGAAAGCACTAATTTTGGTTTCCCTGTTATTGAAGCGTTTATTACGGAATAATGTCGCCCGGGAAGAAATTACTTCAAATATAAAAACACAGGAAAACAAATCATATCTTACAAAGATGAAATGAAATGTTCGTTTTAGTCGATTATTTGCACACACTACTGCGTTGAGGTTTCCATTGTAGTAACATTGTGAATAGAAGCACCCTCCTAAAAGCTTGAAAAGGATTTATTCACAATTGGAACAAACTATCATAAAAGTTATATGGATTGAAAGCAAAGACGATTACTTGCAATTTTTTGCCAATTCGTTTCAAATATTCGACTAAAACCAATATTTGCATGGGGGGGGTGACCCTATAAGAGAAAAAATATGTAAAAGTATTGAAATATCAACCAAGATGCCCACGGATACACTGAATTCAAAACAATTTTTGGCTAAGTGGTTTATGGTATGCAAGAGGTAATATATTAGAGAGCAAATGTCTTATTGTGTTGTCAAATTTGAAGTTATTTTCTGCAAGTAACGCCGGGAATCCATGTTGATATTTTAATTATTAAAAATATTTGTCTTCACATTTATTTTAATGCTCCTAGATGCAAAATTAACTTCCGGTTACGTCAGACAGAAAGTCAGTTTCTGGTTTAGTATTTTAGCAAGAACCCTCTCTGAAACTTCTGAAGAATCACCACTATGCAAATTTGTGCTTGGTTATTTGAGTTATAAGAGAGTAAAGTGACTGTGCAGTGTAAGGCTTTGTGAACATCAGCTACAGTTGTATCAAAAATCAGCTACAGCTGTACCAAAAATTTAAACAGTATTATAAATTCACATAAAAGAAAAGTAATGGAGAATAACAACAATAATAGCAACAACAATAACAGTAGTAACAGAAATAATGTTACTGAAAAAAAAATGTAACTGGAGAAATAGAAACACATGCCTCGCAAACAACGAAAGTAGAGCTGTAAACTGCTTATACTTAGCAAAAATCGCAAGTACTGCACACCTGCGTAACAAAAATATCACATCGTAATCTGAAGAGTCCAACATAAATCTTAATACTACAACCACAATAGAACTTGCAATTGCAGAACTAGGAAATTAAACTGCACTCTCAAAATACCTTTGACAACATAAAGAAAGAAAACTTGCACCTTTTGTAAAATGGGCTATCATAAGTGTGAACACGAATTCGTCTTGTGCCTGGAAGAAAAACTAAGAATTCTAAAATTGAAAGATAGAAAGAACCTATTGAACCCTCAAAAGAAAATGATGTGAAAATGTACACACGAAGGAAAAACCCCATGACTTGAACTTGACTAACCATACATTATCACTACATCTAAATGGAATATATATGTACAATGATAAACGATAACAACAACAACCACAGCAATAATAACTAGGAACTGTTCCAAAAACGCTGAGGGTGAGACTGGAAGAGATCGGGATTAGGGGAAGGATTGAGACTGTACAGACCACAGCACTGCTGGGAACTGCACGGATACTGAGGAAAATGCTAGAAATATTAGGACTGCAACGAATTGTAGCTCTGACATGATAAGTGAAAGAGAGAGGAGACGTTAGCTGAAGACCTGAGGAGACTTATTGTCACTCAGCCTTCAGCGATAACCACTGGGCAACCGGTGTGAAACTGTAAATTGCAGTATTACTGCGACCTAAGAGTACTAGGAGAGGAGGGCTGGAGACTTGAGGAGACTTGCTGTCACTCGAACTCCAGCGGTTACCACCAGGCAACTGGTGTAAAATTGCAAAAAAAAAAAAAAAAAGGAAGGCCTGCCAAATAATAGACGTTGCTGTACCTGCAGACCATAGAGTAAAAAAGAAGGAGAGTGAAAAACGGGAAAAATACCAGGACCTAGCAATATAGTTAAGGAAGATGTGGAACATGAAAACAAGGGTAGTACCGGTCATAGTGGGCGCACTAGGAACAGTCCCCAAAACGCTGAGGGTGAGACTGGAGGAGATCGGGATTAGGGGAAGGATTGAGACCGTACAGACCACAGCACTACTGGGAACTGCACGGATACTGAGGAAGGTGCTAGAGATATAAGTACTGCAACGAATTTTAGCCCTGATATGATAGGTGAAAGAGAGAGGAGACGTTAGCTGAAGACCTGAGGAGACTTATTGTCACTCAGCCTTCAGCGATAACCACTGGGTAACAGGTGTGAAACTGTAAATCGCAGAATTACAGCGACCTAAGAGTACTAGGAGAGGAGGGCTGGAGACTTGAGGAGACTTGCTGTCACTCAAACTCCCAATACAACTCATACCATGAATCTAATTCACACAAAATTCATTCAAAAGATTAGGTACAAACATAAAATACTACTAAATAAACCTTAAATGAGAGACTCATCATCGTCATTATCATCTTTTTGGTTGTTTGACACAGACCTTCTCTAAGATATGTCAGACCTCTCTATCATGGACGTCGCATGGCCAATACTTTCTGAACTTGTCTATTTCGCTATCCCATCTTATATTTGTCGGCCACAACTTCGCATGTAATCTCTGAGGATCCATATTGTGGGTCGTAATGTCCATCTGCGGACTGACATTCTTGCAACGAGACCACCCCTTTGCCATTTGAGTTTTCTAATGGATTCAATGATATCCCTGAAACCCATTTTCCACTAATATACCGTGCTGTCTTGTGATCTCTCCATGTGATCTTGAACCTTATCATTTCATGTGCACGTTACCTGTTTCTCAGTTTGCGGGTCTGTCTCTTAGGTTCTGTGTTTCAGCACCATAAGTGACTATCGGGAGTCTGCATTAGTTGTATACCTTTCTTTTTGAAAGTAATGGGATTTTCTTTATCTTGAAGGTTGAGCTTGCTCTACCAAAAGATTGCCATCCGAGCGTGATTCTTCGCTAGATTTCTTCTTTCGAAGGTTTTCATAGAAAGTCGTTGACCTAGGTAGATCTAGTGATCAACTTTTCGCAAGTAAAAAAAACGTATGTGTTCAAATATTTATGCATATTTTGAAAAAATTAGGGCCCCTTTATAACATATTCCATCGACCACGCAATGACTTGATCCGGCCCCTGGATTTAATTGCACCTCTGCCAACCCCATTCACTAAAACCTGGACGAAAATTAGTTAAAAATGATCACAGTACAGGGGAGGTAACTGTAAAATAATTCCGGGGTCCACTTCAAAATTTGATACATTTTTCCTTTGCTCATAGTGTAACCCTCGACTAAAAGTCATTGAAATTCAATGAGAACCTTTGAAGATATTGTATTGACAAACATGAAAGACTACAATAATTTACGAAAAAAAAAAAAAGGAAAGAAAAATATTTCTCAATCAAAAACAGCTTCCTGGATCCGCCCCCAAATCCAATCTCTTTTCTCGTCGTCCATTGCCCACCCTTCCACATATTTTCATTATGTGGACAGACAGACAGACAGACAGATGGTCATGAGTTTGAAACAAAACAAAATAAAACGAACAACGAAAAAAAAAGAAGGGAAAAAAAAGAGAGAGAAAAGACGTTTCGTTTATATGAGGGTAGAATGAACCCGGATATTGGTTGGAGTCAGTAAGCAGATTCTCAACGAATCCCATTCCACAAAATAACAGGAGGGTCACATACAACTGTGCCTCACAAACTCCCTGTCTCTCTCTCTGTCCCTGTCTCTCTCTCTGTCCCTGTCTCTCTCTCTGTCCCTGTCCCTCTCTCTCTCTCTCTCTTTATATATATATATATATATATATATATATATATATATATATATATATATATATATTGCGACTGAATTCCATATTTGATCTCTTCTTTTGTTCTGTCCTACCTGGAACTAACCCTAACCCCTTCCACTTGTAGCTGCGGACATTCTTCATCTAATTCACGCCTGACGTTTATTCTTTAAAGAATCCGGCTGAAAGCGGTCCGTTTTATTGATTGTAAAGTGTTGGAGCAGGATTTCCGGTGACGGCACATTCTTGGGCAGAGAAATGACATTCAATATTCCGCTTTTAGATAAAATGTAAGTTAAGGAATTCGAAAGATCCAAAGATTAGTCACTCAACGGAAAACCACAATGAATGGAGGTGATCTTGAAAATAATACAGTAGATTCCCATTATTACAGCACACTCAGGGATTCAAGAGTGTCGTTATAATGAATTTTACCGTTTTAACGGATAGATTTTGTATGGAGTGTATTAATAATTAGAAAAGAAAAGCACAGGCAATGACATGAAGGATGAATTAATTCAATGAATTTCGGTGTGGACTTTAGAAAATCATACAGCATCGTATAGGGAAATTAATATACTTCTCCTTCCACCAGGTTCCATCGTCTCAATCATTTCAAGATTATCAATGATTGATGAGACTTTTCTTTTTGATTTCTTTTCAGATTTGTGTTACTTTAGGTGCATTATTTCAAGGGTTTACTGATTTCAGTTTTAAAATATTGCACTGAAATATGGTCCAAAAAAGGCCGAAAAAACTTTTCTCCCAAAAGTGAAATAAAAATATTCTTTAGATATAGTCTAGCAGATTACTGATGCCGATTTTCAAGTTTGTAGACAAAACGGTAGGGACAGTAGCGCTGGAACAAACAAACAAACAAACAAATGAACATATATGAAAAAGGATAAAAGCTTTCACCATCTTTGATGGCTACGGTTGTTCATCTATATTCGAAACCTGCAATGTTGTTTGTACAATTTTTGACTTCATTTGTCAACATTTGTCAACATAATCCCTGTTAAAACGTCCGAAACAAAAATAGATAATCATTGCATAAAAAATTAAACGAAAAATATCGCCTGAAATACAATATAATTCATTGGGAGATTAAAAAGTTATATATATATATATATATATATATATATATATATATATATATATATATATATATATATTTATATATATATATGAATCGTATTAATCAGTTATAAACTCTGCATAATCTTCTTTCTCTTCCTTTCTATCTTTTTAATTTCGAGAATTTATTTTCAAAATAGGAATGATATGACGTGATATGGCTTTAAAAAATGTTCGTCTTTCTTCGCCCGCCGTCCCTACCCTCTTTTTTTTTGTACGCTTCGAACCATTCAAATTTGGTCGAAGAGAAGAAAGATTTGGCATTCATAGACCTATCGACATTCCTTCTTTCTTTCTTGTACTCTCTATTTTTAATTTCGAGAATTGATTGAAAAAGAAATATGACGTAAAAAGGAAATCCCTCTTTCTCTCTTTCCTCTCACTCGCTGTTTCTTATGAACGTTTCAATCTTTCATATTTGGATCGTTGCAGGCGAAAATGTTTGAATGAAAAGAATATTCATCTTTTTGATCAAAATAGACGAAGGATATCAGAGCAGTCTCAGATCTGCAGACGACCATTTTGCAGAGGACCTCCACGACCTCCGACTAAGGCCAAATGAACAGAATGAAGAAAGCATGAAAGTTGACCTACACATGAACCTCAGAAAAACAGAGGACATGTGCAACAATCGCGTCGGAAATGAACATACGACGATCAAAACCGAAAATGCAGGACTGGAGAAAATAGACCTACACATTTACTAAGGCCAACGAATCTCCATGAAATCCTCAAAAGAAGAAGAAATAAAGCGAAGAATCACTCTAGGATTAGAAGCCTTCAGTCGAGCAAGCTCAACCTTCAAGAACAAGAAAATCCCATTATTCCTAAAAAGGAGAGTATACAACCAATGCGATGCGTCCTCATGATAGTCACCTACGGAGCTGAAACATGGAACCTGATTAAGAGACTGACCCACAAACGCAGAACCGGGCAACGTGTACTTGAAAGAATCATAGTCAACATCTCATGAAGGAATTATAAGACAGCACAGTATGTCAGGGAGAAAATAGGACTTCGAGACATCATAGAATCCATAAGAAAACTCAAATGGCAATGGGCTGGCCATGTTACAAGAATGACAGACAACCGATGGACATCACGACTCACAACATGGATCCTCAGATATCACATATGCAACCGAGGGTGGCAGAATACTTGATGGAGAGACGAACTAAACAAGTTCAGAAAGTATTGGCTCCGCGACACCCACGATAGAGATGTCTGGTGAATCTTGGAGAAGGTCTAAACGACAGACGTTTAAAGAATGATATTGATATTTCTACTGTATATACTTTTTGCTCGCGAATTATTCTCAAAGGACATTAATAGTAGATTCAGTCGTTCAGTCGTTCCTGGGTACGCCATGATTATGACCCAATGCCGAACAGAACTAAGCCTGGGAAGTAAATTAGTAGTGCCCTTACGCTGGTTGCAGCTTCGGTTGTCCCTGTTTTGGCTGAAGATATCACATTACTACTTACCCTGCCTGTTTGTTATCTGTTAATTATTAGACTTAGTGGCTCTTTAACCATCACGTTGCAGGAGGTGCACCCCTTCCCCATCCTTTACTATCGATGCTTATTGAGCTTAGCATTGTCCGGCATAGAGGCATATATAAGTGTGTGTGTGTGTGTGTGTGTGACATCCTACGAGGAACGAACATCACCATAGACTTGCAAGTGATTCTGCAAGGCGAGCTCGTCAACCATCACGACCTGGAAAGTGCACCGTGATCGCTTTTCCCGTTTCCGAATAGCCAATCCCGAGACTCTTAGCACGTGACACTGGATGTTCCGCCACCGAGCATGGAATCTGATGTCGGGGCGATCAATGCAAAATATCAAATCTAGCATCTCATGCTTTTCCTGGATGCTGGTGTAACACACAGCTGTGCAACTGACTGTGTAGTGCGCCTACCAATACCGGTCCTCGAATCATAGGCTTCCGGTAAGCAGATCGTTTTCATATCTTTGATGACGTTTAAAGTATATATGGATATATCCATTCCCAATTGCGTGTGGCATTGACTTCAATTAAACCAGGATTTGATCAGCCAAAAATGTGTGCTGTACCCTGAGTGAGACGCGCTGAAATCGAATATAGTTTTATTCTTTGTCTTGGATGAGTAGTTCTCGATATATAAGAGTTCATACACACACACACACACACACACACACACACACACACACACATATATATATATTATTGTGTCATCCACAGACAGCTGTTTCGATGTATTACATCTCTTCAGTGTGGCTATAGACTTTCCATTATCCCATCCAGTACCGCGAGGCAGAATTGAAACCTTCATTTCGGCCGATAACCTACCTCTGGACTACAGAACTGGACAGGCAATAAAGCTGAATTTAAGCGATGTATTCAAATTTCAAAGAAATCCCTCATCCACCAAAGTGCTCAATTCCTATAGAAGAGCATTGCATAAGCTCACAGTGGATGAGTTACCTCACTTAAAGAGTACTCAACCCTGAATAGAGGAGAAGGAGCCGGCTCATCTTTCACGTTAGATACCTACACTTATTACTGTTGATCTCCTTTACATATAATAACTTGTCATTTTGTGATTTATTAGTATAAATTGTTGGTTGATAGTTTGCTCATATTTTTTGAATTATCAATTTTTGATTCATTTCTGCTGTGTGTCAATCAGAGTGTGGTACGCGTACCGGTGCCGCTACGCGAACCACTGACTGCTTTTCACATCTTCAATGAAGTTTAACGTAAATATTTCTATAACACATTCCTCGCTATGTATGGGCACTCTACAACAAATTAGATGCCTGTAAGAAATGTTGGGGTCATTTATCTATGGGTTGACAGGAGCCTAAAGCAATTTTATTTAGTAATTTATTTCTAATTATTCGAGTACGCTAATTCGAATTTTTTTTTATCCAAGTCTCAACTCAACTGTAGCTGTTTCAATGTGTGATGAGACATAAAGTCCCAAGAGGTTTTACAACGTAATCTTCATTGTTATGTCATATTAGGAAGATGAATCGACCAATGAGATGATCGTAGATAAGCTGAGAAAAATCATAAAAAATATATGCTTATCATATGATTAGATTGGCAGGCTATGTAAAGCTTTATAATGCATAAACAACAAGGCTTCGTTAGGTTTATCTTCTAGACTTGAAAAATTTCCTTTAGATATCTGATATCAATAAACGAACTATTTATCATGGAATTTTCATCCGAAAAAAAAGTATGCTTTAGCTTGTATTGTAGAAAAAAAACAAAACAAAAAAAAGCAGTGCACCTTTTGATTCCTTACTTTGACAGCGAGCGTTTGAGTAACCGCTGTTTTTGCCTAAAATACACAGAATCCGTAGCAGCGATATATTACTGTTTCCTGACAACGGAGAAAAATTGCTAGTCTGAAAGATCAGATAGTTTGAATAACGCTAGCATACGGCACCGAGAAGAGGGAAGCAGGAAAAAATAACATTGCATGGACTCGGGCTAGTAAGACTGTTGCCAGTTTAGATGTTTCCAATCTAAATGTAGGTGTTATTGGTTGCGTTTAGATGCAAGAAACAACTATTTGGATGATTTGTAATAAAACAAGTTATGTCTTGATTTAATCTAGAGTAATGAATTAAGCAATATCAAAAATAAATTAAGTTATTCTCTCATAAAATAAATGTTGAAGTTTAAAGTCAATATTATCTAATATATTCCCTAGATTTTAGATATATATCTGCAAAATCCAAATGTTTCTACGTACTTTAAGATGTTCTATGGCTCAATTCTAGATGTAAATTTGATATCAGATTAGCAACACTCGCTCGTGTACTTGTCTGACCTGCGCCCGAATCGATTCGAGAAACCTCAAATCTCTATAAGTGGCAATGTCTCCGTCGAAAAAAATGGTAGACATCGCAGATTTTACAAGTAGAAATTTTTCAAAAGGAAATGAGTGGCCCGTGCAGAATTTACAAGAATGATTTTTTTCCCAATATGATTCAATTTTTTTTTTTAGATAGGCAGTACCAATCTATATAGTAATGAGGAACGTGTCCATCCGTCTAATTTCTGGTCTGAGGACGATTTTCACATAAATTCATGGTAATTGATTACGGCTTACGAGAGAAAAGTGCTCGACTCTCGGATGGCGGGGGAAAGTTATATATCCACGATTTTTTTTCACTGTTGTTAATAAAAATTGACAATAATACATATATTAAATTTGAATACGATTGCATCTAATGCTATGTGTGTCGAATATAATCGTACAGGAGACATTAAGAATTAAAGAGTATGGCTAAATGGTTAAATTTGAATGACCCCTACAATTTTATCTTCGTAGCCAAATTGGTAACGAAAGGATTGTGATGTCTATTGGTTGTCTGACATCCTTGACATTCTTGCAACATGACCAACCAATTGTCATTTGAGTTTCCGAATCGAGAGAAAGCTAATCAGCACCGTATCCGATTCGGAAGAAACTCAAATCTCTATCGACACGAATGTTTTCGGCAGAAAAACATATATGTATATAAAACTAAGGAATGGGTGTATAATCAGAAAGAAAAGATTATAAATGCATTGTATTACCGAGAAACTCTACTTGAGATTATCTCCTGTTATTACACGATGGATGTATCATTTGGCTCAAACAGCGTAAATAGAATAAAGAACCAAAGAAAATGTTACAGGAATTGAACCAGCGACCGATAAAGCAGCCGATCCAATGAAGCGTTTTTAAACAGTCGCCGGTCGAGTTTCAGAGTAATACAACGGATTTTATATATATATATATATATATATATATATATATATATATATATATATATATATATATATATATATATATATATATATATATATAATTGGGATTAAAAAATGTTTCATGTTTTTATAGAAGAATACCCGTTCGACTGACAATCCGATGTTCTTCGAATGAAAATTTATATAAGGATCAGGATATGGTGTGAATGACATCGGATAATGCTAGAGTTTGATTTGATGCGTTAAAGCTGAAGTTCCATCGATAAGGCTGGAATATATTGTGGCCTCTCAAGTGAGAATCGAGAATGGGCAATCTAAATGAATTTTAGGCTGACAGGACAAAGGAAAAAAAGAGGCTATTTATTTGGGCAGATCAACTAAAATAGATTGGGAGGACCGCAGATAGCAGCAGACGACTGTGGCCTCGATGCATTCAACTGAGATTAAAATTGCTATCGATGCATCTAGCAACGTTTATTGGTTCCAGTACTGTTTTGGATTTCTAAAAACTTGCTTGACGTATTTTTAAATTTGCTTCCCATATCCTTTTTAAAAATTTGCTTCCCTTATTTTTTTAAAAGGGGGCACATGGATGGGTACGTATGAGGAAAATAGTCCAAGACACGGGGAGAACGAACAAATGAATTAAAAATTAACCATCGAAATTCTACGATATGAGCAAAGGACGAGGGGAGAGAAGAGGCTTCTCTCCCCTCGTCCTTTGCTCATATCATCTCTCATTCTCTCCCTTATCCCGTCCAATCTTCGTTGCCTGTTAATTTTTCGTCTAGATGTTATAAAATGGATTAGTGTCATATGCTAAAATCTTCCCACCTCTTCAGTAAATTACCTTTCTGTCTTTTCTGTCCACTCCCTTCCTACCCTCTCATCAGCAACCTTTCTTTCTTTTTTGTCCTCTCTCTCTCTATCCTCTAATTAAACTAGCTAACCTTTCCCTTATGTTATTACTTGAAGTGTAACATTCAAACGCAGGTAGTAGCAATCTGAATGATATTATAAAATGAAATGAATGTTAACTAGTTCAATTCCCCCTCAGTTTATTTAGATCCTCTTCTCAACCCCTTACCCTTTCAGATGTACCTCGAATTATCATCAGTCTTCTAACATCCGTCGTTGGACAATGACTTTCCTCGGGATCCGCCTCATTTCTCTATCATGAGCGTAGCAGAGCCAGTATTTTCTGAATAAGTCTTGTTCATCTCTCCATCTTGTATTTCGTTGGTCTCAGTTTCGCATGTGATCTCTTGGGATCCATGTTGTGAGTCGTAATGTCCATCGGTTGTCTGCTATTCTCGCAACATGACCTGCCCATTGCCATTTAAGTTTTCAAATGGATTCTGAGATGTCTCTGACCCCTGTTTCCTTTCTGATATACTGTGCTGTCTTGTGATCTCTCTATTTTATGTGAGGTTGAGCATGATTCTCTCATGTGCACGTTGCATGCTTCTCAGTTTGTGGGCCTGTCTCTTGGTTAGGTTTCATCTTTCAGCTCCATAAGTGACTATCGGGAGGATGCATTTGTAGTATACTCTTCTTTTTATAGTGCGATTAATTTGTCTCAACATTGTTGGTACTGTTCAAAGTCGTATTATAATTTATGCACTGTGTTTTTTCCTAGTTTATATCAATACTTTGTTCAATTTATTCACGCAGCAATACCCCAAGCGTACTACATGAAAACCTACATTTATCGAAACCACACTATTTAAGGTATTGCTGTATTTTAAAGTGTGACAGACAGACGGTCAGTTTTAAATGTCACAGACAGACACTGTGCTTGTTATAAGGTAGGTTTTGGTCTTCGTTTTAGTTAATCGTCCAACATATTTGTTGATCTAAACGACATGTCTTGCAGGGGCATTTTTTTGGCAGAGGTAAGCGAATAAATAAACAGGTCTGGTTAGTTACTCAATAGAAACGTAATGAAAGTCTTTTGGCAGCTCGTCGTGTTGGGTGTGATCAATTGAAAAATTGGAATAAAGGAGTGATCAATGAATAAACTACTCTCGCCTTTTGTTGTGCATTGATCACTATGAAAATCTGACCCCCCCCCAAACAAAACAAAACAAAAAAGCAAGTGTGTATGCTACCGGACACAAACTAAGGGACCAATTTAGCATAAATCTACGCTGTAATTTGAAACCCCCTACCCCTAAAGCAAACCCAACATTTTTTTTAGATAGGGGTAAAAAAACGTTTTTTTGTAGACGTAATAAGGAGTAAGTGCTGGAATTTTCATCCTTCTAGCTCCATTTCTGCGCTCTGTACGCACGACACGTTGATAGATAGATGGAGAGATGAATAGATAGCCAGGTAGAATCACTTGAAGACTGAAGAAATCTATGTTGACAGTTTTGGTCGGCGTTTTTTTTTATTAGATACACAACAAATCGATCGATATCTTCGTATTGATCGTTGAATCGAAAAGTACATCATATTCAGCGTTTCCTTGGCAACGCAAAGAGGGCCAGGAATATTCTTTGTCTGTGAATCGAGCACGTGATACCATACAAGTTGAAATGCATGTGACTACTATTGTACGTGGCCTTCGAGAAGCTCTCGGTTTAGGGGCGGATCCAGGATTCTGAGTAAGGGAGGGGGAGCCGATGGAAAATGATTTTTTTTTGTTTACAAATAATTACGTAAAGAAGGAAAAAAAAACAAAAAGAAAAAAGAATTCACACGTGATCCGGGATTTTTCATTAACATTTGAGTCGTAGCTTTTTCAGCCTTACGATTGACAAAAGAATAAAGTAAAAAGATTATTCAAGATAAATGAACGCTTGATATTTAAGTAATACCTGCGCAGACATATGTGCACCCTCACCCTCACATACACATATTCAAACTCATACAGATATACACACATGCAAAGAAGTACATACACACACACAAAGACATATATACACACACACACATTCAATCACAGGCATACACAAACAAACATATGCACATACTCTCACAAACACATGCACATACACACGCATGACTAGACTTGCACAGACACGTTTGCACTCATATACATTCATACACATACCTTTACACATGTACGTACAAGCACAGGTATATAAATACAGAGACACACTCGCACACACATACACATACGTGTACGCACGCATACGCATACTCTCATATACATATGCAGACGCCTTTACATCTGCACAACCGTACTAAACGCACACATACATATACACAGATAAACGTAGATGCATTGATAGATTAAAAGATCGGACATAATACGATGGAAATTCCAGGTAAAAAATCATGTGTTATGCTACAGACTTATCGATCTCCCCTCGTATTTACAGATTTACATGCTAACAGAGAGAGAGAGAGAGAGAGAGAGAGAGAGAGAGAGAGAGAGAGAGAGAGAGAGACAGACAGACAGACAGACAGACAGACAGACAGAGAGACAGAGAGACAGAGAAACAGAGAGAAAGATAGACAGACACAGACAAAGACAGAAAGGGCGAAAGAAACACTTGTTTGCCTGTAATCGGATTTAGGCAATTTCTCTATTAGTTTAAATATTCATGTGCAAATCAGTCAACTTCATTATATTATCTCCCTTTTTTTCACTCCCTCTCTTACACCCATCCTATCTATTCCACTCTCTCTCCCTCTAATACATACATTCACATTCTCCCTTTCTCTTCCATTCAGGCCCACGAAAAGCTGGTAATAGGCCCAGGTAGGATGGGAAATGTGGGCCCAATTTCAAACCGCTCATCAAATATTTTTGTAATCAATGTTAAATACAGCATCATCAGCACTCCACTGCTGGACAAAGGCCTTTCCCATCTTCTTCCATGACGAGCGCGATTGCACTAATCCCTGCCTCGTTCAGCTGGAAAATTTTGCCATCTCATCTGTCCATCTACTGTCAGGACTCTTCCCACTGCGTTTATTGTCGCTCAACCACCAACCGCCTCTTGCTCCATCTATCCCCTCTCCTCGCCATGTATCCCGCTAATTTCCATTTTTGCTGCTTTGTTACTTGAACGATATCGCTGACAGTTATTCCTAACATTACTCTTTCCATAGCCCTCTACGCTATTCTGATTTTTCGAGTGGTTTTGTGTTTCCAGCTTTTGGCATCGTGCGTCATAGCTGGTATTATGCATATGTCACATACTTCATGTTCTAAGCATATTGCGTTTATACATATACATATATTGTATATGGCATACTTACTAGTAACTGAGCAGAATAAAAAACTAGAAGGATTTATAAAAAAAGTAATGGTGAGAAATTTTTATTGAAATTCATATCAGTCAATAAAGTACAGTACTTTGATAAGAATCAGTGAATACAATATTAAATCTATGTTTATTTTGTAATTTAGTCAGTTCCTTTGTACACAGCCACCTCCCCAAATCCCAGGGATAAATAGATAAAATATTTAAATATTAAAAAAAATACTGACTGATTGCTGGTTACAGGCTGTCAGCTGGATAATTTCCGGACGCAAAACCGCAAAAAAAAAAAAAAACGTGGAAAATTGAATCAAAATTTTTCAAAATTTTACCTAAAATATGTGTTGTAGGTAGATTGAGGCGTGAAGAATATTATTTTGTCTAGGATGTGTAGTTCTTGAGTTATAAGAGAGCACACATACATACACTACAACTTATACATATGTATATATATATATATATATATATATATATGCACACACACACACACACATACACACACACACACACACACACACATATATATATATATATATATATATATATATATATATATATATATATATATATATTCGGAATTCAAGATCAGTAATAGTCATCATTTCTTCACCTTCAGAAATGCTTTCCGTGCTTTTCTTTGGTCAACTTCGTCTATTACCCAGGAGAAGCAAATTCACTGTCGATGTTCAAATCAATGCTAATCCATTCAAACGCCCTTGCACCATTGAGGACCGAAAGTTATTTCAGGACTCCGTGGCTCCTCTTATCACTACATCAATATAATTTATCAAAGGCCCTCCATTTTGCTTCTATCGGGGTTTCCGAGGGGGATTGTTTCATTGTTTGTGCTCAAAAATCCTTGTCCTTTTGCCATCATTTTTTTCATCTCCTAAATCCCCTGAAAACGCTGTTTTATATTCACCCTCCACTAAACAATAGTCAACCTATTTTATCAAAGGGTATATCGTATCGATTAAGAAGTTCTGATATACAGCTCTACCCTAGAAACTTTCGTGACCCTTTCTTGGCCCTTTACCCTTATTCTTCCGCTTCCAGGTTCCAGGTGTAATGCACCAGATGCACCTCCCTGTCAGGAGTTCTGGCCTCTAGCAGGGGGAAGAAAACACCTTCAAAATAGTTGGGCCAACTGGCCCAACAGCCAACTCGATCCCACTCTCCATTCTGGCCCGGTCTCTCGTGTCTCACGTTCGATACACATATTCTTGTCACACTTGCGTCATATTATTGTGTGTTACCCACCCAGACAGCCACCCTCACCTTAGGGTAATTCCTGCAGATTTAGAGGCCGGTTAAGCTGCCTCCATGTTGACATCCCCGTCAAGTAATTCAGTCAGGCGCATGTTCTTCTCACAAGCGACAACAGATACAGTGCGTAGGAGGGGGGTGGCGACTCGTACGGAGCACGAAATCTGTGACCTCTGTGACCTCTGCGAACTTTTCCATCATCAACTCAACTTTACTCTTTGCTCTCTCGTCTCTGATTATTTTGAACCTTTGTAGCTCACACCCATCAACGTTCCCTTCACATGACTCTCCCCTTCTTCACCCTCTCTGTAAACGTATTTCAATTAGAAACTGTC
The DNA here is from genome assembly GCA_963457665.1 of Thysanoteuthis rhombus. Lineage (NCBI taxonomy): Eukaryota > Metazoa > Mollusca > Cephalopoda > Oegopsida > Thysanoteuthidae > Thysanoteuthis > Thysanoteuthis major. The sequence goes on from OY735218.1 coordinate 5,564,169, forward strand.
AACTAAAACTGTCTCAATAGCCAACATAGGTTTCTTCAGTTTTCAAGTGATCCTATCTATCTATCTATCTATCTATCTATCTATCTATCTATAGTTCGTACAAGCAACACAGATGGACATCAAAAATCAAAATATACTACTCATTGTGTCTAGAAAAAAAAAGTCTTTCAAAGATACCCCTACAAAATAGGTTTTTAGTGAGAGATACAATTTACAATGTACATTTATGCTGAATTGGTCACTTGTCCGGCAGCGTTCACGCTTGTCATTTTATTTTTTTTTACAACTGTTTTATTTCAGACATTTTAGTGATCGCAGCCTCGCAAGATGCGAGAGGAGTAACTCATTCTTTGATCCCTCCTTTTCCCAATTTTTTGCCATTGATCACCCCCACAACACGACATAAGAGGTTGGTCACGTGACGGCTTATATTGAGTGATTAACCAGACGTGTTTTCTCTTTTTTTTTCATTTCACACTACCCTTCGCTATTCTTGACCCACGTGACAATTTTCTTCTTCACTCGTCTGCTCCTTCTCTCCTTCATTCTTCCGTATTTTTCTTCTTTTCGCATCTTTTTTGGCTCTTCTTCGTTCTTGCTTCCTTTCGTTCCTTCCCACACCCCTGTCTTTTTCTCCTTCATTCTTTTATCTCTTTTTGCCTTCCCACATTATTCACTTCTTCTTTTTCATTCTTTCATTTCTTTTTCCCCTCTTCCCACATTCATGTCTCTTTCTTCTTCATCCTTCTGTTTCTTTTCTTTCCTTTTCACAGACCTGACTTTCTCCTCCCCTTTATTTTCTTCATTTTTGCTTTATTCTCGCTCCCACCTTCCTCTCCGTTGTTTCTTTTCTATTTTTTCCTTTCCTTTCCCTTCACCCTTTCTCTCTCTCTTATTCACTTTTTCATCTCTTTCTCTCACTGTTTCATCTTTCTTCTTCACGCTTTCATCCATTTTCTGTACCTCTTTTGCCTTTCACAACGAAGAGGTATATGTATTCATTCGTGTCAGTCAGTCTGTCTGTCTGTTCACACAATATCTCCAATAGTTATCTATGAATTTTAATAACACTCGGTGGAAGGTTGGGCAATGATCAAATTTTAGCGCTGATCGATGCATTTTCTCACTTACCTCCCCAGCATCGTAGATACATAAAAACTTATTTTTTTATCCTGCTTTATTTATTGACAACGGCATTGACAGAGGTCTGCACTCACTGAGTGCCTTTTAGTCTTCCTTTGCTTTCCACCCAACGTCTTTTGTTACTTTACTTATATTTTTACCGTTAAACTACTAATAACTAAAAAGCACTCAGAGAACACACACCTTTGTCAACGCTATTGTCAGGGGAAGTAAAAAGTGCATAGATCTGGCCCCCAAATCACTTAATCCGTAGCTTATTGTTACCCCCCCCCAATACGCACACACGTGTATATATGAATCTGTACGTTCATATCTGTCTACATGATATGATTATATAATATTATCATATAATTATATCTGTCGTAGTATATTCCCATTTCTTCATAAGACATGAAATGTATTAAAAAACATGGAAAAATATCTCGCATTCAAAAAATACTCCTGGATCCGTTCCCAAATTTAACCAGTTCTTCCTTGCCCCATTGCTTGCCCTCACACGGAACTCATTGACATAGATCGATTACTTTTGGAGATATCCTATGGACAGACAGAGGGAAAGAAAAACTGACAGACCAGAAGGACGAAGCCGAAGCCGTCGTATCTTTCATCATTGAATTGAAATAAAGACAAGAAATATTTTACATTTCTTACTCGTTGCCTTTCAGGAAAGAAGTCTTAGTGGCAATTGGGTCGCCGAAAGAAAGAAGCAGGAATGAAAAAAAAAATCTATTGATTATCGATTACGATCCAGTAGTGTTCTTGATTTTAGTTCGAGACAGAACGAACACACACGCACATGCACACACACACTCACACACATACGAGTAAACACACGTATTCAAACATGAATGAACACACGTGAACACACAACCACGGACACACGAACATATACACACACACACACGTGCATACAAGTGCATTTCTGTACAGGTATTTGAGGCTCAATCCACAAGTGCAAACAAATGGAAACAATTTATTGTATACGTATATTTTTTTAAAAATCCCTGAAACGGTTACACGGTAAACAACAAATGATCCCAACAAGAGACAGTTTATTCATTGTACGATAATAACAAAGTATATGTAAAACAGACAAAAAAAAAACACTGAAAAAAAAAATGACAAAAATTGCATTGATAGATACTGAGAAAGAAGTGATTGAAGTAACACAAAAAAACTTGAAAAAAGTTTTTCAACACCTAGTGTTCAAAGGTGCAAAGCTTTTTAGAATATATATATATATATATATATATATATATATATATATGTATATATATATATATATATATATATATATATATATATATGTATATATATATATATATATATATATATATATATATATATATATATATATATATATATATATATTGGTAGCAATGATTCTTTCAAGCGGAACGATTTCATTTTTTATTAATGTTTCTTGTTGGCAAATAAGTTGCTTACAACTGGAAAGTTCTTTCTATTATTATAAACATTGGACTTTGAAATCCTTCCTGAAAATGACCGAAATGGGTCATAAGCGCTTGAAGAACTACAGCACAGACTTTGAGCAGCCTCTTCGATCTTGTTACCAAACGAAAAAAAACCGATCTATTGGCAAACAAGAAAAATTGATAAAAATATTTAATCGACAAAAAACTATCCGTCGCATTATATATATATATATATATATATATATATATATATATATATATGAATTCCATTCAACCGTGTATACACTTGTACACTAACACAAACATACAGACATACATATATAGATGATAATTATGCATCATACCCTTGAGCGCATATTCAGCACAATATATATATATATATATATATATATATATATATATATATATATGTGTGTGTGTGTGTTTGTGTGTGTGTGTATTTGTGTATATATATATATATATATATGTATGTAAGCTGGTAAGCAAACACTCAAGCAGCAATCGGAACAACTTGACATCTACTCTGACACGGCTTTCTCAAAGACGATAATCGGCAAACCGAATGGTGAGAGATTGTTAGCGACGACGAAAAATGAGAGAATAGAGCAGTAGCAGCTGTGGACTGAAGACAGTAAAGACTGAAAAGACAGGGCGATTTCTTCCACGAATATCCATGGTAGAGGCTGTGTTGCAGTTGGGCTAGTATTGAGCGAAAGAGAATAAAATGAACATCGTAGATTAGTTGCAGAGGCTGGCCTAAGGAATGGTGGTCAAAGAAAGAGAGAGATTTGGTCGGTCAAAGATAGAGAACGCCCGTGGGCTCCTCTCCGATTGGTCAATCTGAGACAAAGAACTAGAAAAAATTCTGCGTAAAAAGTTTGAAAGTAAGAGATTTTCCTTGAGTCAATCAACACGTGGCTCTCAAGGTAGTCAGATCTACCCTGGGGAAATGCAGCAGTGTTGAGGAGGCTGACCCAGAGTCCTTGACCAAAGGAAGAATGGTCAAGAGAATCAAGAACCTTTAATCAAATCATATGGAGTAGCCGTTTCGTCGTTTTGAAAGTCAATTCGGGCACTTAGAAAATACTTTTTTTATGTTGACCAGTTTCATTTTATGACCCTTCTTCCCTGTATGATCTCTTGAAATGTTAGCTATCTGCTTGCGCAACTCGACCTACTACCCGAAACGCCAACGGATCTCGACATCCTCTGGAATAAGGGAGCCTACTGTATATCAACGATTTTTAGTTGGTCTTATCTGGTTTGTTTTATCAACTGTTTTGCTCAGTGTATAATGTTTCAATATTAGATGAGAGGATAATGCCGAGGAAGCAGTGTATTTCGATGCAATGGATAGTAGTGAGTGGATTGAAGCAAAATTAGGGACTTGGCCCTGGCCTTTAATATAGGTTTGGGAATATAAAAATCATTGACGTAAGCATGCTCCTGAACTGTTTTCTGAACCTATATCTAATTGGCTGAATTGGTCAACGCAGTTGGCCCCTAGATTAAATTCCTAAGCACTTCTACGATCGGTTAATATGGTGAAACAAAGAACTTTTGTATAGAAGCGTGAAAAATGTTTGCGAATAAATAAGATTTAGTTTTGTTTGCAGGTGATATGATGGTGCTGCTGTCGACAGACATGAAATGTCGGTTGGTGATGGGGGATGGACAGATAAAGCAGGATCCAGGATGATAAGGATAGACCAAGAGAAATAAGGAGAAAGGAATAAAGAAGGATAACAGACATTGAATAGTAGCTGCTTCGTCTTTCAAATTTTAATTTGCTCGCTTGGAAGAAAAATAGTTTCCTTATATCCCTTATTTTCATGTTACCCATTTTTCGCCGTGACAAACTTCCTTAAGTTCCAGCTGTTCATCTGTACATCTCAAGTTACTCTCCAAAACTAACGACACAGACCACAATGGATTCTTGACGAATTGTGTTTTGAAGCTAACAGACTTCTATAACTTGTTTTTTGTATAACATACACTGCTCTTTAAACTCCATTTAAAGATATAATTTCCATGTACTTGATAATCTCACCGTGCGATGCAATATATTTTTCCTGGGCAGTTAGTGTTATTTTCAATTTTTTTATTCGTAAAAAGTAAATAAGATGGCTATTATTCCCCTAAAATTTTGTTTTTGTGACCAGGACTGTGATATTTTGAAATTCACTTATTTCTCATCGTACAAGGGGTGAAATTTCATATTCTATTGACATATAAAATCACATTTCTCTGAAAAAATGACAACATTTAAATCAATATTAACAGCTATATACGATAATGTTATTCGGAAATGATCACAAGAAATTTAGAAGGGAGTCGTCTTTCGAGATGTACAATTGTGCTGTAATTCACTTTCACTTTCTCTCTAATTAATCGAAACGGTGCATTATAGAGAGAGCTGGCAGCTACACGGTCTCTCACTTCTTTTATTTTGTAATAGCTCTTCGCCCCCAGGGACCACGGAGAACAAACTCCTTTTTTTCTTTCTATCTGAATTTCATAGGTGAGTGATTATCGTTAAGTAAAGTTTTCTAGACTGTTGTCTACATATCGGTTCATTTATTGAACACAACTTTCCAGCCATTGCACTTTACGACCTTCTTCAGGGGTGGGGGTGTCGTAACTGGAGGCGTTTCAGAATGCTAAGTGGGCACCAGAAAGGGGACATTTCGTCCTCACGCTTCGAGAGCACCCCCAGTTTCGAATACCCACCTGATGAAGGGTGCAGCAGCCAAAACGTTGTGTTCAAAAGATTAACTGAGATGAGGACAACAGTCCGAGAACACTTATACATAATCTTTTTTCCTTATTGTCCAATTACGATAAATGCTTGTGAAAGGTCAGCAGGTGCGGATAAAGATTTTGGCCTGATTAATCATGTACATAAGATTAAGATTAATTAACATTAATTCTTGGTACAGCTACACTGTGTCTCTGTCATCCATCTTCTAGGCCTCTTCAGCGACAACAGCTTCTTTTGTGTGGGCGTTCTTAAAAAAAAAATATATGTAGATATCAGAAGGTATTTTGTTTTGTTTTTCGTCAGCAATTTTTGCTTATTGAATCATAACTATTTTCACCGAGCAATTTTTTATTTTTTTTTCTTTTCTTCCACTAAATTGTCTGCATTTTTCTAGTTGAACATAACACTCTGTCTCCCTCTCCCCCTCTGTCTATATCGCTATCTATTATGCTAAAATATTTTCGAGCGTAGGACGAGACTTTTATTCAGACACGAATTTAAAAAAAAATGTTGTTTTGTGATCTGAAAAGTTCGGTTTCTTTTTGTTTTTTTAGTGACCCCCCCTCTCTCTCTCCCTCACTCTCTCTCTCACACTCACACTTCCCTCTCCCCATTGTAGGGGCACCCAGCGTTGCTCAGGAGAAACGTAATCAATACTAAATAAAACTAAACTTATCTTGAACCCCAGTGGCCAGTGCTACCTATTCTATGTTCATCTTAGGGTCAGGTTAACTATGTACGAAATTATGAAGCCCATAGTCTTCTTTAGTTTTGAAAATGCATAAACTGACATGACTCTACAGGGATCTTTCGAAGGAAATAAAGATCACTGTCATCAATACACCTTGAAGATAAATCTGGAGCCCGTAGGGTGCAGCCGTCTCTGTTGAGATTGAAAAAAGCGAAGATTGACTAGACGTTAAATTGTTTTTTAAATGTCAACAGAGGTCAGTACCACCTATCCTATGCTCATCATGGGGTCAAGTTCTTCATTTGATCTCGTAAGGCCTAAAACGAGTGCAAAATATATCCGAAAGGAAATTTCAATTTGAGACTTATATAGCTTCAGAATACACAGCATTTGAACCACATGCAATAAATAAAAAAATAAAAAAAAAAACCTTGAAAAAAGCATGAACAAAAAATAGAAATAAGGAGTACCTATGATACTAAATACATCAGGGAAAATAATACAATATTTATATTGCCTTTCCAAACGATGACAGCTTCCAATCTTTTAGACTTTGACGCTACCAAGTTTCTGTGGTTTTCAGCTGGTATCTTGGCCTTTTATTCTTGACTAATAACTCCTGAATTAGCAAGGTTTCTTGACTTCATCTTTTATTTCTCAATGGCAGTGGTAATGAGACCAGAAAACTCGAAGAAACCTTCTTTAATGGAGATATTATGGTGGATCTCTGTTTTTAGCATTAAGTTTTTAGACTAATCAATGAACTGGAAAAATGAATATCTTTTTTTTCACCTTTTTTTAAATCTATTATTATTCTGAATGATTACATCTATTTGAATTCTAATATATGGTAAAGGTCGGCAAACCAAAATTGTGTTTCTTGATAGCTGGGCGTTGGATAATGTCGTTTCTCTTCTACAAGATTTACGATGTCTGTTTTAGAGGAAAAACTTTTGTGGACTCCCCAACACCATTAGTTGAACCAACAGTGGTTTTGAAACCACTGCTCCGTGGGATTCAAGTCAGGAGATTGACTGGATTGCTTCGCTAGTAATATTCCTTTTCTTGAACCGTTCCGCTATGCCTGAATTATATGTGCTCAGGATCTATGTCAAGCATTTGGTAACTTCAAGGACGGCTGTAGGAACTCCTTAAAGACCTGTCTATATATAGCATCAAGCATCTTCCCTTTAATCACGTTGATGTACCATAAATAAAACAGTCCCATACCATTACGCCACCTCCAATGAACCTTATTGTCAGGATGGAATTCCTTGGTTAGTATGCAGTTCCGTTTTATCGATTCGTGTCTCATTGTATTTTGACCGAATAATTCTGTTTTGGTATCATATGAATCTTATAGAATCCCAGAAAAACATAGGTTTTTTTAATGCTCTTTGGCAAATGTCAGACGATCCTGAATATGTTTCGCTTACAGCAGGGGAGTCTTACTTGGTGTTGGAGAATGAAATGCTTCATTCCGGAGTACTCATCTGATAGTGTTCTTGTGCGCTACTGTTCCGGATTTCTTCAAATCTGTGAATCTGTTTGCATATTGTTCTTGGACCATCACGTTCTGAACAATATTTCTTGAAACACAGACCGAAATTATAAGAAGACCTCTAGATCAGGACAAACTCTTGATTGAATGATAGAACTTGAATCAGCAAAATCTGTCTCTGATAGTGGAACTTGGGGCATTTATTCAACTCGAGATATTCTTGTATCCCTATCAGTTATTATCAGAGACAAGGAACCTTGGTTGAAGAGTGAAGTGAAGAATTGCCTCTCCTAAATTGAGTGAGGATTGTTCTTGTTGTTCTTGTTTCTAATAAAAAGAATAAAGCGCAATTTTGCTTTTCTTTTTATTCACTTTTGATTCCTGTTATGAGATGGGAAAGCATGAGAAAAATAGTTCAGTTTTTGACATATCGACGTGAATAGAATGATACAGTTGATGAAAACGATATTTTTGTTTTACTTATGAATTTTCAGAAAAATACTTTCGAAAAGATCTTAGGGGAGTGGCTGCTCATGTTTATGGTTCTATTGCTTTTCGTATGTTATCTGATATATTGCAGCCCTGATGTTAAGGTTTATGACTTGCGACTGTTGATGTTTCATCAACAACAATCATAGAAATCCAATCTTTATATATGTCCTGAATTATTGCAGTCCAATCTTTATATATGTTTCGAATAATTTGTATGTAATTCTCTTTAACACCATGTTCTTGAATTAAATCAAGAAGTGTTTGACTCGGTAGAACATGCGGCAGTTTTCATTCAACTCAATCGAAACGGGTCCATGTTGAACAGCCGATGATCCCAGGTATTAAATTGAGCCGAATAACATTAGGATGCAATTTTGAATAATAATAGTAAAATCAAATTCGATGTAAAATATGGAAAAGCTCAGTACATTAATAGTGATCGGCAAAGAACTGACTTGTATGACAAAACATTCTCTTTCAGTGTGAACCTTCAACAACACCTTAGAAGCATAAAAATGTAAAGTCTCCAAATATATATATATATATATATATATATATATATATATATATGTGGGGGGTACAGAGAAATCGATCGATAGATAGACAGATAGCTGAATGACGTAGATAAGCCAGGGTAGATTGGAATACACATACACACATACTTTACATACGTAGCGAGTACACAGGTAAGTGGCCAAGATCGATAGATAGACAGATGAGTGGACTAAAAACACGTATGTGCTACAAGTCTATATGTAAGAAGAGATAGGCCAAAAGGTAGACGAATTTCCCAAATTCACTCACACGGAAGCGCCCTGTATAGATTCAAGATGAAGTGAAAATGTTTATTGAAGAACAAGAAAAAGAGTAGATAATGTTCAAAACCTGCGACGTTGTTTTAGCAATTTTTACAGCATTTGTCAAAATTAGATAATCATTGCATCAAACAATGAAAGGAAAAATATCGTCCGAAATGCAATGTAATTAATTTGCAAAGGGAAAAGTTATAAACATATGCGAAGTGTATACATTAGTAATAAACACTGTTTAGTCAGTGTTCATATTTTTCTCTCCTTTCTGTCTTTCTTTCTTTCTTGTTTTCTACTTTTTTTACCAAGAGAATTGATTTAAAAAAGGGAATATGACGTAGTGTGACGTAAAAAAGAAAAATATTTTTCTTCCTCTCTCTTTTTATCTCACTTTGAGTAAGTTAACAGCTTTCTTTCTTTATTAGAGACACTGTTTATCTCTTTCAATCTTTTATTACCTAAATGTCTTGCATAGATGTTTTTAGACCATCGATTTATCTATCAATCAATCTTTGGTCATCTCTCTCTCTCTCTCTCTCTCTGTCTCTCTCTGTCTCTCTCTCAAACACACACATCTGTATGTGTGAATGAAAACTGACTGGGAGAAATGTGAATAAACATAGACGAAGAATATTTAAAGTATTTGCAATTTGCAGATGACGTTCCCATGACACCAGGAGCATCGGAAGTATTATAAAACATGTTGATTGATCTAAATATGGAAAGTAAATAAATAAAGTTTAAAGATGGAAATAACAGCGACAAAAGTTATATTCAACGATAAAGCCCCCCCCCCAATACCATATGAATAGAGGGTAAAGAGTATCTTGCGAATATGCTTAAAGCGTTAAGTATACGATGAATATATAATTCCAGCAATGACTTACAGGTGCGAAATATGGACATCAGGAAAACTAACTTAGAAACAACTTAAATTCGACCTGAGGGAGGACTGGAGTGAATGATATCATACAAAAAGTTAAGCAACAAAAATGGAGATGGGCTAGGCACTTGGCAAGAAGAGATGACAACAGAGCGAAAGAATAACCGTTCGGTTCCCATGTGACAGTAAACTAGGTAAGAAAAGACCACACACAAAATGTAAGTATAAGGTTTGCGAAGTTTAGCGCAATCGTGGTCGTCATGGAAGGTGAGAGAAAAGGCTTCTATCCCCAGCAGTTGATTTATAATAGCCGTCATATATATATATATATATATATATATATATATATATATATATATATATATATATATATATATATTCCATTCAGTTTGTAGCTATCCCTGAGAGATAGATAGGTATGAACAGACCAAGATAAAAAGATTAATAGCTAGATGAATATGAACAAACATAGAGAGATAGATAGATAGATAGATAGATAGATAGATAGATAGATAGATAGATATGAACAACGTAGAGAGATAGATATGAACAGACCTAAATAGATTGATAGATAATGAACAAACTGAGATAGATATATAGATAGGTAGATATGAACAGACCAAGATAGATAGATATGAACAGCGTGGAGAGATGGATATGAACAGACCAATATATATATATATATATATATATATATAGATAGATAGATAGATAGATAGATAGATAATGAACGAAATGAGAAAGATGTATAGATAGGTAGATATGAACAGACCAAGATAGATAGATAGATAGATAGATAGATAGATAGATAGATAGATAGAAAGCTTGATAGATAGATAGATGGGTAGATAGATAATGAACGAACTGAGGTAGATAGGTAGATATGAAAAGACCAAGATAGATAGATAGATCGCAGTCCGTCCCTATCTTTCTATCTATCCGACATATATTTTTTTCTCGTACGCCGCCGGTCGTTGTCCTCCTCCTTCTATTGAGGTGAATGGAGGAGAGTCAAAATGAACGAAAAGATGAGAGAGATGTTAAAAGCGGAAGGAAGGAAATTAAAATAAAGGAAGAATTTACGCCAACGCTCGCATATCTGGTGTCGCTAGCCTGCAGAGAAAATGTTTGTAAGGTCATGCATCGCCAAATTTACAAATCCGGGCCTTTCACTTTTCGCTTGCCGCGGGCCAGTCGAAACATGAAGAGACATTGCAGTTTCAAGCGAGCATCCTCTTTTGTGTTCGTGTGTAAAATCATTGATTTTGTTCTGGCCTCCTAGTTCTCTGCATGGTGTGATGACTGCCAACAATAAGGCCGCGGACGTAACGCTGGTTTCTCGATCACGGGACACTAATATTTCTAGAGAACAAAAGGAAAAAAAAAAAGCCCAAGAATAAAAGGAAACAATTTAGCTGTAATTCTCCCTTCATTTTTAATATGAATTATAATTGACAGTTTCCATGGTATGATCAGGTTGAAAATATTTATAGCTTGTAGAAGGAAGGATACAGAATTTGGAGCAGGAGGGGGGGTTCAAATGAATAATAATAATAATAATAATAATAATAATAATAATAATAATAATAATAATAATAATAATAAAAAAAATAATAAAAATAAAAAGAATTTCACCGAATTGAAAAGAAATTTACAATTAAATTGGGGAAAACAAAAACAAGAACCAAAAACCAAAAAACAAACAAAAAACAACGAAACAGATGTCAAACATTAAAAACTAAAAAGTATGTAGGATTCGGCATTTATCTCATAAATATAATCATAGCTTTTTTAGCACAAAAATTGACAAAAGAGTAGAAAAGGAAAAATATCCGAAGAAATTTAAGACAGAAACAATAAATGAAAAAAATTACGAAGAATAAGACGAAATACATCTATTTAAGTCTAAAGATACCACGTGATTGACTATAGGTGGGTACCTATCACATGCTAATTGTGGAGTAACATTTTCTTTGCAAATGCGTAGAAAGTCCAGGTTTATTCTGGTTTAACAATATACCACTCTGCATTGTGTAACATAACAATTTTTAAAAATATTTTATATGTATGATGCAATTACAAGATATTTAAATACTATCCTCATTTTTTGATGGTATTGGTAAACTAGTGTATTATATTTGATAGATTTCACCTTATGACTATGTGAATAAGTTTGTTACTGCTATATATTTAAAGCTAGCATAGTATCCGTGAAAAATTATGGAATTTTTTTACGTGTCTTGGGCACTTCTGGCAAGAATCAGAGCATCCGTGTGCTCCGCCTATGATCAAAGTGTAGTATCTGCTTACAGAGGCATACTTTAGTAGGTTTGCGCCGGTGCAATACGGTGGCCTAATAAAGCTCGGTACTTGTAAGCACATGAGGCTTGAAATTCGTCCTGTGGTCTCAAAAGATTGCTTGGCCCAGGCTCAGGGGAGCAGTACGCTCCGAGGCAGCACCGTCCCATCGCACTAAAAGGGAAGGGTCGGGCTTGCCCCGACGCCTTTGCAACACTAGTTGCAGGGATTGGAACAATTTTCACAACACTCCCGTAACTGGCACCCCACATTTAAAACGACGCTGTATCACATCTTGCTTTTGTGGGGAATCCAGAAAATACAATCAGAGTGTAGTATCAGTGCACACATTGAAAAGTGCCACAAACAAAATGTATATAAGCATATATATGGATACACATCGTGTATCATAGAAGTGGATTTTTGGATATTCAGCATCCGATTCAAGCACACACACAAACATACACAATCATACACGCATACATACACATTCGCATACACACATACGTGTACATTTTACGAAAGATAAACCTATCCTAGATTGTTAGTCAGTCTCTTGCTCTTTGGCCTATCATTGTGGCCTTGGCACAGATTCGGTCGATCTTTGTGAATATCTATAACCTACAGAGCAGAACCTTGCAACCGAGCCAAAAGATTGACCCTTAAACCGAGACCCATGCAATGTGCAAATGGAAGAATCATACTCAACATCGCATGGAGAGATTACAAAACAACACTGTATAAGAGAAAAAAGTGGGATATCACAGAACCCATCAAAAAACTCAAATGGTAATGGGCTGGTCATGTGGTAAGAATGTCAGACAACCGATTGATTTCACGACTCACAATCTGGATCTCCTGGGATCATATGTGAAATTATGACGAGCAAAATATAGGATAGCGTGATGAAAAAGAAAGTTCACAAGGTATTGGCTCCGCAACACCCATGATAGAGAGGTCTGACGAATCCTGGGAGAGGTCCGATGGACACTAAAAGGCTGTTGCTGCTGCTGCTGATGACTTTCTGATGATTTTTTTCGCCATTGTTGACCAGTGGACGGTGAGTCAAATAAATGGCACTAACAAGCTTGGGAAAAAAGGATTTTAATTCATTTAAATACGCAGAGCAAGCTTAACCTTCTAAAACAAAAAACCTACGATCCTTAAAAAGAAGGGTATACAACCAATGCATCCTCCTGATAGTCACTTATGGAGCTGAAATATGGAACCTAACCAAGAGACTGACCCTCAAACTGAGAAACATGCAACGAGAGAATCATGTTCAACATCACATGGAGAGATCACGGGGCAATACAATATATCAGGAGGAAAAGACAGGAGTCTGAGACTTCATAGAACCCATTAGAAAACTCAAATGGCCATGGGCTGGTCATGTTGCAAGAATGGCACACAACAGTTGGACAATGGATCCCTCGAGGTCAAATGCTGACGGCCTGCCAAGTATGAGATGGTGAGACGAAAACTAGACAAGTACAGAAAGTATTTGCTCCGTGACGCCCATGATGAAGAGGTGTGGCGAATCTTTGAGAATGTTCAACGACTGACGCTAAGACGATGATGATAATGATGAATACAATCTTTTCGTTAAGGCCTGATCCGGGGGCGGGAAAGTCCCACCCAAGCAGATGTCCATATATGGACACCTTGTATTCCGCCACATAAATCAATAAATAATGCATGCCACAAAATTAATTCCTGTAATGAATGCCAATTAGTAATCAAAACTCAACTTTGTCGCAATTTATTTCAATCAAAGCATCTCTTGAATCCATTGAAAAGACACAGAGAATCTTTCAAAAAGTAAGTATAGAGCCCCCCGAATTCCATCGCGTCAACAATGTCAGAATCCCATCGCAAGTCAGGTCTGGCCCACGGGACGTGGATTACCAACCCCTGATCCACAAGTACACGTAGAATGTTATAATCCTTAAAATAAGACCCTGCTTCTATGAAGACTATCTGGACGACATTGTCACTATAATATACTAGAATTCCTTTGAGAGTGCTGTAGTACTGAGGACACTTGCAGTCACTTGATCTCGAGTGGAAGACACCAGTTACTTCTGGCATGAAAGCTCTATGGACACGAATGATTATAATTGGAGCCCTTGGAACGGGTCAAAAGAGCCTTGCAAAGAAGATGGAAGAATAAAAAACCACCCATACGTCACCACTATTCAAATAAGCGAGGATACAGTGCAACCTTGTGCGCGTGCGCAAGCCCACAAGTTTGCAACCAGCGCACAAAGGTATTTAATATGTGCAACAAAGGTTAATTAACTAAAATAATGTAGTAATGAATGGATTGAATGAGTCTGGATTTAGTGTTATAGCTATTAATTCATTGGCGCTGTGTTGGGGTATTTGTCCTTGGATCATATCACCGAAGTGATGCGGCTGGGTCTTCAGCATCCAGCAGGAACGCTATATTTTTGATGGTGCGAACCATGGGATGTGTTAGTTCTGTCTTACCACGCTGGCCCATGACGCGTTGTTTGGGTTAGGGCAGTGAGAAATAATAGATATAGACAGGCTGTACTGGGTTACATGGTTCAGGTGGCCGGGAGCGATCCCTGACCTGACCTTCTTACGTTTGATCGTAGTATTTGTAAAGTAGGAATAGAAATTTCTGTTTGAATGCATCGTAGTGACGAGCACAATGAAGATTTACATCAATGAAATTAGTTTCAGAAGATTTAAGCCTTTTCAAGTCGATCTGATTCTTTTCGTCAGATGTGGTTTCCAACCGATATTCCCAGAATTTAATGAGAATCCAAGTTTGATTCCAAAGTTACTCAAGCATAAAAAAGGTCATCCATTGTCCTGAAGGGGTTTTCCTCTGAATGTTGTGACGGGTCAGAGCAGTGACCTTTCACTTCGTTGTAGTTTTCATCTTTGAGACATATTTCTACATCACTTCTTTCCCTCTGTTGAGTTCTAGGTCAGCTGATACTTATTTATTTCTTTTACATGGAGTGGTTGGTCTATTATTTGTAGGTTCTAATCAATGGTGTCTGATTCTTCACTTTATATCTGTAACCAAGTTGGTGGGTTACTTTGAATTCGACATTACATCAAATAAAAATAAGAAATACTCATTTGTCTTATTGCATTGAACAACAGACTGAATAAAATAGTACAATATGAAACAAAATTGCAACAATCCTAGGACTATGTTTGAACGTGTTATAACAGATTCATTAGTCTATGAGAGATAGACTGTGCGAAACTTATCTTGAAACCATGTTCAATTATACACAAGCATCCCGTATGCACATACTTTTGTCACAGGAAATAAATTTGCACAAAATAAGTTTTGTTTGCTCACACTGAAAAAATTAGGGGAGACATCGCTGGGGGAACTGCTTTAATACTAAAGAGAATTGCTATCTATTCAATACCCCAGGGAGAGCCACCAACGACTACTGGTGCGATTAAATGAATTTTTATCTCGATTCTCTACAATTCATATTTTCTGTTGTTTTGAAACAATTTCAAAATAATAGTGCAAATTTCTCTTTTAATATCAGGAGAAAAAAATAAATTTTATTCATCAAAAATATTAGGTGCCAATTTTGTTTTCCGTTCACACATACAATTGTTACAGGATAAAATATCTCATACTGATAACTAAAGATTAGGGGATGGGGGCCTTGCTGAGGCCACTACTTTAATAATAAGGAAACTTGCTATATATTCGATACTCGATGGAGAGCTGATAGCGACCACTGGGGTGAAAATTCATTGAAAACACACAGGCAAGAACTTTGATTGACCCCCTTGCTCTCTTTCCATTTGCTATAGCTTTACAGAAACAAACGAACAAAAATTGACATCGGTTTCTATATAATGAGATGCTATGATTTGACAAAAAATAAAACAAGCCCCCAAAGAGTAAATCCCATTAAAGCAGTCCCCGTCCAGATAATCTAATAAAGTTTTCAGGATAATTTGATTGTTGACAGAAAAAGATTATAGAGTAGCCATTTCGGATTTGGAGGTTTAAGTACTTAATACTATTGGCTTTTACGGTACTTATGTCCTTAAAGACACCAGAGAAATCAGATGGATAAATAGATAGATAGATGTTTACTTAGATAAGATTACTTTGGCACATGGACATTATTACGTCACATAATGTAGTGCTCTGTGCAACTAATTCATTGGTAGACGGTAACTACAAATATCAGATATTTAAATAAACGAAAGATAAACAGATGTGAACAAACTGTGATAGGAAAGTAGGTAGGTTAGTTGGTAGAGATAAAATGGGAAAGATGGACAGATGGATAGATATGGACGCACAAACACCCCCCCCCCCACAGAGAAACATGTACACATATGTAGTTTATTATATATTTTCAATTTTTTAGAATTAAAGAAAGAAGGAATGTAAAACAGATATTATCTGTTGTGGATGTTCAATAATAGGAACAAAAAATATTGCCGCTGAAACGAAATGTTAATCATCGAGTATATATCCTAGTAATTATATATATATATATATATATATATATATATATATATACATACACACACACACACATATATATATATATATATATATATATATATATATATATATATATATATATATATATATATATATATAAAGAGAGAGAAATAAGAACAACTAGATAGATAGATAGATAGATAGATAGATATAATGATAAATGCCTAATGGATCGTGTATGTCCATGAGGAGGATTACAGTTAATCCCTTGTATATTAAGCAATCGTCACAAATCCCCTAATCTTCATCCAAACAGATATCGAAAAAATTACATCAATTTCCTCTTATTTCGCTTTTCTTTCTTTCTTTCTTTCTTTCTTTCTTTCTTCTTCTTCTTCTTCTTCTTCTTCTTCTTCTTCTTCTTCTTCTTCTTGGCCATAAAGTAAGGAAGAATCGGTTAAAATTGGGGCTGGATCCAGACTTGTTTCTTTATCGAGAGATTTTTCATTTTCTTTTATACAATTATGTATTCACTCATGATAGTTCACACAATATCTCCGAAAATTCCCCATGAATCCCTAAAATATTTTGTAGCAGGCTGGGCGATGCTTCAAGTTTAAGGCTGGATCTAGGAAATCTTTACAGTTTACCATCCCTGCATGGACACTATATATGAACTGATTTTCATTCAGCTTTTTTGTGGTAATAGCGTTTGCAGGGTTGTGCACACTCTGGGAGACTTTTTAGTTTATGCAAAGTCTTCAAAGGTTTGAAAGTTTTCAGATAGATTTACTAGCTACAGGTTTTAGGTGTGTGTGTGTGTGTGTGTGCGTGTGTATGTGTGTGTGTGTGTGCGTGCGTGTGTATGTGTGTGTGTGCATGCCTGCGTGCGTGTGTGTACCTGCATGTATATAGGTGAACATGCAAGTATGTATTTGGAGATGCCTGAATGGTGTGTGCATGTGTGCGTACAAACACATGCATATGTATGTAACATGAGTACACGTATGTATGCATATTCGTATATTCTTACGTGTTCGAGAATGGTTGTAATCAAATTGCTCATTAGAGACAACAGATAATCTACTTTTTTCACTGCTTTTCCGGCGTGTTTTTACTCCAAGTGTTAGGGTTATGATGAACACTCTGCCGTGGAGCAGTAGGGAAATGGTTAACGAGCTCGTTTCATGTACCATTGAGTAGGACTTCACTCCTCCGTAGGTGTCACAAACCTGTGACTTTGTGCCTTGCTAGAATAAGATACAAAAAATCAAAGGCAAAATGGTGCAATGGTTAATGAGCTCGTCCCACAAATCGTTAATATCGAAATGAGATCGACCCTCACCTTTTACTCGATGTCATGAAGTATAAATGGCGGTCGCGTTATTTTGTACATCTGTTTTTATATTTTTCATTTTTACCTGATCAATTTATTGTAATCCACTTCTGACTTGACCCATCGAAGCTTCACCAGAGCCCCATTACTCGTACGTTTCGGGAACACATTCCCAACTCTATCCTCTTCTCACGACGTGGATGATGGATTGAACTTCCTTGGTTAGGAATTAGAGTTGTCTCCTAGACTGGTTATCAACCAAGGCTGAAAAGACCAGCCTTTGCTGCTATCTACCCTTAGCTTGCGGAGAAGAGATGGAATCATGCTTTTCTCAAGGGTATTAGGAATTGGTAAATGCTAACTATCACGACCGGAGTTTGAACTTGGCTCGCCCATTTCATTTTGCGTGATGTCAATCGTTAATTGACCTGCACTGTCCAACTTCATTATTTTCACACAACAATCATTTTATAATCCAGGATTTCTTGTTCGTGTCTTGACTGATTTCAAGCCTCCATCTGTCAACGATGAATCATGTAAATGCTGCAGAGGTTAAAAGAGATTTTCACACATACATATTCACCCAGTCCAGGATATATATAATCCAGAAAGCTCTACAACTATAAACACTGACAACATTAAAAACCTTTTCAAAAATCTTGCGCCACTTCAATCACTTATTTCTCCAATTACTGTCAATGCAATTTATGTGATTTTCTTCAGTGCTTTTTCCCTATTTCACATATTTTTTATTATGGTACAATGTATTCATTTTCTCACGTTGGGATCATCAGTTGTTTACCATGTAACCATTTCAGGGATTTTAAAAACAGAACAGTTATATCAACATGGCACCCCAACAGTGTTGATCAAATACCACTGCCCTTTCTTATCATATAGTTTACGTCATATATATATATATATATATATATATATATATATATATATATATATATATATATAACTCCGACCAATTGTAGCTACGTTGAACCAAGCGGGTCGCCCAGTTGCCTTATTTTCATTCTCTCTTATCCCCACTGAACACACGCATGTGTCGTTTGAAAAAGAGACTTGTGCTCTGGAAGAATTTGACAATGTTTAACAAACGTCATAAATCAGCATCATTGTTTCCTCAAACCTGTGCGCATGTTCCCACCTGCCTATTTTGTAATCAGCGCAGAATGGAAATTAGCATGTGCACAAAAGGTCAATCATCTGAAATAATGGAGTAATTCATAATTATTCATACGATAATAATAATACTAATATGTGGATAGCTGGATGTTTTTGTCATTAATGTATTTCATCATTGCGTCACATGAATATAATACTCATTGACGTTTTATTCAATGGAACGACAAAGCAAAGAAGTAGTTCGAAGTATTGAATAAAATCTTGGGTGGAGACGTGTTGTAGAGTGCAATGACACTTCTATCAAAATGCCAATAAAGTTTTATTTGCTGTGAGAGATAGACTATGCCAAAATAATCTTAAAACAAGTTTACATTTGCACAAACATTCAGTACGCACATGCTTTTATCACATGGAGAAAAATTACACAGCATAAAACTTTTGCGCTCTCTGACAACTAAAACTTGAGGGGACATTGACCATCAATTCCATACCCCCCCCCAAAAAAAAACGTGGAAAATAGAAAAATTGATAAAATTTGATAATGAAGGATTGCATTTGGGTGTTATAAGTATGATATCATGTACAGGTCAGGTAAAAAAAAACAGCATTCCACCTGACACGCTCACACGACCTCATTACAGGGCCACTATGAGTAGCAAGAAGTTGTCTGAAATCCAATTTCATCCGCACATTCGAAACTTTCCTTAATCTGTTGAAGTGGTTAGAAGAGGGAGAATTGAAAACCTTGCTTCTATTAAACGAAATTACCTTCTCCCACCAAAGCCCAACAGACGCCTCAGTTTGGACTCCAAAGGGGCTCCCCCCAGAATCCTTTTAATACTGACGATGGTAGACGACTATTAGAAATCGTAAACTGAGACTGACACCAAAACAGTCAAAATAGGTTTCTTTAGTTTTCAAGTAGGTCCGGCTGACTGGTTATGTATGTATCACGCGTACGGGCAGTATCAAAGGGACTAGAGTGCTACAAATTTAAACACTTATACCTTATTATGTCTACAACCCCTCCCTCCATTTTTTACCCCTGTCCCTAGATTTTTTTGTTGGGGGCGGTTCAGCTTGTAATGTGAGCTAGATTAGTATTTAGTTTGTTCCCATTTTTTTTAAAATTCAGAATTTTCTGTAATTACTACCCAACAAAATGAGCATGCAGCAAAAAGACGTTGGTTATATGACGGTTTCAATTGAGGGACTAACCAGACCGGTTCGAATTCTCTTTCTGCATTTGCAGGTCCAAACATGACAATTGCAATTGTTCTTCTATGTCTAAATCAGATGTTCGCGTTATTTGTTACACTTCGCGTATTTATTCAGATCGTTGGCTCATATTTCTGTCCGTAGAGCGGGGCGAGTACTTGGCACAATCATCATCATCATAATCATCATGATCATCATTGTGAGTACTTGGGTAACCTTGGCACCACCGTCATCACCAGATCAGGGTGGGGTGTCTTCACAAATGCTCACGGTGCATTTCCTGACCAGTGTTTCTTCTGGGTATTCCCTTTAGTTAACATGTCGAAAAAAAATCGCCTGTAATATTTTGTGCTTTTAATCCATTAGACCACAAAACAATTAAGGCATCTGTTAGTTTTGAAATTGTTCGGTTTTTAAGATTTTAGGGTGATAATATAACTGTAATGGTAAACTGGACTGTTACATTTTGTCCATTGTATAGAGACTTCGAAATGGTTGCATTCCTGATTAGTCTCTAAAGCGGTCTTTATCAAGTATCTTTGCCTTTGGGGCAACAGGCTGCCGAAAGAAAAACTGGCCACTGCCACCCTGATTCTATATTGAATTGAATAACGTCATGGGAGAGCCATTGTTGATCTCACCACTGCATTAGGCCTTGTGAAACAATTTGTTAAAGTTCAAGATAAAGAGTCTGTAGCTCCTAAGTACCTTTCGTTTGAGGTAAAAAAGGTTTATCACTGAAAATCAACGTTCTAGTCACAAAAGCAAAGTATGAAATAAACTTTTTTATTCATTCTTTCCGTCATATTCACTCAGAAAATTATTCATCATCCATATTAAGTATGGAGGGAACTAAAAAAGTTGCACTGTGTAATAAACATTGCAAGGGAGATAACTCTTCAAGCATTTATCGAATACGCGGTCTAAGGGGAGTAACTGAGTAAAAATTTTGAGAGAAATATCACCATATTCCATAAAACCATGAAAGCACTAAACAAGATTTTGAAATAATATTAAAATCGAAATGATTAAAAAAATGATAACAAATGATGATGTAAAACAAAAATAAAAATACCTTTTTTTTTTAAAGAAAAACATTTTGAAAATATGAACAATTATCCAAAAATCATTTCCATAATTATAAATAAAAAATATGCTTGGAGTGAAGATAAGTGCCAGTATAATTTTCATAATTAAAAAAAAAAATGTTTGTAAAAATAGATATTTTGACTTTTTTTTTCTATTTTCTTCTTCATTTTCTCAAAAACTCTTAATATAACTATCAATTCGGTTTTATTTTAAATCATCGATGTTTTCTTTTAAAGACAATTAAAAAAGGTTAATGTAGAAAGAATACTTAAAATTATTAAATGGTTGGTCACTCAATAGGAAACGTCGCGAGACCAAAGTCTTTTGACAGCATGCTCTTTGATGGGGGTGATCAATTAGGAAAAAAATTTGGAAAGAAGTGACCAATTGATCAATTTAAAACAAATGTACATCGACCCCCCCAAAAAAAACCAACTTGGCGAGGTGTTTTCAAAAAATAATGAAAGCTGAGATCCTTGGTTTTGAAACTTTGAAAACTTCAAGACATATTCTACGAAAGAAATATCCTGGCACACCTCTATTTTTAGCATTTAGTTTTCAGACTGTAATTAATGAACTATTAAGAAATTTTTGACGTTTAAAAATCTTATTTATTCTAAATGGATTATATTTATTCGAATTCCAGTATATTGTATAGATCTGTGTTCAATAATAATGTTTTTGATGCAATGGATGCACAGGTTTAAAGAGAACACTGTTGCAGACTCCCGAACATTATTTGTCGGATCCCCAGGGGTTCACAAACCCCAGTTTCGAATTCACTGCTCTAAATCCCTTAGTGTGGCCTGTACGCGTGATATTTATGTACAGACTTACTTTGATATGATTAATTCACTGAATTTTCCTTTAGCCATCAGTTGTTTACCGTATAACCGTTTCGGGGATTTAAAATCAAAACAATCAACCTGGCCCCCAAGCAGTGTTGATCAAACATCTTCCCCTTAAGCTATGATTTTAATATATAGCCATGTATGTCATACTACAAGTAGTTTGTAATTTTGATGCATTGTACATGGATGATATTTCATACAATACATATTTAATTGTTTTGAAATACTTGGCTTACTTGTGTAGGTAACTCAAAAAACGTATCTGACGATGAAAGATCGGTAAGTATAACCAGAGATGTGCCTTGTTTTTCGTGTCACCTCTATTGAGTTTTTTCACCCATATATAATCAATCTGTTGGAACAAATATGTCCATTTTTCAATACATAACTGTCTCATAGAAGGAGACATATTGACCGTGAAAAAACGAGATTTGAATTAGGGTCGAAAGCAGTTATTTGGGCCTTTGCATTACCGGTGGGTGTTTAGCTCAATGGTAAGAGTATTGCTATATTGAAGTGGCTATCCTATCGATAGCAGGCTTTCTTAAATTGCTCATTTCATATACGTTGTCTAAATTGGGTATTATATTAATTGTGTAACGACGGGAGATCATTTCAAATATCAGCAACTCCTTTATCAGGCTACATAAAGACTCTAAATCTTTCCAACTCCAAAAATGAGTAAGACAAGCCGATACCAGCTGACCCAAACTCTTCACAGTCTGCCTCGAGATGATCTTCCAAAACCTGGACTGGGAAAATAGAGGAATCAAAATAGACGGTGAATATCTGAGCAACTCAGATTTGTAGACGACATCATCCTTTCTGCAGAGAACCTACACAACCTCCAACTAATGCTAGATGAATTAAACGAAGAATGCGAAAGAGTTGGCCTACACATGAACTTCAGTATAACAAAAGTCATGCACAACAATCACATCGAGAATCAGGACATAACTATCAAAATGGAAGATGCAAAATTAGGGAAAGTAGACCACTACATATACCTAAGACAATGAATCTCTATGAAATCCCCAAAAGAAGAAATCAAGCAGAGGATCACCCTAGGATGGAAAGCTTTCGGCAAAGCAAGCTCAACCTTCTAAAACAAGACGATCCCAATAATTCTAAAAAGAAAAGTATACAACCAATGCATCCTCCCGATAGTCATTTATGGAGTTGAAACATGGAACCTAACCAAGAGACAAACGATGGACTCTCACACTTGAACTAGTCTAGTTTCTTTCATTAAAATGAGTGTTATTCAAGTAAGTCAAGATTTTCCATTTCCAAGGGAAGTAACTACGGGACATTTAATATTATTGAAATATACTGTATACATAGTTACTTCCCTTAAAAGTGGAGAATCGAGCGTTTCAGTAAGGATCTAACGTAAAGTTACTTAACAGCATTTACTAGCTAACCACTGCATTACAATAGGTATTGCCGATAGTTGCTACTGTGTGTTACGAAAATATGTACCGACTGTGAGATATGATGAAGTTGGCTGCTTTAAGGTCAAAATCCATTCTGACAGAGTTTTTGAATATTTTGACTCTTATAAGAAAATTTTTCTTCAACTCAAATTTGACCATGGAAGAAGTCTTGATAAAATAGTATCTACATATTTCTCTGGATAATTCTAGATATAATTTGATTCAAATAACATATCAACTGAAAAGTAGCGTCCACAGCTTTACAATTCCTCTTTCTCTCTTTCTTCCCCTCTTTCTCTTTCTTCTTTCTTTATTTTTTCCTTTCCTTTTCCCCCTCTTTCTTTCTTTCTTTCTTTCTTTCTTTCTTTCTTTCTTTCTTTCTCCCTTTCCACTTTCTGTTGATTGATGCTGTTGATACAGAATGCTTCTTTCTTTTCTTTTTTCTCTCTATCCATCACATAGAACTTTTCGCAGAAATTGTCATTATTGTTAGGCGAGGAAAATGAATTCTAAACTCAACAGCATTTTGACGATAAATGAAATTCCATCAAATGTTTGATTTCGCCTGTTTAGTGGCCGAGGTAGTTGCTAACTTTCCATCGTAGCCAGGGTCGGATTTAAGCCACTTGAGGCCCTGAGCATAACCCCCAAATGGTAACAACACCTCATGCTTCCCATTGAAAAAAATTGGATTGAAGATTGAAAAAAAAAACAACAAAAACAAAAATAAAACAAAACAAAACGAAACATTCCTTCAGTGATGAAGATCATATTCATTTGAAACACATGTAAATACACCCCCCAAAATACATTTTTCCACAAAAAGAACCCCCACTACTTCACGGAACTGAATCTTTATAAATGAAACCTTTGCTTGTATAATGGCCAGGTTTCTACAACGGTATTTGAAAGAGTGATTTGATCATTCGGAAGTTTGAATTAACTTAAAAACATAAAAGAACGAATACATAAAAGACCGAATCACACTTTTGTTTTTCTTTTCGGCGAACGTACTACTTAACTTATTTTTTTCTCTGATAATACTTCGGCTTTGCTAATTTAAGCGACCTGCATTGCCACCTTCTCTTCTGAGGCCCTAAGTACGTACTTACATTGTTTAACGGTTAATCCAGGGCTAATCATTGCCAACCCCTATTGATGGAGTCCGGGGATTCGAATGTCGATCTTAATATCAGGTCGGGAAGCTCTACCCAGCTGGAAAAAAAGAAAACAATATCTTCCAACGAATCCAATTTTTCCTAATGCAAGACTAAGTTAATCCTAGTCACAATATACGTATAATTCAAATTAGCGGTATTTGAAAAAAATGTTTTCACATCTTTAAGTCCGGAACATTTTCAGGGGGGGGGGGTCGCGCATAACATCCATATTTATTCAATAACGTAGAATGTCACGTAGTTACTTCCCTTGGAAAAAGAAAATCTCCCGTTACTTATGTACCACTTTCTTTATGATAATAACTAGACTAGTTAAAGTGTAAGTGTCCATCGTCCCAAGGGATGATTAGAAGATAATCAGTATTTTGCTTTTGCCTATTTGTTTGTCTGTCTGTCTGTCACCTGTCCTTTGAATGTTTTGAAGCTTTTATGCATCCCGTAACAATTTCTGATTACTTTCCTTTGCGTTCAGTGAATTATTGTCGCATTCGATAGAGCAACAGTACATTGTTGCTAAAGGTATTGACTTGAGGTATCCCCTAAGAGAAAAGTTTTCGTCTCTTCAGAACACATTTAGGCCTTCAATATGAACTATTTAAGAATCCCACCCGTAGGACGGTTTTCCAGCAAGAATACATTAGAAATATCAATTAATGATAAGCAAGAAATAATTGAAGAGATAGAATGAAGGGTTAATAAAAATTCATCAATTACTAGTTATCAATACACTTCGTATAAAATACAATCGTTATAACAGCAAATGTATTATAACAGCTCTGTTAGTTAGGATGTCATAATAACGGAAGTCTAATGTTTGAGAGAAAGGTTTCAAATCAAGGCACTCGCAGGAAAAATTGGTCAACCAATTTGGAATCGAAGAGTAACGTTAATCCTCTTTACAGATAAGTTCGAATTAACAGAAAACTTTTTATTTCATTATTATTCATTTTTGCTACTATTTATCTCCTTCATGATTGTGAAATAAACTCAGACCGATTCCCCTCCGACGGTAAATCAATGAATTACCAGCGTGGATCGGGATAACAAATAAGTTTCCCGTGAGAATCGAACTCACAACCCACTATGCCAAAAGGTAGCTGGTTCAACATACAACCGCTCTTACCACTGAGCTACAGGAAATAGTGCCAGATACGAGTCCAAATTGCGATAAAAAGCAAAAGAAATTAAGAATTAAGAAATTAAGAATTATAAAAAATATTTGCAATTCTTCGTCTAATAAAAAAATTGTAATGAAATCTTTTTATTTGTTGCAGATATCTTCAATTCATTCTCCCCCGGCATCTTTTTTTTTTGTCTTGATAAACAATGGATGACACTGCAGAGCACAAACCATGCGGAAATCCTGAGATGCTCAGTTGACAGAATCTCCATTTCGGCCTCGCCGATTAAGGAAGAGAGGTGCAATACGTTTGGCGTCTGCCTATCTGTAAGAACCGCTGAGCGAACGTCAACTCTGGTGTCCACTCACCTTAAAGGGGCATTCCCCCTGGTTGGGATCACAGATAATCTTGTTCTAGACTGATTGCCTTTTCAAGGCCAGGGAGCTTAGTCTGCCCTGCTAATTCACCTAGAGCTGAAGAAATGGACCCAAAAAAACATTGTTGGTTCGTTATATAAGATACACAAAAAAACAAACAAACGAGATTATTCTCACCAGTTGAACATCAGGCTCTCTTTAGAAGATAAAAAGAAATATAATAGCCTTGCTTGAGGTTACAGGGAATCATGGAATACTTACAGAAGTACCCTGCCCTGTCCGAGTTTAGCATTCCACCCATGATGAAATTGCTTTTCAACGCCCACCAGTGTTCAAATCATTGCATAGAGAGAAACAGACAGACAAGCGATGTAGTGAAGTCAATTAAAAATTTCCCACTTCTTAAATATCTGCTGAGTATTTTGTCAAAAATACCCGAACAGTCTTCCAAACTGTCTGATTGCCTAGAAAGAGAAAAAAACAGGCAAGCCTGGCTGCTTCAGGTTCAAACTCCACTCCAACTTATATTCTGAGTGAAAATGATCACTGAAACATTTTTTGACTGAATATATGATAAAAAAATACAAAGATACATTTTGTTGGTATCATCATCATCATTATCGGCAGCAGCAGCAGCAGCAGCCCGTTAGCGTCCTTTGTTGGATAGACCTTCCTCAAAATTCCCCTGTTTTTTTTTGTACAGATATCTATATTTTTTCAAATCAAATAATCCCGTTCGTTTCTGAATAATACATTTTCATTAATATCAAAGATTTTTCAATTTAGCTCACTCAGCAAGATAACCTCCAGCTAAGTAGTTGGCAGTGAGTTTTAATCACGGTAGAGGAATGTGAATTTTATACATCTGTTTACACCCTTAAATCCCGTGAAGATTGTTATTGTTCTATTTTTAGTCCAGTTTTAGGGTTTATTTTGTGGTTTGACAAAAATAAAGAGATAAATTATTCTCACAAGTTGAACATGGGAACGAGGGTCCTTTTTCGAAGTTGCACAATCGTAAAGGCGAGAGAACTCAACCTAACAGAATATTTCATCCATAGCTAGAAGGATAAAAGATGGATTCATGCCTTTTCCATTGGGCTGCTTCGTGCGTGCCGGTAATCGTATCTCCAATTACAATGATTATAATATTAACAGTAATAATTCGAAAAAAAGGTAATTCATATAATAATGATAGATTCAAATATATATATATATATATATATATATATATATATATATATATATATATATATATATATATATATATATATATATATAACTGTAACCCAACAAAAACAGCGCCTGGTATGCAGAATCTATCTAGTACCACCTCTCCAAGGGGTTCGAAACTTAGAGAATAAAATAATCCCAGGTAATTTCCACTTCTTACTTGTTTTAGTAGTTCAAGTAAGGGGTTCAATATACCATATATGCATCGTAACTACGTACACATCACAATATCTCCGAAAGTTTTCAATGAATTTCAGTGCAATTTTGTGGAATGGGTTAAGGAAAAGTGTCTTTTCACAGTTACCTCCCCAGTACGATTGCTATATGTACACATCACAATATCTCCAACAGGTGTAGAATAGGACCCTCTCCTCCTATCCATCTTGTCGAACTTTATGTCAGTAGTTTCAATCATTTAATTTCACTTCGTTTTATTTTGAGCGAGGGGTTCTATTTACTTTGTATATATACTGCTATTGTACAAATCAAAGTCACATTTTAGGTTATTATTGCACGATTCGCATACCCCCGATATAGCGCAGGAAATGACTCGACACCGAGTTTATGGGCCAGTGAGGACAGCCTTTAAGCAAGTTATAATAACGAGGATATGGTAATATGCCGAGACAAAATTAGTTAAAAAGGAAAAAAAACAATAAGCATCGTTTTTGTTGAAGAGAAGATGAAACTATAAACCGCATCTGAAGTGAATTCAACAAACTGACTCGAAAGGAACTGACACGACAGTGCAGGAAGAGGGAGACACTGGGAATAGTGCAAACGATTTGGGTTCAACTATCTAAACAGATGGAATGAGCACAAACCAGTTACTGTCATAAGAACAAAAAAATAAAATACTCTGGGGCTTGAAACAAAGAGACAGACAATATAGAGAGATTATTTAAAATCTTATCAAATGCACAGCAATGGCACCGGTTTTGACGGTAGAGAAACCAGTTGAACAATCAGTGCCCTGGTTCATATATCATCATCATCATTATCATCATCATCATTATCATCATCATCAGTCTTTTAACGGCCGTCGTTTGACATAGACCATCCCATGGATTAGCCACATTTCTTTATCATGGGCGTCGTGGAGCCAGTATTTTCTGTATTTTTCTAGTTCATCTCTCCATCTTGTGTTCTGTCGGCCTCAGTTTCGGATGTGATCTCTGGGGATCCATGTTTTGAGTCCATCGGTTGTCTGTGATTCTTGCAACATGGCCTGCCCATTGCCGTTTAAGATTTTTGATTGATTTTATGATGTCTCAGACTCTTGTTTTCTTCCTTATATACTATGCTGTCTTGTGATCTCTCCATGTAAGGTTGAGCATCTCTTTCTTTACTCTCCCACCAGAGCAAAGTGTGACACAAGGTCGGGGTTTTAGGTGGGGAAAAAGGAGCAACCCATCAAAAATAGCTCCAGCCAACGCAACTTTGGTTGCTAAGCAACCAAAGCAACCGCCGTCACGAAAGCGTCAGGACAATACCGACCTGTCCCTTAAAGTGCAATGGGATAGTGCTACCCCGGGGCGCCGTATCCCTTGCAGCTGGGCTGAGTAATAGTAGGAGAGCTCAAGTATGAATCCAAAAGCTCCCCATGCGCGTAACTCATTGGCTAACGTATTGCACCGGCGCACTGGGTCGTTGATGCCAACTACAACACAATCTCTGGCCCATTTGACATGCAAGTGTCAATAGCGGTGCCTCGATCTCTGCCAGGGAACATATACTACACTTTAATCCATGCTGCTACCTAATCACTGTCCCACCACAGCAATATGTGACACAAGGTCGGGCTTAACGTGGGAAGAAATAGGAGCAACCCTTCCAAAAATGGCTCCAGCCGACGCGGCTACCGTTGAAAAGCTCATCGTAATCGCTAGACAACGTCCGCCACGAAAGCGTCCACCAGGGGACCTGCTCCTTTAAGTGCAACGGAGCAGTGCTGCTCCGGGGAAATAGAGACCCCGCAGCTGGGCCGAGTAATAACGGGAGAGCCGAAGAACGAGTCCAAAGGCCTCCCGATGCGCGTAGCAAACGCAGCCTCAGTCAAACCTCATTGGCTAACGCTTGTACCGGCGCACTTGGTCTTTGATGTCAACACACAATCTCCGGCCCATTCGACGGGCAAGTGTCAGTAACTGCACCTCAGGCTCTGTCGTGGAACAGATACTATACTTTGATCCCGAAGACAAGGCCAGAAAAAAGGTGAGGGCGAGCATTATTGTTTCATATGCACACTGCATGCTCCTCAGTTTGCAGATCTGTCTCATGGTGAGGTTCCATGTTTCAGCTCCGTAAGTGACTATCGGAAGAATGCATTGGTTGTATACTCTCCTTCAATACGACAATTAAGTAAAAATAAAGTATACGATAGTGAAATACATTTGAATAGAAATGGAGGCATTTGTCCTTTTCTTATTAAAGAAAATCTGGCACTTGTTCAAGACCGGGCAAAATCGAAAGCATTGAAATAGTTTGCAATTAGCCACCCACTTATTAAACCGCTTAACTTTACTTACCCCATCCTTCCTACCTTCTTATCATACTACTTACTCTCCTTTTCTCTCCCCAACCTTCGAGATTAGCCAATCTTTACAAATTTTACATGTCTTAACCGGATTTTGAAATACTTTTGATTGCATAAACTCGTTCTCGATATAGCCCATATGGAAGAAATCGCTAAATCAAATCCTTGCCAGACTGCGATTTCGCACTTCAGATCTCACGGTGGTAGCATCACCATAATTATGGGGATAGGGGTGAATCTTACGTGTTAAAGTAATTCTCAGACATTGACCAATCGATTGATATCAATTTCA
Organism: Thysanoteuthis rhombus; assembly: GCA_963457665.1. Lineage (NCBI taxonomy): Eukaryota > Metazoa > Mollusca > Cephalopoda > Oegopsida > Thysanoteuthidae > Thysanoteuthis > Thysanoteuthis major. Next base: position 5,594,458 of record OY735218.1, read on the forward strand.
CTTGGACAGAAACCAGAAAAGATAAATGAACAAGCTTGGCTGTGCTAGGGACAAACTCCTTTGGTTCATTAACTTCTAAAATGTAAAGAAAACAGAATTCTTTTCTCTATACAATATTATTCCCAGAGTACGTATCCCATTTCAACTTCTTTATCAGTAGTTCCTGTAATAAAACAAGTTGACCTAAGAGTCAAGAGAATGAATCGGTTGTCAGTTTTTGCGTACGTAACTCTTATTCATGCATGATGTCACTGTATTTGTGTGGTTGTGATAAACGAAAAAAAAAAAAAGGCCAAACTTAGCTATACTAGGGGTTTGACAAAATGGAAATGTATCGTCACTTTTGAGAGTCTATGTATTTATCGATTTTGAACTGTATGGTGGTTGGGATAGTTATGCGTTAGCTTTGGTTCTTAAGTCAGTTTTCAGGACCTGGTAAAGGTCAGGATTTGGGATGTTCTTTTGCATGGCAAGTCGATCATCTATGCTTGTAGAATTAGCACAATGCAATCTTACTCCAATATCCCTTTATTTACATCTGCCAACGAAGTTGAAGAGGTGTACGTATATATATATTTGGTTGCATCTTTCCGTCTGTCCGCTTATCAATCTATCCAAACGACATCTCCGAAAATACTGGAAGGATTTCAGCGGCATTACTACAAATGTTGATGTAAATGCACTACCAGAACACATTTTTTATTTTCCTCCTCTTTCCTTTAAACCTAAAGTCCCTAACCTCCAAGTCTTTATTTTCTCTCTATTCTTTTATTTTAAAGTGAATCGGGTAAAAACCAAATAAACGCCTTTGCGACTGTATGAGCAGCCTTAACAGTAGTAGTAGTAGTTGTTATATTACCAGGTGCCAGTGGACACACGTACATACAGCACAATTTGTTTAGCACCAGCCAATTTCCTATTCATGTGTTTGCACTGCCACTTTCTCATCTCTCTGTTTCTTATGTGACAGACAGAATGGCACGTAACAAATTATAATATAGACTAGCTTACTCGTACTGTCGAGAATGACTACACATATGAGTTATTTGGGTACACCTATTGCATTATATATGCATGGATAATAGATATTAGAGATTTGCATTGCAATGTGCTTGGAGTATAGCCTTCTATACATATTAAATCTTACATGCATGGATAATAGAGATTTGCATTGCTGTCAGCTTGGAGAACAGCCTTCTACATACATTGCTTTTTATAGACGTGGATAATAGAGATTTGCATTGCAGTGAGTTCAGAGAATAGCCTTCTATACACATTGCATTTCATATACGTGGATTATAGAGATTTGTATCGCAATGAGCTTGAAGAATAGTGTTCTGTATACATTTCATGTTATTGACGAGGATAATAGAGATTTGCATTTCAGTGAGCTAAAGGGAATAGCCTTCTACACACATTGTATCTTACATATGTGAATAATAGAGATTTGCATTTGTGTAAGCTTGGAGAATGATTTTCTATACGCATTGCATTTTATATTCATGGATAATAGAGATTTGCATTGCTGTCAGCTTGGACGATAGCTTCCTATTGACATTGCATTTTATATAGGCAGATTATAGAGATTTGCATTGCAGTGAGCTTGGACAATAGCCAACTACACACATACACACACACACACACACACACACACACACACATATATATATATATACATATGTGTGTGTGTACGTGTGTATGTATTGCATTTTATAGACATGGATAATAGATATTTTAATTGCAATGAACTTGGAGAATAGCTTTCTATAGACATTGCATTTTATTGACGTAGATTATTGACATTTGCTTTGCAGTGAGCTTAGAGAGTAATCTTCTTCACACTTTACATTTTATATACCTGTATGATAGAGATTTGCTTCACAGTGAGCTTGGGGAATAGCCTTCTATATGCATTGTATTTTCTAGATATGGATTTTAAATATTTGTATTGCCTTGAGCTTGGACAATAGTTTCCTATAGGCATTGCATTTTATATACGCTGGAAATAGAGATCTGCATTGCAGTAAACTTGGAGTATAGCATTCTATACACATTGCATTTCATAGACGTGGATAATAGAGATTTGCATTGCAGTGAGCTTGGAGAATAGCCTTCTATACACATTGCATTTTATAGACGTGGATAATAGAGATTTGCATTACAGTCAGCTTGAAGAATAATGTTCTATACACATTGCATTTTATTGTCGAGGATAACAGAGATTTGCATTTCAGTGAGCTTGGAGAAGAGCCTTCTATATATAACAGAGATTTACATAAATGGTGATTGACAGAGGGAGATAAAATAAATAGATAAATTGAAAAACAGAGATGTCATCTCATCACCAATGTCTCTTGGTTGCATGCAGCGTTGAGGATGATCAATTCATAAATTGGGAAAAAAATGGGTGTTTAATGGATAAATTGCTACTCTCGTCTTTTGTTGGGCCATGATCACCGAGAGTTTTCATTTTCATCTTTTTTACCCCCAGTTCTGGGTAAAATAGCTGGGCAGATTTGACCCTCAAGCCTTGGGCAGGCATCAAGTCTAGGAGAAGGACAATCAGGGAGTAGAGCCCCCTGAAGGCACTTTGGGATCCAATTTCTGGCAACTCCTGCAGTGAAATAGATACCAGGCCATCGCTCACTGCTTTCCTCCAAACTACGTCAGTAAGGCAGAGAAAGGGATTCTGGTGACTGGGCATCCCAGGATTTCCATAATCTTCGCCCAGGCGTACGCCCCCCCCCTATATAGAGACAGAACGAAAGCAATTCACATCATTTGCATAGCGGTATCTTCACTTGACTTATTTTGCTTGTGCTGTTTTTTAGACATCATCATTTAATTGAAGTTTTGGCCTTGATTGCAACTGCAAACTGTAATGCACATGAGCAGATTCCCCGTGAAAAAGTTGCATATGCTTAATAATTGGCCGCTGGTTAAACGCAATCGTTTGGTTGGAGAAGATTCACATACGCACATTTTCTAAGATATATATTAGATTTACATGAAAAGAGATTTGAATGAAAAGATAAGTATAAAAAACTGATTGATATACATCAATAGAACTCTGATACGCTCAGCTATGAATACCGTTAAGCGTATAAGCCAATAAGCTGACTGTAAAAGGGAAGCAACACCAAATCTCTTTTAAAGTTGTTATTTCCTTTACAAATGTTGCGCCTTTCAACATACACCCTGTAAATAGACTGATAAATTGATAGATAGAATAGTATAAAATGAAATAATATTCTCCGAATATATACTCATCGATCAGAGAGCCAACCCTAAGACAGCATTGCAACCACACAACCAGACAAAAAATACGGTAAAGCCTTGATTGGTCAACCATTCTTTGCCACAGACTAAATTAAACTAGAATAAATATAAAACATTCCAAAATTCAATTGAATTAGCCTGATGCAATGAAGGTAAAAGAAAGAAAGATTCACTATTGGATCTGGATAAAAATATTAATGACAGGAAAATTATGTATAAAAAAGAAAAAGTTATAAAAAAGTAAAATTCGATGAAAGATCAATGCCGGGTTCTGTGATGATCCTGAGGAATGTGCCGGGGATATGATAAGACTTGCTACCTCTCATTCTCCAGCGATGAACACCAAATACATCTGATGTGAAGGTATAAATACACGTGACTAGCACTAAAGGGGAAAATTCTCGCCGGACAGATTGCAGAGAGAGAATATATATATATATATATATATAATGTGTACTGTAGAAAGTGAGACAGACTCGGGAGTGAGGTGTTTGGAGGTAAGGTTTATTAGTCCTTATAAGTAAAATGTCCATACATGTTTCGGGATTCTTCCCATCATCAGTGGTGTGTGCTGTGTGTATTAAAATGTCCCATGTGGAACCAGAGCCCACTGCCATATATATATATATATATATATATATATATATATATATATATATATATATATATATATATCCGTGGAAAGAAGAGGACACTTATAAGAAGAATTGAAAGGACCAAAGGAATGAATGACTTTTTCTACTATGACCGAATGATTCTAAAAGAAGTAAGGAAAATAAGAAAGTCGCGATGGGATGAATTGACTACAAAAAACAAACCCAAAACAAAACAACAACAAACAAATAAAGAACAAAAAACAACTTAGTCCTCCAAAGCTGGATACTTGAATGCCTCCGGATATTCAAGATAAGCGAATCAGTGGTAAAGTTTATGGCCAACTCTATGAAAAACTAGACTTGGCTGTTGTAGAAGAAAATTTATCAAAGGTAAAAGTAAAAAGGTGTATCTTGCTGGAGGACTCTCTGTCTACACTACAATTGGTATTAACCATGATACCACAAGATAGAATCTTGAAAAACAGCAAAAGATACCAATTTTCCAAAATAAAGGGAAAATTTATCCACCTAATGTACAAAGACGATATAGAGCTATTTACAAACAGGGAAGGACTCGAAATATTATTCAACAAAGGAAAATAATACATTTCCTGCTAGTGAAGGCCTTTACAACCAGGCAGCAGCCCAGAAAGCCTTCGAAGAATTCATTGGTCCCAGGACCTCCGAATTCTGTGCTTCCAGAATATATGGACTTATTTTTATTTGGAGGAAATGTGTAGATTCTGAAGTTTCTTATTTCGATTAATAACTCAAGTTGAGGTATACTGTTTCAAAGTTAATGGTGATAAACTGCAGTTATTTTTGCACCAACCAAAATAATGATTTTAGATTAGATTAAATTTTTACTCTATCTTCTAGGACTTGTCCTTTCCCCTGGGTTGGGTCACCCTTTTACTTGAGACGCCGGTAATCTTGGCTTTGTGATTGTAAACAAACAAACAAACAAACAAACAAAACGGCCTAACTCCCTCATTTCTCATCTATCCACTTCTTATTATGTTCACGCAAGGAGCTGTTACTTATGTCTTCATCTTGAGTGATTTTTAGATAACAATAACTATTTGATAAAATCATCCGTGGTTATTATAAACATAAAGGAAAATCGAAATTGATAATGTTGACTGACGCGACAACATCCAAAGTGAACGTTTACTTCATCTTATCATAATTCACTAAAAGTCAGTCCGTCTGCAGGTGACAGCCTATTGCAAAAAACACCCTTCCGAATGAAATTTTCGGTGCGTACCAATGTGACCGCTAGGCAGGTTTTTAGCAAGTTAGATTCTAACCTTACCTCATTTGTATTTTTGGGCTGCAAGATATATTAGCCACCGAAATAATAAACTATCAGAATTGATCTAAGAAGATGAATTCTGGTAAATAGTGCTAAATTCTTAAACGCAAAAACAGTTTGATTGTTAACAAACGCAGAAAAAAAGATAAACGAATTGGTTAACAACAATGATAAGTTTTAATACTTAAATGAATTAAAAGAAAGAAAGGACTGAAGTTTTCTGCCGATACAAATATGTTTGGAGAGATCTACCGCGATAAAGATGAGGAGAAAGGAAGAATGAAGGGGAAGGAATGTCACTTACAAAACAGGATAGAGTCTTTAAATTATTCATCAGTTCTGGTCATCTAAATGAGAGTCACTATAATGTTATCTCTGGAAGTCCGACCTAACTACGTTGAAAGTGCTCAACTTAGATTGGATGTGTTTTTTAAGATGAAAGAAGAATGGATTACTTTTTATAAGAGAGGATGTGTGTGTAAAAAGTAGGTGTGTGAAAAACTATATAAACTACTCAATTTAATGAGAGAGCGAGAAAGTGAGCTTATCCCGAGGCCGTCAGAACAGAGAGAGAAAGAGTAGCCGGCATCAAGTACCGGGGCCATTGGACCATGTGCGTCCTGGGCTTTTATAGGGGTCGTCGTCCGAAGTGACTTTTTGATTCCAAGCTAAGAGAAGGGTTTCGTATTTAATTCCCAATTAAAAGAATAGAGGGCACTACAGTGTTTTTACATGAGTGTGAGATTTATAAATCAATTCATGCTTGGTGACGTGAAAAAAACCATTAGAGAATAGATCAATTCTCAAAAAAAAAAACAAAAACAAGAGATGACGTCAGAATACGTTCGTTAATCAACAAATATTCTTATTAAGAGAGAGAGAGAGAGAGAGAGAGAGAGAGAGAGAGAGAGAGGGGGGGGGAGGGTACAGCAACTGGATTTTTTTGAACGTTAAATTTTACATTTTTAAAAATCATTTCTTTTAAAGAAAACGAGAGAGAGAGAGAGAGAGAGAGAGAGAGGAAAAATTCAATTCCAATTTCATTGTTGAATGAATATTTTTCATTATTATATATATATATATATATATATATATATATATATATATATATATATATATATATATATATATATATATACAGATAGATAGATAGATAGATAGAGAGAGAGAGAGAGGTTAGATTCCATTTTTGAATTCACTTATATTTTTAAAAAAGATGATCTAAATTGTATATTGTAAAGTTTCATACCGTCGCTCACTCAATATTATAAATAGATAAAAAATAAAAGAGAATTAATGAAATAAAAACAATTAGATAATAAAGTTTAAAATTGAAAACGGTTGTGCTCTGAATAAAATTAATAAATAAATTATAACATTTGAATGTGGAAACGAGGATGCTCTCATAAGAACTTCCTTTTTTTTCAATTAGAAGAAATTCAAATCTAATTGGAAATTCACGAAGAAAACTTGAAATATGATCATTATGACGTCCAAAAATGAAAACGGAAAGTTAGTGTTACGTTTCATTGGTGTACGAAATTCAAACTCTACATTTAAACAAAACTTTTAAATGTGTGAACAGATTTAAAACAAACACATAACCGTAACACATATGCACCAATTCAACATTTTCAATATTGGCACCGTTTTTATTCTTACAGTATAAAGAGAGAATGGTTTCAAATCAATTTGAAAAAGAACCTAAACACAGATGTCTGTCTACGTTATCAAATCTTCTTTTCACAGCAATTTCTCCCATCTGTTATGGCGGGTCATATACCTAGTTGCATTAAAATTCAATTAACAACTAGAAATAACTTCAATAAACCGCAAGAAATGGAACAGAAATTGATGATAAGTTTTTTTTTTATAGATGATACTAGAAACAATTATCCTTAAATTACAATATTAATTGCTGAATAGAAGGGAAATAATCACAAAACTTGATGTCTAAAATTAAAAGTTACTTCCCTTGAATCCGAAAGATCAGTAAATGTTTGCGTGATGAGTCGATGGATATGTAAATCAACAGATAAATAAATAAAAAAAATATATATATATAAATATTTGATATCAATTTTTCGAAATGAATATATACGAATATGTTTTAATGTACATAATAAGATATGTAAAGAACGGAAGACAATAGATTATTTAATTACGATCATCTTGACAAGCATTAGTTCATAATCCAGTGGATAAATTGACAGTTTTCACGGTTTTAACACGTTGTTAGTCCTCTGTTTTTTTGTATTTGGCCTCTTGGACGACCCTAGTTATTCGATTGTTTTTTGAATGATCTAATTGTCGTCTTATACGCAAAACAAAAAGAATTCAAGGGTTGTTACATAGACCTGAGACTTCAGGGTATTCAAAAAGGTATACAGGACACAGATTTCAAAGAATATAGGCATATATTTTTCTATTTTGTATATCTCCAAGTGGTGTCTGGAGGACAGATAGAGAGTGTGGTGCTCAGGACGACGGAGGGGCACCCGAGAGCCGTCTTGGTGTCTTGTGGTCTGCGGTCACTGGAAATCTGGTCTGCCCAAAACAGCAATAATCATCTTCTTACAGGGGATCTACGCCCACACATTGGCAGATCCACCCACACTTTTTTGTGTCTCTACTCTCATCTGCCCATGCTTTTTGATGGATCCATCCACTCAGATTTGGCTACTTCCGGTAAAAACACCTGTTGTGTTTCCAGCGTTCCATTCAGGTAAACGGAAGTAGCTTGTCCTTTGGTCGACACACTCGTCAGAATGTTTTTCGTCAATATCTGTCATCGAGGTGTCTCAAGGATGCTTATTGTTATCAGTGGACACCGGATATAAGATCTATCCCTTGGCCTTTGCTTCTATGATTCAACAGGGAGGATTCCTACGAATGTTTCATTATAAATCGAAAACCTGTTTTTACAGAAAAAAAAAGATAATTAAAAACTTTGATAAATCCTCGAATAACTGATCCTTAATGCAATTTGCGAACTATCAGTCTGTGACAAAAAAAAGGGGAAGGGTGTAATGCGAATAGACGGACGAAAGTTCCCTACTGTGAGAACTTCTGTTTGAGTACGTGTGTTCATTCGCTGGCTGCTGATAAAATAACAATAACTACAATTATGACTACTGTTGTTAGTGAGTCAATGTCGTTTTTACCCAGAATGAAGATAAGGATAATAATTAATAATACCCAGCGTTAAACTTTCAAATTACTGTGTAAACACACTGACACAGACACAGTTTTAGGTAAACCGCTGGGAAAGCAACGAGTATTTACTAGATATAATGGATTTTTAACTTTGAAATTTAATCTTAGACATTGATAACAAGTGGTAAATTATTTCTCTTACAAGAATTTGAATTTACACACACACATGCAACACATGCAGCCCCCCCCAAATACACACACATGAGTATACATACGTAGCACATATATACACACATACAGGCAACATACACTCATACACACATGGTATACACATACACATGCAGCGTACATAAGCATGTAATATGAGTACATAAGCAACACACGATCATAAGCAAAATACAAATACGCATACAGGGAACATACGCACACACGTACTTCCAATACATCTTATCAACGGGCTTATAAGATACAAGTTTTCATTAAAAGAATATCTAAAAATTACCCAACGACTAACATGCTGGTATTATAGATATAGAACAGAGCATCGGAGGCTCGAGCTGTATACGTGGAACGCCAAGAAGAATAGATACAATTAATGCTTATTTGATTTTTTTCTCTTAATTTTGAATTTTCAGGAACTTGTTTATATAAGAGACTGCATAACCCGACATTATCCTCAGGGATCATGAGAAATTGTAATAGATAAAACATAGAGTGAGATGATCGAGACAAGTTCAGAAAGTATTGGTTACACGACGCCCATGTTAGCGTGCTCTTGCAGATCTTGGGGAAGCCCTATGTCCAACGAAGGTTGATAGAAGACTGCTACTGCTGCTGCTGATGTATCACCAAATATTAACATATGTGTTTAGTGCTGCCGTTCAATAAAATTGCGCGTGGTTATTTTTTGTTCTTTTAATAAGAGATACGTTATGTCCGTAGGTAAAATTCCAACTATTTGATCCCCAAGACTCAATTTTCCAACAGTATTCTGTATAAATTCTCAAGTTGGATTGAAATAAGATTGCATGCCAATTTCAGCCTCCTCATAACCTTGTTGTGTCTGATTTTGGAGAGAGTCATTGTTATTGTCATTGGCATTGTTACTACCAAGGGAGAAAGAAGTCGACCCCAGGGACAAAAAAGAATATGCATGAAAAAAGTATCTATCCTTAGAAAGAATTCTGATGCATAAAACATTGGGATTCTCCCAACTGGGTGCCAAGACGAAAAGGTCGTTTCATAAGAATTTCTACCTGACACCGTCTTTTCAGGTCGGCACAACAAATAGTTAACACATGATATAAACACTAGAAGAGATCATTCAAACTACTATGAAACAATACCAATTTAGACAAGACAAATTAGCAAAAATACCACAGAACTACCAATATGTCTATCAGTAGTGAATGTACTAAACAGAAATCCTTAAAAAAAAAAAAAATTGAGAAAACAAAAGAAAATTTCTGTCTTCTATGCCATCAAATATGGTAGAGAATTTCAAATAGAAATCCTTAAAAATCTTAATGTATAATTTTCTTTTTTTTTTCTAAGAAAGAAAAAAGACAAAAAAAATCAAGATTTTTTAGCCCTTGTAGTTCTTTCGTTGGGTTGAGAAAAAATCGATTTCAAGCCATAAATGACCTCTCGTAACCCCCGATGTCCTTGGAGGTCGGCACCACCTATCCTCTAATCTAATCTTCCCTAATTGGTCTTTGTACCAATTTCTCACCGTAATGTATTTGCTTGGCTCCAATACAAAACGTAAAAGCCATGAATAAACAATATCTTCAATGATCTCCGATCACCTGAATTTGACCTTAACAACCCTCCCATTTCTGAGCTCATGAACATCTTTGTACATCACAGCAAACTGGCTATATCACTTCTTTGGGCTAAAAATTGTTTCAAATGGCTTGAAAAGTCATGCTGCGCTCTTCAACGACCCCGGATGAGCTCTAAGGTCAACCTCACATGGTTTATATCGTAATTGGATTCTTCATGAGTTTTCATACCAGAAATCAAACCAATCGGACTTGTAAGTTATGACAGGCTTTAGAGAGAGAGAGAGAGAGAGAGAGAGAGAGAGAGAGAGAGAGAGAGAGAGAGAGCTTTTACATATGCATATAATACAGCATTTTACCTCTCTCTATATGTAAAGTTATGTATGCTGGGTGTAGTTCATACAATCATATTGACAAGAATTATTTAATAATGCATGCAATGGGTGTAGGAGCTTTTTTTAAAATGTTTTCTGGGCTTTCAGGGTTTGCTGTCAGCAAGTTCATTGGTCCCTTTTTTGAGTAATCCAAGGGCATCAACAAGAATCGGTATTATTTTGGTTCTGAGTTGCCACATTCTACTGATTTCTATTTCACGGTCTTCACATTTTGTGAGTTTTTCGAATTCCTTGACAGCAATATTTTATCCGCTGGAATAGTTATGTCTACTCTACGCACATTTAAAAAAAAATTCTGTCACAATAATATCTGATCTGTTCACATTTATAGTTCTATCAGAATATATAGTGAAATCTCATAATATGGTCACATTTTTCGCCTCTGTGACTGGTTCAGGCCGTTGTTCGTACTATTTCTTATGGTGTTATAATATTTGCTGATTTTTTTTGTGTAGATTCTACCCAATTCTGTCGTGTCTCATCTTAGATTCATTTGCTAACAGGACTGAGCACCCTGCTACTTACGGGGTCAATTGTTTCGGTCCTACCTTCACCAAGTCTACATTCAGGGTCAGTGCCATTAGTACGTTGGCCAGGTAGTTTCTTCTTCTTCTTCTTCTTCTTCTTCTTCTTCTTCTTCTTCTTCTTCTTCTTCTTCTTCTTCTTCTTCTAATTACTATCATTTTATAAAGATTCATAAAGATGCATATATGAACTTCATCCTCATTTACCATCACTTCTCCGAGAGGATCTTGATAATTCTATAGCTTCCTCATTCCTTTCTGTTATAATTATCATCAGTAAAGACACGTTGCTTTGCTCACGGTTAATCTAAAGCCAGAACTCTGTGTCAGTATATTCCCGAAGTAATCTGAAAAGTATGCTGACAGGACGCCGATTGCACTCTTGCCGAAGGACGAGAAGCCGAAACCAAAGACGCCGGACCAACATAACGACGCATAGATATGTAGCCGAAATGTTATTCTCTCTAGAAATTAAAGAGTGGAATGATATTTATTAATGTAAGGTATCTTGGACAAAAAAAGAAATATAGTTTTTCTAATCCGTTATTTAGGTGATAGGAAGAAATTGAGCCGGGGAAAGTATCTGTTCGCAATGTCCCTCGGGTTACACAGCTTTATCATTTAAAGACTCATTTAAATCATCCACTGATGTAGAAAAATTTCATAATTCTATCAATTATACATTTTTTAGTAATAAGATTTCATAATATACATTTTAAATATCAACTATTGACATCTCAAAATATAAAGAAATATAAGCAACCATTATCGAAAGAATGGAATCCATTTGGAATTCTTATAACAGAGAAGAAGGATTGGCTTGCCTAACAGCCTTAGCTTATGATTTCAAAATTGATTTTTCTTTCAGATAATTTTTTTTCCTTTTTTTACATAATAAATTAATCAAATGATACATTTTGGTAGTGTCTTCTTGCCACAAATAAAGATTTTCTGAGAGTTTCATATCTATTTATCATTTTGGCTTCATGTCCATTCGCCTCTGTGTCATTTCGGCATCGAGTGCATTCGGTGTGCTGACCGTGTACCAGTTTGGAAGGTGAGCGCAGAGTACTCTCAATTAAAGGTGTTGTATTCATTTCGTATTTAACCTGGAACAACTAAAAAGCTTGGTCGATCACTGGTTTGTCTTTGGCTTAATTGTCATTGAATCGTTTTTTGGTCATAATCACTAAAAACTTTTTTTAAAAAAATCATTTTCTTGAATTATATTGTAACAGAGTTTCCAGAATAGTTCGTATGGAGATTAAAATTAAATAAGAGGTGATCCTTACTTAAAAGAATATTTCAACCAAGTAACATTTTCATAAATAAATCCAGTAAACAAGGCCTTGTAGACCCTTGATTATATATTAGACTTGTCTACCCTAGATAGTGTGACGGACAGACGGACATCGTGCAAATTATATATATATATATATATATATATATATATATATATATATATATATATATATATATATATATATATATATATATATATAATGAACAGCATGATTTTTCTTCTGTTTCTTTCCATAACAATAAACTGATGAATTAAGCCGATGAAACATTGGACTTTCCCTCAGAAACAAATTCAGTTGTTTCTCTTCTGAAAATGTGGTCTTCAAATATAGCCATGATTTTATTTTAAGCCGATTAACTAATGTATTTATACTCATTAAGGTTACATACCAGAACCAACTGGCGCTTCCCACCAGAGATCAGGTGACAGAAGTTTCTTTAGTAATCTAGTACTTTCCTCAGAATTTTTCGCCGAATTTAGTAATGCTGTCTTCTGTATGATTTTGATTTTTCTTCAAATTTCAATTCTTCCAACCATTTTGCATGACTACCACTTGCCGTAGCATTTATCGACTTCAAAAAGGCGTTCGACTCAGTAGAAATCCCTAAAGTCATGGAGGCCATCAGTCGGCAAGGTGTAGATCCAGTATATGCTGAAGTGTTGAAACATATATACAATCACGGCAGCTCATTTATCAGGCTACATAAAGACTCGGACCCCTTTCAGCTCCAGAAAGGAGTAAGACAAGGTGATACCAGCTCACCTAAACTCTTCACAGCCTGCCTCGAGATGATCTTCAGAAGGCTAGACTGGGAGAGTAAAGGAATTGAAATAGACGGCGAGTATCTGAGCAACCTCAGATTCGCAGACGACATAGCCCTTTTCGCAGAGAACCTACACGACCTCCAACTAATGATAGATAAACTAAATGAAGAGAGCAAGAAAGTCGGCCTACACATGAACTTCAGCAAGATGAAGATCAAGTGCAACAACCACATTGGAGATAAAAACACCAAGATCGAAATCGAGGACACAGAACTCGAGAAAGTAGACCACTACATCTACCTAGGGCAACGGATCTCCATAAAACCCTCAAAAGAAGAAGAAATCAAGCGAAGAATCACACTCGGATGGCAAGCTTTTGGCAGAGCTAGATCAACCTTCAAAAATGATAAGATCCCAATAGTCACTTATGGAGCTGAAACATGGAACTTATCCAAGAGACAGACCCGTAAGCTGAGAACCATGCAACGTGTACATGAAAGAATAATGCTGGGCCCCACATGGAGAGACCACAAAACAGCACAGTACATCCGAGAAAAGACAAGAGTTAGAGACATCATAAAATCCATAAAAAATCTCAAATGGCGGTGGGCTGGCCATGTTGCAAGAATGGCAGACAATCGATGGACATCATGACTCACAACATGGATTCCCCGAGACCACATGCGCAACCGAGGCCGGCAAAATGTTAGATGGAGAGACGAGCTGGACAAGTTCAGGAAGTACTGGCTCCGTGACGCCCATGGTAGAGAGGTGTGGCAGATCCCAGGGAAGGTCTATGTCCAACGACGGACGCTAAAAGACTGATGATGATGATGATGATGATGATGATTCCTAGCATGGCTGTAATGATACGTTCAGATGTCACCTTAATGTTCAAGAGTTTTTTTTCCGTTGTTTTGCAAGGACAAATTATCTGTCAAGCTTTTGGTTTTCTTTCAATTTCATAGGGATCTACAGGAGGCGCAAAATCCCATATCTGGAGCATTTTTTTCCTTGTTTACGATAATTTGATCAGGTACCCTAATCTGGATTGGGAAATCTATTCGAAAATCAAAGTTCAAGAGGATTTTATGTTTTTTTTATTATCCAAGACTGAATTTTTGTTTGTGCATATACCATTGGTTTGCAGGGCTAAATCTCGGCCGTTTGCAAAGTTCCCAGTGAATCCCCTCATGCACCCAGCCATGCTTACTAATTTGCTGATTTATATCAGATGTTTTGGGTTGCTCATAAATAAATGATAAATTTTTTTCCGAACCTTTCGGAGTAGCGACCGAAATCCGTGCCACGTTAGATTTTCGTGTTCTGATCAAATTCTCCGAAATATTGGGTAGCATCTCGTATAATCGAGCTGTGGTTCATAAACTTTACTGTACGACAACACACTGAGAAATCTAATTGATTTAAGCAGCACACTAACTGTGAAAAGGAAAATAATTTGATAAAAAATTCAGTTGCCAAGGAACGAAACTTTCATATTAGCATACTCTCTATCTATCCATCTATCTATCTATCTATCTATATATCTATATATATATATATATATATATATATATATATATATATATATATATATATATATATAGATATATATATATATATATCCTCTTGTAATTTTCATCTGTCGCTAAAAATATTTAAATCTAAATAAATCTAATGATAAAAATACTCAATTGACAAGTGCCTGAGGCAGGACAGGCAAAATATCCATTCTGGACACGTCCAAGGCTCAAAATACATATCTACATATTCGGAAAAATTAACACGACGCACTTAGAAGATAATTGCGGTACAATAGTGTACCACAGCAAACAGTGTGAGAACCATCACCCTAGAATGATACTTGATAATCTTCCTAGTTAATATGCCACCCTTGACACACAGGTTAAAGATATTTAATCTTAGTTGAACTAAGTTTTTATCATTAGTAAATATTTGGATAACCTGTAACTGCGCTATTCAAACTGATCTTGCTGACCGTTGAGTTTTTTGATCAATTTGTCAAGGACCGATAGTATACCAATGCAAAATTACATATCTGTACATGATTATTAAAATAAGGATTGAACGTCCGTACTAATGTTAATCTTTATCAGAAAAAATATAATGAATTTTTTCCAGAGAAGAAATTCATAATCAGTAACATATAATTCTAGACACGCCACAGTAGCCATGAGGTAAATCGTCGTATGTCCGGTAGCGCTGACACAAAGATACAAGAGTATACCCACCATTTTTTCAACCACCTCCAACCCCCCCAAAATCCGTTATTTGAAAAAAAAAGAAAAGATTTAAAAATATTTTTGTGACATCCTATGATATTGGAAAATAGTATAAAGATTTTAGACTAAAACGTGTGTCAAGTAATGAGGACCCAAGATTAAGAGTTAAAAACTCCCTAACACAATAAAAAAAAATCTAGAAAACAAATTTTAGAAGACTCATACGATTTTGCAAGGCACGAAGCCAAATGGAATGTCCAGCAGTGACAAAAACAACTCCGTGAAAAGGGAAGAATACCACGCCACTGGTCTTATTGTTCTGTCGGGTCGGTAATCGTGATTCAATAGATACTGAAATTATATATCTCAAGTCTCTGAGGTACACGTATCAAATCCACATCATTTAGGCGTTATAGGAACTTAATATAGTTTTTCTATCTAACCATATAATGAGCTTATATGCAAATGTTCTTGTTTATTTATTTGTTTGTTTGCGCTCGAATGGGATGATCTCATTGGTTGATATAACTACCTCTTATTACATTACAATGAAAATTACGCCGTAGAAACTTTCAAGACTTCATGTCTGATCATAAAACATCAGAACAGCTCAAGATGAGTCGGAACTGAACCCTACCCCCCAAAAAAAAACTAGGATACTTGACTTATAAGAATAAATGGCAAATTAAATAATTTTGAGTCCCTTGGAGCAGATTCATACATAAATAAACCTGTCATTTTCGATGGTATGTTGTAGTTGTGAAACAATGCCCAAGTGTGGCCAAGAACGATATCGGCACTTTTTACAAAGTGAGATGAAATTGATTTTTGGTAATTGTGTTAGTATGTTTCAGTGCTCCTGGCACACTCGTTTTATCTACAGGCTTGAGATACATTAGTACTCATCTTCTGAAAACGTTTTTATTTTCATTTTTCATTTTTGGAGAAGAAGTTTTTTTCACCTTTCGGGGCCTTATTTTTATGGGCTTAATATCTCCATAATCTAGATATCTCTAGATGTTTTTTAAACCCCACTTTTAAATGTTCCCCAATGGAAAATGCCAGCAATATCATAAATAGAATTTATTCGGACCAAATTTATTTTTCAAGGGATTTTTTTTACATGAGTTAAAATCTGGTGCTACGTTTGTTTGATTATTAACTGTGATGGCGTATTTCTATTGCTTTTAGCAAAATTATATTTATATTTATATATATATATATATATATATATATATATATATATATATATATATATATATAATCCTCAGCCATTGTGAGTGTACTGCTGGAAGGAGGTCTTCCCCGTCTCATTCCATTTCGACCGTGACTCTGCTAAAGTCTTGCATGTCTTACCAGCAAACCTTTGTATTTCATCTCTCTATCTTATGCCTGATCTTCTCATACTGCATTTGCTGACTCAAGGGAACCATTCTGTTGAAATTTTGTGTCATCTGTTATCCTTTCTTCTTGTTATGCATCCTGGCCATATCCATTTTTATTTCTCATTTATTTCTATGATTTCTTTTACTTTAGCCTGTCCTTTGATTGTTCTTTCGATTTGTTAATGTAATTCCTAACATTGCTCTTTCCATTTCTCTTTGTGCTGATCTGAGTTTGTTTCCAAGAGATTCAGTTAGTTTCCATATTGGATATCCGTACATCATAGATGATATTATACCATTATCGTTTCAAGCATAAGGTGCTTTTTAATAAGTATTCAGGATATGCCCTGCCCATTGTCCTTCGAGGTTTCTTATGGATTTTGTCATATCGTTGAAACCTGTTTTTTTCTAATATATAGTATTGTGGTCTTGTGATCTCTCTGCATGATGTTGAGCAGGATCCTTCCTTGAGCACATTGCATTATTTTGCATATTTTGGTTAGGTTCCATATTTCAGCTCCATGGGGAAGTGACTATGGGAAGGAAGCATTCGTTGCAGACTCTTCTTTTCAAAACTAATAGGATCTTTTTGAGTTTGAATATTGAGTTTGCTCTGTTGAAAGTTAGCCAACCAACAGTGATTCTTCGCTTGATTTCTCCTCCGTTTGAGAATGTCACGGAGATTCTCTGTCTCAGGTAAGTAGTGCAATCTCCATGTAAGGATTTATGAACAGTAAAAGCGTGATATGCGCAGTATCTTCATGAGAAAGCAAAATCTCATACACTAACCTGATTAACCATAATCGAGTAAATTAATTCATAATGTTATTAGATGATAAATTGAAGTCCAGAAATAAACCAATTTGCCAAATGAAACAATAATTGCTATCGGATATTCTTGATCGGGAAATTTCCATAATTTTCCCTTTTCTTGATTAGTTTATCCGCACGGGGCAGCCTTTATTACGCTCCTGGGGATAAACGATTAATTAGTTCTTTCTTGCATCCAGTTTGTCACGACTGGAAATAATAATAATAATAATAATAATAATAATAATAATAATAAAAATAATAATAATAATAATAATAATAATAATAATAAAAAAAACAAAAAAAAACATTGCAAGGTCCTTTTATGTAAAATCAAATTTGTTTCCCCCCACTCCAAAACACAAAATTGAGTTCTTTTATGCAAAACAAATGTCCGATAGAAGGCACCTTTTCATGTGAATATTCGAATGGTACCCTCGTGTATGAATTGGCCAGGCTCTCTCAAATTCCAGCGTGGTTAGAAAGTTGCAGGTTGGAAATAGGAATCGCAATAGCAGGCCTCGTTCCTCATCTAGAAAATGGACTCTTACTAAGTCAAGAAATAAGGGGGACAGTTTGAACGTACTAGTTGTACTTATCTAAAAGTCAAAGCTCAGTGCTTTAGTTTTTAAGAGGGTGAAAAAGGATAAACACCTGGCTGCACTGTGAGGTATTGCGCACACCCTATTGTTTTTTACTGGTGAGAATACATCCTGGGTGCTAAGAGCCGGTGGAGCTCCTGAACCATATCAGTTTCAACCGATCCACCAAGGTCCAAACGAGTGGCAGTTAGCCAGAACAAGAAGAGAAAATGGTCAAGAGAGGAGAACAAGTCGATAATGTATTGCTACTTCAAAAGCAAACCATCTTTGCGGTGTTATAGGGAATGCACGCACAAAATTTGGAGGGAAAAATCCGCCGTGGAGGCATCAAGCCAGCGTGTGGCTGATCAAGTAAAACAAACTCTGAAAAACAAATAGCTCTCAGAGACTGAACTACAAGAGATCCTCAATGGAATAAAAAAAGAAGATAGTGGTTTACCCGAAGAAGAATCTTTCAACACAACGAACATCTTAAAGGACAAATCTGAAAGAATCCAATTAAAAAGAAAATCCCTGAAGAAAGGCACACGCTAGAGAGAGAGAGAGAGAGAGAGAGAGAGATAAAGAGAGAGAGAGAAGCGCTGACATCCTAATGGAAGAAGAGAGAGCTGAGATACAAACTCAAAGAAAGAAATTATGCAAGAAGAAAAACGACACTGCCAACTCTTAGAGACAAAGACAGAAAGAAACTAAGAGTAGTGACCGAACATGTCAACTGCCTCCTACAGGATGTCGGAGCGAACAACCTATCCAAGCTCAACAGCCTGATCTTTGCCGGAGCGAAAATGGTATTGGAGCTCTTCAAAACACAAAAAAGAACAAAAAAATTATAGGACGGAAAAAACTCAACTGGGAAACAAGATAGAAAAGACAAATCTTGCAACTCCAGAGAGATGAAGTACTACTGAAAGATGCACTACACATGAACAGACCACATGTGAAACTAAGGGACAAATACAAGGTAAGACAAAAAGGTACCCCTATGTGAGTGGAAGAGATACATCAGAGGAGACTAGTCAAAGGGGCAAGACTAAAGAGATACAGGCAAAGAACTGCCCAATACACACAGAACTACACATTGAAAAACAACGAGAGAAAGTTTTACTTGGATCGAACGGAGAAAGAAGACAGAACATTAAGCCGGGTGCCACAGGGATAAAAAACTAATGGAACAGCATATGGGACATCAGAAAAGATACAACGAAGCCCCAGAACTCAAAGACATAGACAATAGAGAACCAATAGTATTGAATAGAACCATATAGAAATATGCTCTCAAAAAAGTAGCCAACTTGAGAGCATCAGGACCTGACGGGATCCACGGATATTGGTTTAAGAGATTCACCACACTACACAACAGGCTCACCCACCAACTCCAGAGTTGCCTAAATGAAGGTGAGGTCCGAGCATGGATGACCAGAGGGAGAACTATCCTCATCCAAAAGGACCCTCAAAAAAGGGACCTGACAAGCAATTAAAGACCAATGACGTGCTTACCACTCTTCTGGAAGATCCTGACTAGACAAATAGCAGAGAGAAAATATGTATACCTATGGAAAGAAGAGGGTGATGACCAGAAGAACAGAAAGGATACAGAAGAGGGATCAAGACATCATAAAGAGTGCCCAAAGCAGCACAATGAACAAAAAAAAAAAAAAAAAAGAAAAGAAAAAGAAAATGGAGCAGCACAGCTAACAAGGAAAGAAAAATGGGAACAGGAAAAACTATAGGGAGAATTTAAAAGACAGATACTGGATGTGGTAGACGGGAGATCATATACATAGCCACGGAAACGAAACCTGATGAGAGAAGCTCGTTAAGGCAGCTCAAAACAAATGCGTCAGGACAAACTATATCAAAACGAAAAACGACAGAACACAGACAAACAGCAAGTGCTGCCTATGCTGTGAAAGAGATGTGACCGTAAATCACATAACTAGTGAATGTAGTCAACTGGTATAGAAGGAGTCTAGACATATACAAGATAGAGTAGCAATAGTACTACACTGGGAACTGAGTCAACAAATGGGATTCAACCATGTGGAAAAGTGGTATCAGCACAAACCAGAGACAGCACTGGAGAATGGAAACCACAATTTACTTGGGGACTTTGACATCTAAACCGACCACCATACAAGTTAGAAGACTGGACTTAGTTATCGTGGACAAGAAGAGGAAAACCTGCCAAATAATAAACGTGGCCGTGCCTGCAGACCACAGAGTACCTTGGAACCGTACCAAAGACACTGAAGGAGAGATTGGAGGAATTATGGGTAGAAGGAAGGCCACAGTACTGTTAGGAACTGCACGAATACTGAGGAAAGTGCTAGAAATATGAGATCTACCTCCCCAGCTCTTAGCAATGGCCTAAGAGAGGAAGGAAGAAAAGCAAAAGACACACACAAATGGTGGTGGAGGCACGAACCACAACACTGCAGTGGTAAGTGAGGGAGAGATGAGATAAGTGGGAGACTGACGACCAGAGGACACTCACAATTACTCAGCCTTCATCGATAACCAACGGAAAACTAGTGAGAAGCTACAAAACCACAGCACTGCTGTGGACCCTAAGAGTGTGGAGAGGAGAACTGGAATCCTGAAGAGACTAGCCTCCAGTTGTGACCACCAGGCAACTGGTGTGAAAATAGATAAATAAATGAATAATGATGATGATGATGATGATGATGATGGTGATGGTGATGATGATGATGATGATGATGACGACAACGACGACAACAATATAAGAATTAAGATCACAGCAACTCCTTTATCTGGCTACATAAAGACTCGGACCCCTTTCAGCTCCAGAAAGGAGTAAGACAAAGTGATACCAGCTCACCCAAACTCTTCACAGCCTGCCTCGAGATGATCTTCAAAAGACTAGTCTAGGAGAGTAAAGGAATTAGAATCGACGGCAAGTATCTGAGCAACCTCAGATTTGCAGACGACATCACCCTTTTCGCAGAGAACCTACACGACTTCCAACTAATGATAGATAAACTAAATGAAGAGAGCAAGAACGTCAGCCTACACATGGACTTCAGCAAGACGAAGATCATGTGCAACAACCACATCGGAGTTAAGAACACTAACATCAAAATCGAGGACACAGAATTGGGTGAAGTACATCACTACATCTACCTATGATAACGAATCTCCATGAGACCCTTACAAGAAATCAAGCGAAGAATCAAACTAGAATAGCAAACCTTCGACAGAGCAAGCTCAACGTTCAAAAATAAGAAAATCCCATTAATCCTAAAAAGAAGGGTGTATAATCAATGCATCCCCCCAATAATCACCTATTGAGAACCATACAACGTGCACATGAAAGAATTATGCTGGGCCTCACATGGAGAGACCATAAGACGGCATAGTACATCCAGGAAAAGACAAGAGTCAGGGACATTATAGAATCCATTAAAAATCTCAAATGGCCGAGGCCGGCAGAATACTAGATGTAGAGACGAGCTAGACAAGTTCAGAAAGTACTGGCTCCGCAAAGTCCACGATAAATAAGTGTGGCGAATCCTGGGGAAGGTGTATGTCCTACAACGGACGTTAAGAGACTGATGATGATGAATGTTATTTACAATGGACACGAAAGACAACCAACGTACTCACACAAGGAAGAAAAATGAATTGCCGTCTCAGGTCTCCACTTGTGACGTGGTTGGAGATGAGAACCCAGCAGAAATCAGTAATTGCTGGTACTACTACTACTAATACCACTACCACTACTACTGATAATAATAACAATACAAATGGTGTCATTAACTGTATAGAATAAAATAGAATGATTTTGTATGAGTTTTTTTTGGACAATGGTTCTCATCTTGGTTCTTTTCTTGAATACAACGTTTCAGCTGTTATACGCTACGGCCGTCCTCAGGTGATAAATGGGTATTCTTCCAAACTCTTAGTGATCGACTCATCACGCTGTTTAATTTCAGGTGGGGTTAATTTATTGACTCAAAACATTTTTTTAAAAATCGTAATTGATGTAAAAAAATCTGTATTAATGTGGAACTGGTGCCAAGGTGGGGTGTCGACTAGCTTTTTAAAGAGAAAGTCTGCACCTCTGTAGGAACTATAGATCATAAAAAAGACCCATCCCTGATACCAACTCCAATTATAGTTGTCCCTTAGTATTCGTAGATCAGTCTTGGATAATTTCATGGAAATTTCATGGTGAGTTTTGCAACAACTTTTCTCTTGCTAGATACATAGAAAAAGCGACAAAAATATTAAGATGAATGTAAATGGTTGCCCAGAAAAGGACTAATTCTTAATACTCACTGCACTGAAGTTTTCTGAAATTTATGGTTTCAGTTGAACAACTGTATACATTTTTTACTACCATATGCCGTACACATTTTTTTTCTAACAATCTTTCAAACGTATTGCAATAATTAAATATCTCCTTTGTATGTTCTATTTTGGTTATAACTGCAAGCAAATAATATACAGCAAGTCGCAAGAAAATGAAAAATGCTTTTGCGTATCCTCACAGGATTTCTGAGCAGATTAGGGCAGTTTTTACGTTTTTGACTAGACGAAATATCACTCCCGTCATAATTGATGGATTTGTCACCAGAGAAAATCAAGTCAAGTTTTAAAATAATTTTTTTTTACCCAATGTTTCACCATTTTGTTTATATTTCTGTATATTAACGATTTGGGAATAATGAAGTGTTTGTTCGTAGCTTATGCTACAAGATTTATAGGTTTGTGGGACCGAAAGGCTTCGTGGGTGCAACAAAAATGTCTGGCAGATTTTTGCATTCGCACCCCCTTGGTACCTCTAACCCCTGCAAATTGCAAGGGAGAAATCTATTAAAGACAGAACAAAAGAAAGCAAAAAGTAATACTCTATTTAAAAGAATCTGTTTATCGACACCAGATGATTCAGTGTAGTGTCCATAATTCACCATCTTCCCTTTTTCTCTTTATTTCTCTGCTTCTTTTTCTCTTTCTCTCTTTTTCTATCCCCCTTTTCTCCTTTCCTTTCTTTCTTCCTTTCGATGATTTAGGACATAGAAATAGGATCTGTCTCTCTTTTTCACCTTCTCTCTCATTCCATAATTTTAAACTTATCAATTTTTAGTCTGAAATTATCTTTAAATAAAAAATCCTGGATCCACCCTCAAACTCAACCCATTATTCCTCATCCTATAGCCTACCCTTCCAGACAATCTCATTGGAATATGTTTTGGAGATACCCTGTCGACAAACAAATTAATACCCCTGCACATGCAGGTGCAGACCCGGGAGCGTCCAGATCTTGACCCTCTCTTGGGCGCTTAAAAAGTTTTAAAAATATCTTGATTGAAAAATTCTATAATGATGATCATCAGTCTTTTAACGTCTTTCGTTGGACATAGACCTTCCCCAGGATTTGCCACACTTCTTTATCATGGGCGTCGCAGAGCCAGGGAGGATGCATTGGTTATACACCCTTATCCTCTATAATGATAAACCCAAATAATTCTAAGTAAACACGAATTCACCTTAAAAACCATAAATATTTGTTTTCCACTAAACATGAGATGTCTTCCGTCTTATTGTTTAAGATCCTTCCTTTGGCATCACTTGTCTTTCCCATGCTCCATGGTACACATTTATTCTTCAGTTTTTAAGTAGGTCTGTCTGGCTGTCAGTATCTCGCGTACAGGTCGCACAAATGGAACTAGAGGGTAAAAAATTCAAGGATTATTATCTCTAGAGAAAATGTTTCTTTTTCCTGCTCCCCTCCCCTTTATATTCTGAAAATCCCTTGTCGGTGGGGGGATTGCTGCGATATGTATGTGGTGTGTGGCGTGTGATGTTCGATTTACAATGCAAGTTCATGCTGTATTGGTTGCTTAGTTTGTGTCCGGTAGTATTCAGGCTTGTTTTTTTTGTTTTTGTTTTGAAATAGGGAATTTTCTGCTGATCACGGCCCAACGAAAGGCGAGAGAAGTAACTAGTTCATTAATCAACGCCTTTTCCATTAAAAAAAAATCAATCACAAGGAAAACAACATTATGCAAAAGAATGTTGATCACGTGACGGTTTCTTCTGAGTGACCAACCAGACCTGTTCCTTGTAATTTGTTTGTTATAACCATTTGTGAATTAAAAACCTGATCTCTTGTCTAGTTTTCTTTGTGAAACATAATGGCCACTGGCCACTGACATTACAATCGATCCGTTTTTCAATTTTTCAATTTCAATTTCTTTGAGGCAGATGACATCAGAGCATCATTAGTCCTTGTCGGTGGCAAAGAGTTAATGTTATTTTGTCAATAATGTCAGTCGTCGAACATTAAATGCTGATGGTTCCGAGGAGCCTAGAGTCTGGAGATGGTTTGTAATATGTGTAAATAGACGCAGAGGTGACAGAACAAAGTAGAACTTTAAAAAAGTATATATTTTTTCTCTTATTTTTGCTTTTTATTTTAGATTATGTATCATTTTAATTGGTGGTATTAAATTTATGCAACTACAGTTATAAACCATCTACGTACCCCACTCAAAAATTGTCTAACAATAATTATGTCATATTAGGGAACACCAACAATAAAAACCGTTAAAACTGTTTGAATAGGTTTCTTGAGTTTTCAAGTTGGTTTGGCTGACTGGCTGGCAATGTATGTATGTATAACGCTGCTCTAATGGAGATAGAGGGCTGATAATTTTGCTATTTATTCCTTATTATGTTTAAATATAATTTTTTAAAATCTCCCCGAATAGGTTTTTAGTTGGGGATTCATTCGGTAATATTATTTTTTGCTAAATTCCTATTGTTTGGATTTTTGAAAATATTAGTTTTTTTTGTAGTGATCACTGCCCAACAAAATGTGGGGGAAGTAACTTATTCATTGATTACCTTTTTTCAATTTTTGATGATATCACCCCCAACACGGCATGCTGCCAAAAGATGTTGGTTAAGCGAAGGTTTCTATTGATTGACTTACCAAACCTTTAAGATTCATTATTTCTCGTTGCCAATTGTCATATCAACAAATCTTGGCCGCGTATGGTTGATGTACATTTTTGACAACAAAGTCCGAAATCTAGACTGGGCGAATAAAGGAATGAAAATAGTCGACGAATACCTAAGTAACTTCAGATTTGCTGGTGACATCGTCCTTTTTACTGAGAACCAAGTGGATAAAGAAAGACAGAAAGTCTTCACAGTAAAACGTGTCATGTACAACAAACACGTTGAGGTCAAAGACACAGCGATCAAAATCGAAAACGCAGAACTGAAGAAAGTAGACCACTACATCTACCTAGAACAACGAATCTCCATGAAATCTTCAAAAGAAGAAATCAAGCGAAGGACCATCCGAGGTTGGCAAACTTTCGACTGACCAAGCTCAACATTTAAAAACAAAAAGATCCATTTAGTTTTTAAAGTAAGGGTCTGCAATCAATTTATCCTCCCAATAGTCACCTATGGAGCTGAGACACGATACCTGGCCAAAAGGTTGACACTCAAACGGAAAATCATGCAATGTGCACAGGGAAGAATCATAATCAACATCACATGGAGGGATCACAAGACAGCATATTCTATCAGAGATAAAACAGGAGTCATAAAACATAGAAGTCATTAGAAAACTTGAATGGCAAAGGGCTGGACATGTTGCGAAAATGTAAGACAATTGCTGGACGTCATCACTCAGAACGTGGATCTTCAGCAATCAAATGTGAAAATATGACCGACAAAAAATTGTGAAAGCGTATCGGACTAATCAAGCTCAGAAAATATTGGCTCTGCGACGCCCATGGTAGAGAGGTCTGGTGGATCTTCTGAAAGGTCTATGTCAAACGACCGGGGCTAAAAGGCTTCTGCTGCAGTAGATGAATCAGCTATCATATCAGTGGCCCGATGTTGAATACATCTACGTTGTCAGCTGTTAAGTTGCCAGTGTTATTATAGATTAGATGCTTGAGTAAGATAAAAACATGCGAGAATGACCAAAGGGGATAGAAATGTTGTTGAAGTTCATTAAGAAGTCGCGAGTCCAATCCTTGGATCAGGCGGTTCTGAAATATTACATCAACTCAGTGTAGAGGAAATTAGTATCATAAGAAAGAGTCAACGGCGACAATTTCTGTAACTACGTCGGAAGGACACTAGGTGTGACAGACATAGGAATGAGAACAACATATCCCATATCTAATAAAAGTTTTCATTCTAGAAGACATCTGACAAAGACAGCGGCCGAAACGCTGTAATAAAACAACAAACGATGAAATTAGTCTGAAAGAACGCTTGATATTGATTGTGATATCTTACATTTGGACAAGCTAGGACAAAACTGATTTTCGCCCGAGAAACGGCCAGGAAGGTTTACAATCCTGACTGCTGCAGGGTCAAACTCAACTCCAACTTCTATTCTGAATAAAGATGATTATTGTAACTTTTGTGTTGTATATATAAATAAATCTTTAGACACATATTTATTGTAAGTTTGGTTCAGTCGGTTAGAGAGCCACCGACCGTTCACTTGGTCGTAATTTCAAATCACAGTAGGGAAATGTTAATTTTGCATATCGATTTGGTTTAACGTGACAGGACAGACAAACACTGAACAGTTTACTACTCTATATTGGGCGATGATTATTCTTGTTATTGTTGTTACGGATGAAATACAAAGTCAACTCCAGTCACCGACTGGAGTCTGATAATGAAAGGAGCAATATCCTAGATCTTGGCAAGATCGGTTCCAATTTGAATTCAGCTGACGCCACACAAATATTCCTTTTAAGTCAAATAAAGTCAGGATAACTTTTTGGGGGATTTTGATGACTCAGTTGAGAGAGTTACTTTTTTCATTCGCTCATCTTCATCTAAATTCTTAGTCAAGCCGATCGTGGAGGTGTCATAATTGACTCGGGAACCATTCTTTTTCACCCCTCTCTATTCTGAGATTCCCCAAGGGCGTTGCTCAACTTCATACCTGCTCATTTTTGGATGTGGTCGTCGGATATCTTTTCCTGTATGCTTCTCTTTCCTCTTCCTTTTGCAGCGCTTTAAAAATTCTTTTATGACAGAAGACAAAGATTTAAGTTGCAAGGCAAAGCTATTTTACAGACATTTTCATTCATTAATGAAAAACATCCGCAGGCCCAGGAAAATATGTCTGGAAAGTTACATGTAATTCAGTTCGATGTTCTACACCTACATTGGATTATGTCAAAATATAAGTAAAATTTCCTCCAAACTTTGTATCGTATATTTCAAAGCAATTTTGTGAATCGACGTAATTAAAACTTTATTCAAAATATATGTCTCCGATGTTGACATCAATTTTATTAAAATTGGCCGGGTTTACAAAAGCTCTCTCTAAGTTAAAGTTGTCGGTTTGTGCATAAGTCGAGTTAATCATATTAAGGACAATGCGCAAATGACATCTTCCCAATTTCAAAAAGATTAATTAAATCTAATTTGATTCAATTTATGGTGCAATGAAAAAGTAATTTAATTTCAAATAAAAGTTCTAACTTTAATTCAATCCGTCGTGTAACATTGGTGAATGTGCAACACAACATTGTCAAACTTAACGCTGTTCCAGCATCCGTACTGATGCCTTTGTGTGACTTGGAGCACATATTTGTGTGACGTCAGCTTTCAAATTAGGATCAATCTTTTTAAGCTGTGCTCCTAAATCTTTAATGATACCAAATAACAAAAGGTTGGGCGGTCCGTTAGATATCAAATAGGAATTTCCCACAATTAAGACCAATTGAAGGAAGAAATCACTTTTTATATTTGAAACTTGGGGTTTAGTTTAGTGTGGTCATGAGAATGCAAATATGGCGTCTCAAGTCAAATATTCAACTGAAACTTAATGAAAATTAGATGAATTTGTTTTTTCCATAATCAATTGTTTGAAGCACATTCCGTCCTTTGTTGGTAGAGCGGAGTGATGAGGATGATCAGCTATGAATAATGATCAAGTCTAAACTAAATTTAAGCATTTAACGAATGATAAAGTTTCCAAGAGACAGATACGCAAATTGAGAACCATGCAACGTGCACATGAAAGAATTATGCAGGGCCCCACACGGAGAGACCACAAGACAGCACAGTACATCTGAGAAAAGACAAAAGTCAGGGACATCATAGAATCCATTAAAAATCTCAAATGGCGGTGGGCTGGCCATGTTGCAAGGATGGCGGACAACCGATGGACATCACGACTCACGACATGGATCCCCACGGATCACATGCACAACCGAGGCCAGCAGATGGAGAGACAAGCTAGACAAGTTCACAAAGTACTGGCTCCGTGACGCCCATGATAGAGAAGTGTGGCAAATCCTAGGGAAGGTCTATGTCCAATGAAGGACGTGAAAAGACTGATGATGATGAAAGTTTCCAAGGATAGTAAGAACTACATGGAAGCTTGCGCTAACAACCAGAAAGAAACAGCGGGGAAACTTTGGGGAAATGAAGAAAAAAGAAGGGTCCCTCTGTGGATTAGTTTGTTGCATATTAGCCAGTGGTCTGCGTTCGAGCCAAGATACAAGATAGGCTTAGCTTAGTATAAGACAAGTTCTTAAATCCAATGTAATACTGAGCTCAACTAAGCCAATATCAAACCAAAAAACTATTAAAGAAATCCAATATTGAATCAATATATATATATATATATATATATATATATATATATATATATATATATATATATATATATATGAATGATAAAACTACAGTCCTTATTCATTTCCTCTCTTTAATTCGAAACCATTTTGACTTAATACATAATTCTTTTGTCTGCGTCTTACGATGTAATTGAAATGATTTCCTTGCGTGGACGTTTATTTAGTAATGAAATTGCGTGTCTGTGAAAATTTCTATTATCAGCCTTGATATCATCAATCTTTGCGGATATGAAGCTGATATAATGAAAAATATGAATTTGCAAATCGCATTAAAACTACAGGAAACTCTCGTTGTAACAGCACTCGTTCTAGCGGTAGCAATTCGTGACACACGCGTACTATGCTTTCTCCATGAGCAAGTGATAAATTTGAATGTCCTTTTAAAAAAGATTTTTGCCGTATTCTTCAATTTGCATGTCGTATTTAAAAAAAATTGGTTGCTTTACTTTCAGATATACTTGCGAAAGGGAATCATAATCATCATCATGATAATCGATCAAATCATCATAATCATCATCATAATCATAATCATCATCATCATTATCATCGTTATCATCAGAATTATTAAACTCATAATCATCATCATCATAATCATCATTTTAATCATAATCATAATCATCCTAATCATCATTTCAGCGTCCGCCCTTGAACATAAATCATTGATTCGTTAGATCTCTGTCATGAGCGGTGCAGGGCCAATACCCTTCGAACTAGTCTTATTTTTTATCGGCCACAGTTTCGCATATGATCTGTGGGGATCCACGTTGTGAACCATTTTTGCATCTTGACCAGCCCATTGCCATTTGAGCTTTCAAATCGATTCTACGATATCTCTTACCCCTTCTTTCTTTCTCTAATATAATGAGCATGATTCTTTCCTGAGCATGGTCCTCAGTTTATTTTAGCATTATACTTTTGTCATCTCGTAGTATTTCTTAAGAATTTACAAAAACTTTAAGCAAACAATTAATTATGTACCACCATATATTTGGCCAAGATAATCACTTTTTGGTTCACTTATTTCACTTGCAGACCTATGACCCATAGATTGGCCATTAGACTGTGAAAAGGTGATAAGAAGTTTTTTTTGTATACTTTTCGACTTATCATTGATACACCTCGTATAGAATTTAACCGTTACAACGGCAAACAGCATCCTGGAAGTGCCGTAAGAACACTAGTTTACAGTATAAAGAAAAACCTGAATTTGCAAATAACATTCAAACTCTTATGAATGACTGATTGGGCTTTTCGGAGTCTCATTCATTCAACCATCCATTTCTTTCGTAGCCAGGCCAGGTCAGTCAGGCAGTTCAGGGGAGAGGGTCGCCATGGAGAGGATTGACACTTAGCTTGCATTACTTTTTGGAGCCTTTGTATGTCTTTTAGAACCTTCCTATGCTGGTCAAAACACCACCATAGGTTTATGTAGGTCATGGTGAAGATCTTTGACCACGGCACTAACAGAAGGCTTTTTGTTGATAAGATAAAAAATGCCTTCGTTCTACTTAGATCCCTGAGATAGCGGCTTATTCCACATCGGCGCCACTGATTGGGGTTCAGATCCATGTGGAAATCCAGGATTTTGAATGCTGATTGTCGAGGCAGGCAGACCTTCGCACTTGATCGATTGGTGCAACTTAATATTCCTACCTATATTCCTCGTCCGCATAGCACCCTATACAAGTATTATCAATAGAAAACGTCAACCAGAACTGTCACAACCTGTCAAAATAATTTTCCTAAGTTTTTAAGTTGGTCTGGCTGACTGACTGGCTGCCTATGTATGTGTAGATTTATCATGCACACAGGCTGACCCATAGATTTTTAGCAGATATCCAATTTACAATATGAATACATGCTAAATTGGTGTATTGTTTGAGCTTGCTTACTTTTCGAAATTTCGAAATCTGCAATGATCTTAATTATGACGGGAGAAGTGAGTTATTTATCGATCACCCCTTATTCGGATTATTTGATTGATTACCCCAAACAAAGCATGATGCCAAAAGGCGTTGGTCACATGATGGTTTTTATCGAGTGACTAACCATCGTCATTATTACTATTACTAGTAAATGATGGTTGCTCTGCAAACTGTATACCCAAAGCTGTGTTTTGTTTCAATCTGCTTACGAAGTGATTTGAAAGGTTAACGCAAAGTATTACTCACTATTATTCATGTATTTACTTGGTTTACCAAAACGAAATTGGTACCTCAGCAACAGTGGGAATAGCAGTAATTGCTGTAGGTATATTATCGGTAACCAGCGAACGATCACACGTACACACACACTTAGCAGAACAGCCAAATCTGTGTCCGTGTGTTCACACAAGCGTCTCTTCTCTTTCTGTTTTATGTCATGGAAAGATCAATGTTACTATTATAATCATCATCATCATCATCACCACCACAACCATTATCATGATGATGTTATTGTTGACTTTGATTTCAGTTTATGTAAGTCACCAGCCGGTTCTCAACTAGAGACCTAAGCATGGCAGCCTTGTGAGTTATGACAGTCCAGACTTTGGAGTGTATGTATGTGTGTGTGTGTGTGTGTGTGTGTATGAGAGAGTGAGAGAGAGAGAGAGAGAGAAAGAGAGAGAGAGAGAGAGAGAGAGAGAGGCCAGGCTTTTACATGAGCAGGCAATACAACAGTTTCTCAAACATACTTTTATAATTGCATGATTGCATGATCATTATTATCACTATTATTTTTATTGATATCATTAATATTATCATTATTATTATCATTATTACTAGTGTTATCGACCTCCTCATCAACATCATTATTACTATTACTATTTTGCATTTCCACACCAGTTGCTTAGTGGTCACAGTTGGAGACTAAGTTACAGCAAGTCTCTTCAGATCTCTTCACACTCTCACAGTCCACAGCAGTGCTGTGGTTTACAGTTTCACGCCAGTTGCCCGGTGGTTATTGATGAAGGCCGAGTGATAGTTAGTATCATCAGGTCTCCTGCCTTCCTCTCGTATCTCCCTCCCTCACCTATCACAATAGCGGTGGTTCGTTCCTCCATCATCATCCATGTTTTTTCCCCCTCTTTTTTGTTTTTTCTATCGTCTTCTCCGAGATAGGCCACTGCTAACAGCTGGGGGTCATAGGTCTTAATTTTCTTGCACTCTCCTCAGGATTCATGCAGCCCCTAGTATTCACTAGTTAGGTGGTTTAAAGATTTATCCCATTCCCCACATAGGAGGCATTTGCTGTTTGTGTTCTGTTCTTGCCTTGATATCGTTTGTCCTGGGCTGCAATGATGGGCAGTCAGTTTCTCTCTTCAGGTTTCCTTTTCGTAGCCATGTCTATTCTCTTGTCTGCAGCATCCTGTATCTGTCTTTTCAATTCTCCGTATAGTTTCTTCTATTCACATTTTTCTTTCCTTGGTTGCTGTACGGCTGTTTTGTTTTTCCATCATTTCTTTTGTTCGTTGTACTGCTTCAGACAATCCTTATAATGTCTCCACTGATTATAATTATTATTATTATTATTATTATTATTATTATTATTATTATTATTATTATTATTATTATTACTTTGGAATCTCACATCAGTTGCCTGGTGGTTACCGCTGGAGGTTGAGTGACAGCAAGTCTCCTCAAGTCTCCAGCCCTCCTCTCCTCATTCGCATAGACCACAGTAATTGCGGTTTACAGTTTCACACCAGTTGCCTAGTGGTCATTGCTAAAGGCTGAGTGAGTAAGTCTCCTCTGGTTTTCAGCCCACATATCTCTCTCCCTCACCTATCACGCCATTTTACTTCCTCTGTTAGGCCAGTGCTAACATTTAGTGTCGCAGACCTTTTGTTTTTAGCACTTTCCTCAGTATCTATGTGGTTCCTAGTAATACTTGGGTCTGTCCGGTCTCTATCCTTCCTTTTATCCTGAGCTCCTCCAGTCTCACCCTCAGTGTCTTTGGGACAGTTCCCAGTACGACTACTATTACTGGTACGACCCCGACTTTCATGTTCCACATTTTCGTCAGTTTTCTTATTTGATCTTAATATTTTTCCAGTTTTTCACTCTTTACTGTATGGTCTGGAGGTACAGCCACGTTTATTATTTAGCAGGCTTCTCTGTTTTTGTCTACGATTACCATGTCCGGTCTCCTTGTTTGGGTGAGGTGGTCAGTTTGGATGTCAAAGTCCCAAAGTATTTTGTGCTTTCCATTCTTCAGGGCTGCCTCTGGTTTGTGCTGGTACCCCTTTTCTGTATGGTTAAATCCCTTTCGTTCACTCAGTTCCCAGTGTATCACTGTTGCTACTCTATCGTGTCTGTGTTTATACTCCTTCCGTGCAAGTTGACTACATTCACTAGTTACGTGATTCACGGTATCATCTCTTTCACCAAACAGACGGCATTTGCTGTTCGTCTGTGTTCTGTCGATTTTTGTTTTGAAATAGTTTGTCCTGATGCATTTGCTTTGAGCTATCATGATGAGCGATTCTGTTTCCCTTTTGAAGTTTCTTTTTCGTAACCATGTCCATGATCTCTCGTCTGCCACATCCAGTATCTGTCTTTTAAATTCTCTGTATAATTTTTTTCTTTTCCCATTTTTCTTTCCTTGTTTGCTGTACTATTCCATTGTTTTCTACTTTGTTGTTTGTTGCGCTGTTTCGTGCACTCTTTATGATTTATTCACTGTTTGCTTGCATGTACTTTTCAAGATCTGCTTTGGCCCTCAGGACACAGTCCTCTATGCTGATGAGCCCTCTACCCCATTCTTTTCTCTTTACGTATAGTCTATCCGTGTCATTCCTGGAGTGTAACGCTTTATGCATTGTCTTAAGCTTCCCTGTTCGCCCGTCGATTGATTGGAGTTCTTCCTTTATCAATCCTAGGAATGGTCCTGTGTATCTCACTACCGATACAGCCCACATGTTCATTCCTTTTATCAGATTCATGCTGTTTAGTTTGATCTCTAATATTTTCCATATCTTTCTAAGGTATTCTCTCTTTAATTTCTTCTTCTTCTTCTTCTTCTTCTTCTTCTTCTTCTTCTTCTTCTTATTATTATTATTATTATTATTATTATTATCATTATTATTATTGTTATCATTATTATCTCTATTTCCAGTCGTGACAAACTGAATGCAAAAAAAAAAAAAAAGCTACATCAACTTTTTTGAAAAACATTAAAAAAAAAAAGAACCACATTATTGGAACATTGATTTGTAATCATCAAATTCTATTTTAGTTTTCATTGCAAAACGCACCATTTAGGTTTCGAAACTTTTCTTTTTTACATCTGAATTTTTATCGAATAAGATATACAATAAATTGAAAATTTTCAGTATTGTTATATTATATTTCAAAAAAATTGGAAGTCTGTTGTTTTTTCTTTTCAAAATATTAACAAGGAAGACGTAATCAATCATTTATCATCATCATCATCATTAAGCAATATAGATCAGAAATGAAGAATAAGCTCTTGATGAGACTCGAACCTGCATCCATTTTCCCTCTGGAAGTGTCTTATTGTAATGGCTCTACAGAGTAATTAAGCTACAAGAGTCATAGGGTCCACAGAATTCAACAACTACTGATATAAACTTCCTTATTTTTCCTAAATTGCTTGCCATGATTTTTGATGTTATTGTTTTGTCCAGAAAGAAACATGTTGTGGACAAAGACACAGCGATCAACCCAGAGCTAGAAAAAAGTGGATCACTACATCTATTTAGGACAACGAATCTCCATGAAATCCTCAGAAGAGAAGAAATCAGGTCAAGAAAAGAAGAAATCAGATCAAGAATCAGTCAACGTAGGAAAACTTCCTGTAGATCAAGCTCAGCCTTTGTTGCTCCTTTTCCCCACGTAAAGCCTTGACCTTGTGTAGCATTTTGCTCAGGTGGGAGATCAAGTAAAGAGAAGCTCAACCATTGTTCAACCTTCACAAATAAGAAAATTCAATTAGTCCTTCAAAGAAATGTATACAACCAATGCATCTTCCTGATTGCCACCTATGGAGCTAAAACATGGAACTTAACCTAAAGAATGGCTATCAAACTGAGAACCCTGCAATGTGCACAGGAGAGAATAATGCTCAATATCACAAGAGATCATGAGACAGTACAATATATAAGAGAAAAACAGTCAGAGATATTATAATCTCAAATGACAATGAACTGGTCATGTGGCAGGATTGTTAAACATCACGACTCACAACGTGGGTCCCAAGAGATCCTATTCGAAACTGTGGCCGGCAGAAAATAAGATGGTGTAACAAACTCAAAAAGTCCAGAAAATACTGATTACGCGACGCCCACGATAGAGATCTTGCGAATCTTATGGAACGCTGTGTGCAACGCTAAAAGGCTAATGCTCATGGTTTTTGTAAAACTCCAGTCCATGCTGAAGTTGACTTTATTTTCCCCATTCGTAACAATAACAATCCTCAACAAATTTTGGGGTGTGAACACTTCACTGTCTGTTTATCCTAGCATGTAATTACTGGGCGGCTCTATTATCAACCGAGCCAAACTGACAAGTCTAATATATTTACGAATTTATTTATTTAGTATACAATACAAAAGTAGCTGTAATCATCTTCGATCAGAATGGAGTAGGAATGGCGTTTGACCCTGAAGCAGCCGGGCTTGTTTCTCACTATATTCATTTGCTTTTTAGTCTTCCTATTCAAAATTTCAAATTCACAAATGTTTTTTTTGTGAAAATTGTTTTAATGATGAGTCATTTTCGATTTTTCATTCATGAATTATCTTTATTCACAAGTGTTCACAGAAAGGGAGAGAAACTGTCAGTGATTGAAAAACCGTAGCATCAAAATTTAAAGTCATGTACCCAAATTCCATCGAAGAGTAAATATGGTAAGAATACAGTCTGTCTTTAACAAGACTTAAATGTCCCCTGGAAAACATCTAAAATAAGAGTCAGAAATATCTAGAAACATCCAGATTCTGTAGAATTTAGATGCTATAGATAAGACCATCAGAAAAAGACAGAAAAGGGTCAAAAGAGCATTTTCTGAAAGCAAGATCAAAAGAATTTTTCAAAAGGAGTATATTGAAATACTGACGCTAATTTTCAAGTCTGTAGACAAAACAGTATAGCCAGGAGCACCTGAGCACACAGACACATGAAACTACACGTAAAACACACACACACACACACACACACACAAACACGCAAAAAAAGGATAGAATCCTTCGCCATTTTTCATGGCTACGTTAGTTCAGCTGAAAAAGAAAGGCAAAGAGGAAGAAAAGTAGAGGAAAGTGAGAGAGAGAGAGAGAAAGAGAGAGAGAGAGAGAGAGAGAGAGAGAGAGAGAAGAGGAAGAGAGACTTTTTTGTTTTAATACAGTTACACCAATTTTTCAGAATCGTTTTCTAAATCAAATGGCAATGGGCTGGCCATGTTGTAAGAGTGAAAGACAACCAATGGACATCACGACTCAACATGGATCCCCAGAGACCACATGTGAAACCGAGGCTGACAAAAAGCATGATTGAGAGGTGAACTAGACAAATTCAGAAAATACTGGCCCTGCAATAAAATGATATAGAAATGTGGCGGATCATGGGGAAGGTCTATGTCCAACGACAGACGTTGAAAGACAGATGATGATGATGATGATAATGATGACATCTCTGGCCCATCAATTACACCTGTCCCTCCGAATTTACGACATGCTTGACTTGCAACCATCCATACCTACGACCAAAATACGTGGATATAAAACTTTCACATAAATATAAACGTTACACTTCTAAATAAGAAAAAATACAAGTAAATATAAGAGTTCTCTCGATCGTACGTATGTATCAGTAGCTGTATAAGTGAAAGAATGTATAAAGTTAATCCATACATACTACGTAAATACCGTGATTATCACTCTTGGTTGTATGTGTGTATAAGATTATATAAGACATTTTAGCATACCTATATATATATATATATATATATATATATATAAGTATATATATATATATGTGTGTGTGTGTGTGTGTGTGTGTACGTGTGTGTGAAATTTGTCACCATCACTTTTTTATACCCTTACAATATTTTAAAATGAATTAGAAGGCAAATAATCTTATTTCGAATGTGAAAGATAGGTAATGAATAATAAGATGATAATGATAGAATATTTGTCCGACTTACGACCATTTCAAGATCCGACTTACCAGTGGGAACGGAATCA
This sequence comes from Thysanoteuthis rhombus, assembly GCA_963457665.1. Classification (NCBI taxonomy): domain Eukaryota; kingdom Metazoa; phylum Mollusca; class Cephalopoda; order Oegopsida; family Thysanoteuthidae; genus Thysanoteuthis; species Thysanoteuthis major. The sequence continues at coordinate 5,631,458 of OY735218.1, forward strand.
GATTGTTAGTCAGGCAATAGGTGTATGTGCACCTCATATTTTCAAAGCATTAAGGCTGTCAGGAACTTGGATTAAACTACCCTCAACCTCACATGGAGGGATCACAAGACAGTACATTATATCACGGAGAAGACAGGAGTCCGAGACATCAAAGAATCCATTAGAAAATTCAAATGGCAATAAGCTGATTATGTTGCAAGAATGGAAGACAAGCGATGAACATCACTACTCACAACATGGATCCCCAGAGGTCACATGCACAATCGTAGCTGGCAGAATACAAGATGGAGAGACGAGCTAGATAAATTCAGAAAGTATTGGCTCCACGACGCCCACAGTAAAGAGCTATGACGAGTCTTGGTGAAGGTCTATGTCCAACGACGAACCTTGAAAGACTGAATATGATGACGATGATGATGATGATGATGATGATGATATATTAATTGATGATAGACTGAGCCGTCGGATTCGACAGGTCTCCCCCTCTCTCTTCACACTTCAAATCCTATGATGATAGTCGGTTTGGCTGACATGTTGGCTGACAAATCATATTTTCATGCAGCATCGATACTGACACTTCAGAAAGATAAATTCGTCAGTTGTCTGAGTTTGAACATGATTGTTGTCGAATGGACACTTCGACGCTCTTGATCCTGGTGGATGCGACGGTGTTCAAAGCATCTTACACGAGCGTGGCAGATCTTTTGCCACATCAAACGATTCAGTATAAGTTTCTCTCCGTGTGTATCAGTCTGTAGGTTGGATGCTTTAAGGTTAGATTTCTAGACGTCCCTCTTCCTCTTATACTGTCCTGCTTGAGACCACTGACCGTTTCCTGAAGATGAATGATAAACGAAAAAAAAATTATGGAAGATACTGGACAGAGAAAAACCTTCACAGTCGAATAAGAGAAACAAGATTGTGCCATGGTTGCGATTTGATATCTTTCAAGACCAACATTCGTCAAATTTGTAACTTGATTTGGTTCCGAAAAAAAAAAAAGGAGAAAGACTTGGTACTAAAGGTGAATTTACAAAATGTAAAATCCCTTACATACACACACACGTGCACACACACACACACACACACACACACACACACACGATTTTAAAAGATATAAATATCCATGAACCAATGAATAAATCGATCAAATTGAATGAATAAAAAGAGCAATTTATTTTCATTTTTTTTCTTCTTCAAATCGTTTGCATTGTATGTATCAAAAACAGGGAGAAAAATGTGCCTTTAGTAATCGAAAACGCATAGGGAACAGGTCTGATCAGACAATAGAAGGGGTCACATTATCAACTTCTTTTGCCAGCACGCTGTGCTGAGGATGATCAATTAAAAATCGGAAAAAAGATGATCTATGAATAAAACTCTCTCACCTTTTGTTGGGCAGCGATCACTAAAAGAGTCTGAATTTCCAAAAGACGAACGTGACAAAACCAAGGGATAAATTTAGCATACACTTACATTGTAAAATGAAGCCCCAATGAAACTTTTTCAGAGTGACCCCCCCCAGAAAGAACTTCTTTATATTTTGCACTCAGTCTCAATTGGTACGGCCCATACGCACGATACGTAAATAAATAGCCAGCCAGCGAGCAAGACTCACCTAAAGATTGAAGAATCTTATATAGACAATTTTGATGGCAGTTCTGATTGACGGTTTGTAATTAAATCATTCTGTCGGAGCGAAAATATACATAAAAAGGGTGACAACTGGAGGGCTTACATATTACATATACAGTGGAATAATTTTGATTTCACGTTGGATCCATGGATTATTGGCTTTTTATGATCCATTCACTTTATATTTTGATGGTGCATGTCTCTATGGATATCGACTTCAACAATAGGCGATGAATTTAGGAGAAACATACAAAGATAAATGCAATCACTGAAGTATTAAATCATATCTTTTTATTACGAATGAGAAAAAGTTCATAGATAAATCATGCCTTGATATCATGAAAACTGACATGGGTCATAATTCCGAAACAGACAATCGTGAATGCTATCAAACTTAACGTTGAAACTCCGAATGATCAGAATATTGAATGATTGTTATAACAAAACAAACAATGCCAAAAGTTCAAAATCCTGGAAGTAATAAAATAATTTTACATTAGATTATTTTCCCAAGTTTTCTGAGGGAACAGTTTCACAGATATCTCCCATTATATTGCTGGGAATATAGAATCAGATAAGATCGATTGCTTTGGGATCTTGTTCATCTTTCTATGACAAATGTCAAATGAAATAAATACGGAGTTGACCTCTGTGGTAATTTGAGGTCAACAGAGCAAATTCCGAGCCATTTTTATCCAATTTATCAAGTTTCTTGCTGTAACTTCCACCTTCGTAACTATAACTTGGCATAAGGGTGAATATTTTTTAATGGGCAATGCAGAAAACCTACTCTTACTGCTTGAGCTACCAAGACCTGCAAGCCTGAATAAAGCCCTTAACTAATCTCCTATTCCGATCGGTGGCCTGTTTATTCATATTCAGTTAGTTTCAGAATTATTCGTATTTGACTTATCTCTACGTATTGTTTACTTTTCCCCCTATATCAAGGATATGATATTTGAATCGATAGTAGCATCCGACAGAATAATAAAGAAATGACAATTTGGGAATTAAGCTTTTGGTTTGACCGTTTAACTTCCGGTTGTGAACGAAACGGTGTTGATCTATTTACCATGTGGGACTTGGTAGCTCAAAGACGAGGCTTTACATCTCTCACGTGAATGATGTGGGTTCGAATCCAACCTGAAGACTATTCTTTTTTTTCCGATCAGCATTCTCTCGCTCAATACCGAAAGTAAATCGCCCCAAGCAAAAATCTGGTTCTCAAATCGTCATTTCTTTATTATTCCTATTATTACTACTATCCACACACACACACACACACACACACACACACATATATATTAACTAATAAGCCAAAACATCATGATCAACTAGTGACAACTGGCAAGAATGACAGCTATTGCCTCGTAACAACTGAGCATGACATGTCATAGACAAAGGCATATAAGCGAATATTGAATGTTGCAGTTACGGACAAGACTTTGAGTGACTTTGATGAAATCCAAATTATTATGGCTAGAAACAAGGTCAGAGATTTCTTAAACGGTGCAGATAGTAAGAATCTCACGTCCTGCGTTGCTTAGAAATAATCAGAGCTTTCATTGGGATATGACCTTCCACGTGCTCTATTGTTCTCTATTTTATCCCTTGAAATTGTTCCTATCATTGGTCAGCCGTGGCTCAAAACCGAGGCCCAATGACCGATGGCCTTGCCTCTCTTCCCGATTGCTCTATTACACCCGCTTTTTTTTCCAATTCTGATCGCTGTCCTTTCCTTTCACGAATAACTTGCATTCGTAGATCGAGGCCTGGTCGACTATAAGAAAGATATTAACACTCGATGGATTAAACCTAATTTTTTTGATACCAGGTCTGTGTCCTTTCCAAATGAGCACGTTTTGAAGTTGCTAGACTTTATCGATTTTGGAGCAACCTGCCTTAATTGAAATTGTATAAAATGTAAAATCAATTGCCTCAGTATCTCAGTCACTTCTCTTAAGCATTGCCAATTTATATATTTTATAACTAAATTTACATAATCCTAAAGAGTGAAATTCAAAGGAGTTGATATATAGAATATGGAGAGATCTTTAATTTTTGGTTTATTTTTATTAGATTACTCGAGAACTGCTTATTTGGAAGGAAAAAATAATCAGAATCTGCACTGCCGTGAGTGTTGACTAATGCACCAGGCAAATGTCGACTTCATGAAATAGCAAATTGTTGAGTAATCACTGTTTATACACAAAGGGACACAGAGATTTCTTCAATTACAATTAGATAATAAGCTTCATGGCAGTCTGTTCTTGTCAATGCGTCGTCCGTGGGTGGGCCTTCTTAACCAAGAGACTTACTATATATATATATATATATATATATATATATATATATATATATATATATATATGTGTGTGTGTATATATGTGTGTGTTAGTGTGTGTGTGTGTGTGTGTGTGTACAAGATAGGATAGCATTTCTACATGCGTGACTGCGTTAGATTGGAACCCATCAAGATTAACAATGATGGTCAGAAAACAGCTTTTCATAGTGATTCCTTTAGTAAGTTAGGTAGTTATGGGATGACAGTTTACACCAGTTCTTACCTGCCCAGGCCCATCCTCATGAGACATCGTGAAAAATACACCCCCATACGTACATAACAGTAAATCAATCATCCATAAAATACCTCTGTAACTAATAGTAGTATGCAGTACATTATGTAAAATATTCAATACGTACACTGTACTGAGAGACTAAACCTGTTTTTGAACTTTAAAAATACATTATATAAATAAACTTATGTATAAATTTAAGATGATATGATTTGGTAACGTACTGTACACTTGATGACCTACACTTTATGATTCACTAAACATTATGGCTTAAATTTTTCTATCGTGCGTTCCGTCTGCAGTTTTTGCATCATGCTGTTTACTCAAGAATATAGATTTTGATAATTAATCTTATTACTGTATTTATTAATACAGTATTTACAGTAGTCCATTGTTCTTCTTAGCAGCCCACAAAATTAAAAAATAACACCTTTTAGTGCACCGACTGTAATTATTTTCAATAAAAAATGTAACCAAATTTATTCGGCTGGTAGGTTTGAAAAGGGTAAAGGAAGGGGTAAATAGAACATGACAACAGTTTCGCCTGGCAGGGCTATATATATATATATATATATATATATATATATATATATATATATATATATATATATATATATATATATATATATATCCTGCATATTGTAAATAATAGATTTTTATGTTATCTATATATGCATTGAAATCTAAGATTAGGATTTTTAGCTTCTACGCTCACAGACAGACACAAAGTTTCGTCATTCTGTTGCATAGGTTTAGATGTCTTTAGAGCTTATGTACACCGTTTTCCCCGTGATTCATAGAACCCAGCAGACAAACATATATACCAACAAATTTTGTGATACTGGCATATACATATAGCTTCCTATAAAATTTCATAGATGGTACGAATTCTCGTTACTGGCAGGTTATAACGGAAATTAAAAAAAAAAGCCAACAAAATTGAAATGAATAAGAGGGAATTTCGATTATTTGAAAAAGAAATATTATTAGTTTCTGAAAAAAAAACAAACAAACCTTTTTTCTAACTTTGTGTGATATTTCAATTCAACCAGAAATTTTAATGTTTCAATTCAAAGGCACTTCAAACAATTCAGAAAAAATTCGTTTGGAGATACGTAGGAAAAATTCACTGTTTTGAAACTCTTGAAAGAATAGATTTTAGTTCGGAAAAAGCTCTGGGACAATTGCCTCCCGGGTCATTGCCGTGGATTATTTTCCACTGACAATAGTATAGCAACTGTGAAGCCAAAGTTGAAGTCCATAGAAATGAAGAAGTTGGCCTTGTAAATGATGGGGAAATTGTGAAGAGTCATTCAAGAGGGGGAAGCTGTCTTATGAGGGTAATTGCTCCGGAGGCTGTTGTCCTGATTCCCTTTTAAAATATGTAAAACTCGTTCACAACTATAGTTCTCTTTGAACTTTGCATGTGTTCGAGCACATGTTTTGCAACTAGCGCACAATAGAAATTAATGTGAGCACCAATGTTTAATTACCTAAATATTGTAATGATGATGATGATGATGATGATCATCATCATCATCAGTCTGTTAGCGTTTGTCGTTGGACATAGACTTTACCGAAGATTCGCCAGACCTCTGTATTATGGGCATCGCGGAGCAAGTACTTTCTGAATTTATCTAGCTCGTCAAGCCATCTCACTTTATGCCGTCCACAATCTTGCACCTGATCTCTAGGGATCCACGTTTTGCAACATGATGTCCAACAGGTTATCTGACATTCTTGCAGCATGTCCAGCCCATTGCCATTTGAGTTTTTTTTAAAAACAGTTTCTATGATATTATTTTAGTCCATGCATATAATAATTATCAATGTGCATATGTCTTTAGACATGCTCCAGGACGTAAAAACGTCATTCATGTTCTAATAGCGTAATAAGAATGGTGAATTTCAAAAATGATAAAGTTATAAGTGAATGATAAACAAACAAAAATCACAAAAATCAATTTGTGGTCAACAGAAGTCTATTCTCCAAGATCACCGCAATGCAAATTTCTATTATCCACGTATATAAAAGGCAATATGTATAGAAGGTTATTATCCATGCTAAGAGCAATGCAAATCTCTATTATCCACGTCTATAAAATGTAATGTGTAAAGAAGGCTATCCTCAAATATCACTTCAATGCTCATCTCTAATATCCACATATATATAGAATGCAATGTACATTGAAGGCAATTTTCAAAACTCATCGCAATGCAAATCTCTATCATCCACTTATACAAAATGCAATGTGTAGAGGACACTTTTCTGCAAGCTAACTGCAATGCAAATCTCAATTATCTACGTATTTGAAACGCTATGTGCACAGGGCTATTTTCTAAGCTCTCTGCAATGTAAATCACTATTGAATACGTATATGAAACATAATGTGTTCAGAGGGCTATCTTCGAAGCTTACAGCAAGGCAAATCGCTATTATACACGTATATAACATGCAAAAAGTATAGAAGGCTATTCTCCAAGCTCACTGCAATGTAAATCTCTGTTATCCACGTATGTAAAATGCAATATGTATAGAAGGCTATTCTCAAGCTAACTCTGATGCAAATATCTATTATCTACGTATATAACATCAATGTGTATAGGAGGCGATTAACCCTTGTTACTACAATGCAAATCTCTATTATCCGCGTATATGAAATACGATGTGTATTGAAGGCGATTCCCCTAGCTCTTTACGATGCAGATCTCTATTATTCACGTATGTAAAATGCAATATGTATAGAAGGCTATCCTCCAAGCTGACTGCAATGCAAATCATTATTATCCACGAATATAAAATGCAATATGTACAGAAAGCTTTCCATCAAGCTGACTGCAATGCAAATCTCTATTATCTACGTATATAAAGTTCTATTGAATATATTCATCAAGAAAACTTTTAATGAATAAATTTCGACCCTTATGAAATAAGCATCTAGAGTGTTATAAAATTTCAATCATTATTTGAATTACGGTAGATGAAAAAAATTGAATGTGTATCAGTTATTGAACCATAAAAGATGACAGAGGGTAAAATCCTTTCGTAATGTGCGAGTGTTTATGTTCCTTCGTGTGTTTAAGTGCTCCTGTAAACTGCGTTTTGGAAAGTGGCATCTGTACTCCTCTAGCTCCCATCTAGAAATATTATCCTTTTTTTATTATGACCATTTGGGGGCTTTTTCTTGAAGAGTTTATCAATAACATCTAGATTCACCAGAATCTAGATATTTCTAGATGTTCTTCTACTGTATTTTAGATTTTTCCAAGTGGAAAACGCCAGTGATGTCATAAACAGAAATTGTCCCGACCTCGTTTTCATTTATTCTTTCTATTGTTTTTTTTATTACAAATCTTTTAACAACTGAAAAAGACCAAACCTAAACGGATATTTCCTTTTCTGTTATTACAGAGAGGGGGAAGAAGTATTCGGTCACTTACAAAATATTTATTTGTTATACTTTTGGTGCTCACATTTACTTTTAATTTACACAGGTGATTTACTTTGATGTAAAATGAACAATTACTACGCGATATATATTTTCAAACATAAAACGCAGAATAAGATATAAACAAGTGGAAAAAATATTTGGACATTGCAAAAAATTCACCAAAAATGTTATTAAAGAAGGAATGTAGGTCTAAACATTTCTGTACCTGCATAGAAACTTTGGAAATGTTCCAGCAGTACTGGACTAATGTATGATTTCATCACAATCGTCATTCACTGCTTTTACCTTCTTGAGACGAGGCAGTCATGAATAAAGTAAAGGAGCTCTCAACAAAACAGAGACTGTCGTAATTAAGTAATATAATGAAGGTTAGGGCTACTGGGTTATTGCCAAGATGTTAAATATCCCCGTCAGTACTATTTGATTGATTGCTCTGAAGTAGAAGAAGTTTGGCACCACCAAAAAAAAACCTCAAACTGGTGCTCCACAGAATATTTCCCCAACTCGGATAATACTAAGAACAGTCAAATCAAATACGATAATAACTGGAAAGGAAATCCAAAATCATTTGAAAGCATCTGGCACTTCGGTTTCTTAAAGAATTATCAGTAATGAACTACACAGAAATGGCTTGAAATCCCGTACGCCACAGAAAATACTTCTGTTGTGAAAAAAATGCACTTATATTCTTGGATGCAGTTATCGCGTGATCATTGGGAGAAGACCAATTATTTTTGGAAGAACACTCTTTGGTCAGATGAATCAAAAAATGATTTTTTCGGCAAAAAACCCATCCCATCATGAATGGAAAAAAGATGGATACAACTATCATAAAAAAAAAATACGATAAAAACTAACAAAAACAAACAAACTAAAAACACCATCCCTACAGTAGAGCACGAAAGTAGAAATATAGTTTGAGTTGTGTCTCATTCAATGTTACGGGAGAATTCCACGTGAGTGAAGGGACCATGAATGGGGCGATGTATCCAGGTATTTGATTGAACGAATCGAAGCGTACAGCTAAAATCACTCGCGAATGGTTTGTTCAGAACGATGCATCAGCAGCCTGATCATTTTCCTGATTTGAATCTAATTAAAAACTTGTGGCAATGCTTGAAATCTCGAATTCATCGGAGGGTCCCCAGAAACATTTATGATCTAAAGTTCTTTTGCCAGGAAAAGTGAGCCAAGGTTTTGAAAGGAAATTTGCCGACGGCTGGTAAAGGGTGATGAAAAACATCTAGCAGTGATTGTAAACCAGGACTATGCAGCTAAGTATTCAAATATGGAATCTCATGTGTCTAAATAATCTTTTTCAACTTTACTTTTGTTTAAATTTCATTCAGAATCGCATGTTAGGGAATATGTATTTTTTTTAGTAATTGTTAGTTTTATATCGAAATACATCATGTGTGTAAAATTAAAGTGAATGCGAGGATCGGAAATTTATGAGATAAATAATTTGTGAGTGACCAATACTTGTTTCCCCTCACTGTAAATTACACTCCAGGGTAATAGAATGGCCCAAAACGATTAATGAGAGAAAAAATGGGTCAAGCCCCCCCAAACGGCCAAATATTTAGCTTTTAAAGTTCATAAATGCAACCAGGATTAACAGAACAAGGGTAGATCTACAGTATGCAGTGTTGTGAGTCCAATGGTAAAACTTGCAGGGGTGCCGTCAGATGCTCTTCGTCCTGGCCAACTGTAGCCATTTTGAAAATAATCATCACCTTCAATCTTTCAACATCTGCCGTTGGAATAGACATTCCACGGGATCCAACAGACCCCTCTATCGTAGGCGTCACGTAGCCAATACTTTCTTAATTTGTCTAGCTTGTCTCTCCATCTTGTATTCTATCAGTCTTGGTTATGCATGTGATCTCTGGGGATCCATGTAGTGAGTTGTGATGCCCGTTGGTTGTCTGCCATTCGTGCAATATGGCCATCCCATTGCCATCTGAGTTTTCTAATGGATTCTATAACGTCTCAGACTCCTGTTTCCTCCCTGATATATTGTGCTATCTTGTGATCTCTCCATGTGAGTTTGAGCATGATTCTTCCATGTGCACGTTGTACGGTTCTTAGTTTGCAGGTCTGTTTCTTTGTTAGGTTCCATGTTCCAGCCCCATAGGTGACTATAGGGAGGATCCATTGGTTGTACACCCTTCTTTTTAGGACTGATGGGATCATCATGTTTTTGAAGGTTAAGCTTGCTCTTGCAAATGCTTGTCATCCTAGAGTGATTCCTCGCTTGATTTCCCCTTCTTTTGAGGGTTTCATGGACATTTGTTGTCTTGGGTAGGTCCCTATCTGTTACTACGTCTCCATTTTTCTGGTGTATGCTTGTTATTTGTTTCTGTCCTGAGGTGAGATCTTTGTTTATTGCTTTGAAGCTCCGAAATTTTTCGACAGTTTTTTTCGATGATTGCTGTCGTGTATCTTCTTTTGTCTTTTTTTTTCGTTTCTTTTTATTGCTCTATTCACTTCGCTTTCTCCAATTTCTCTTTCATGTTATCGTCGGTGGCTTGAGGTGTCTGCGTTACCCCATAAGATTCTTCGTTTTATCTGAGATTTTACTGATGGAATGTGTGCTCCTTGGTTTAGATATAGCAGCGACTTCCAAAAGGCTGTTATTTTTATTATTGAATTCGTTGATGTTGGTGTCGTTCTCTCGCTCGGTAAAAATTTTACATTTTTTTTCTAATTCAAGCTTGAAGAATCGAGTGAGCTCTTTTAATACGTTAAGTGGTTTTAGTTGGTGCGAAAATTTTTTTTACGTTTTTTGTTGGTGTTTATTTGCATTTTACACCTGTGGTCGCTTCCTACTTTGACTCAAGAACTTGAAGATCCCAATCCCGATTTTCCCATCAGCTTCTAAACGAATAAGTCAGACCTTCGAAAAATCGGGTGATGTTGCTTGAAAGAAGGGTTCTGGAATGCCAAAAGCCCCATCATGGATGACCACCACCTAAAATGTGAAGTTCTCAAATATAAGAAAACACTCTGCAAGAACCATTGGCAGAAGTCAAGACCTCAGAAAACTAAACTTCCGAGAAGACACAATAAATAAGAGGTTATCTAGTGTAGGTTTTGTGTCTAGATGTGTTGAAAAGTCATTGATATCTTAGAAAAAGATTAAGGACGAGTAGAGTTCATGGCAGAATGTGGAAAGTTTGATCAAGAGTTGTTCAGTAGAGTTGTGCAGAGTGATGAATCAAGAAATTATTTGCGTGGTGATGCTCTCGAAAGGTATGCTTCTACTTGTTTAACCCCTGCCTATTTCTTGATCAATGATTTTCTTTCAAGACCATTAAAAGCTTGATATTTCCCCCTTCTTAACTTGGTCCAATTTTTGACCGAGGAACTGTATAATAATCAGATGTTTGTTTGTCACCGTAACACAGCAAAAAAGGCACATTGTAGTGATTCTTTTGATACCACAACACCATTAAAATGCTCCAAATTGAAGATTAAATTTCGATTTGTTACTAATGATAACAGTGTAGCGTCTACATTTGCATTAATCCTTGTATTAATGATCCGATTTTTGTATTTTTGCAATGATCCGATGTCTATTTGTGGGTGTGTGACCAAGACATAGCAAAACAGCATAGAGTAGCACAATATTGTCAAATTGCTCCAAACTGACGAATAGAGCAATTTCCAGTTCTATTTGCCCAAAATAATAATACTATGAGGTCTGCGTTCGCGCTCACGCTAATATTGATAATAATGATGAAATTTTTGTTTGTTTGTTATGAAATCTGGAAAGACATCCCAATCAACATTGGAAGTGGGAAAGAAATGAAAATATGACTGATTGATGCATAAAATAATCATAACTTTTTTGTGAAAAAAATTGTTTTGAATATCTACTGATATTTGATGCTTCTATTTGTGGGTGCGTGTGCCACAATTACGTAACATCGTTATGACATAGGCTATGTTGGGTTGACTTGAAAGGTCATTCAAATTCAACGAAAGGCAATAACTAATTCTATTGAAATTGACTGAAATATTGAGTTTGCTCGACGGACATTGAATTTATTGGAAGTAGTTAGTTGGCAGCGTTTATCATCTCTATTGTACTCAAACAGTGATATTTTTTAAGTAAGTCGGTACCTGGGATTAACTTGGGTAGAAAAATGATAGGATAAGTGGTGCTGATCTTCTATGTCATTGGGGGTCACTGAAAATTGATAGTATTTAATTCAGCCAAACGAAAGGACTTAAATTGTTAAAAACCTATTTTTTCTATTCTGTGTGTAAAACACTGTGCAACCCCTTGAACAGTTCCAGAAAAATATCCTAAAATTTGGACCAGGAAACAGGACACTATCTCAAACTTACTGGCCTCAAGCTGATTTTCCAGGATTGATCACCAACTAAATCTCTTCATACAGGCACATTATAATAGGAACTCTGGTTTTATGTAACTAGAAACCCTATCAAATCAGGGGACCACATCACTTGTTTTGCCCACCAGAGTATTATTCAAAACATCTACTTTTTCACGTATAAGTACTGTAAATAATCATTTTTTCTTAATTAGTTGTGTTTTCAAAGAAGAAACTATTAAAGATCGTATTTTTATTTTGCTGTTATATTTGCAGTTATTTCTGTAATGCTGGGTATCCTTGCTAATATCTTTCTTCATAGAAATGATTTTTTTCTATAAAAAAGAGATATCTATGTTCCACAGGTATCAATATTTTATGTAAAAACTGTTATTTTTTTTTCATTTTTTTTCTTACTCTCTTCAATCATGAACATTTCGACAGTTTATAACAGAAAACATCGTTTTCAATCGTGAGGAAGTATACTCGGAGGTCATTCAACATATTTCTTGTCGTATAAACGTCAGCAATGTAAACAAAGAATAATTCAGGTCGATGGTTTTGAGAAATGTCTTTCGAAAAGTGTGTCGATGTTCCAGCGCTATCGCAATTCAATCTATTGGGGTGTGACTTGAGATCGAGCTTAGCTGCTACCAGAGGCGGCCTTTTAGCGACCATTGAACGACAATCATTTTTATATCGGAATGGAGCTGAAACATTGAACTTAACCAAGAGACAGACCCGTAAATCGAGAACCATGCAACATGCACATGAAAGAATAATACTGGGCCTCACATGGAGAGACCACAAGACAGCACAGTACATCCGAGAGAAGAAAAGAATTAGAGACATCATAGAATCCATAAAAAATCTCAAATGGCGGTGGGCTGGCCATGTTGCAAGAATGGCAGACAATCGATGGACATCACGACTCACAACATGGATTCCCCGAGACCACATGCGCAACCGAGGCCTGCAAAATGTTACATGGAGAGACGAGCTAGACAAGTTCAGGAAGTACTGGCTCCGTGACGCCCATGATAGAGAAATGTGGTAAATCCTGGGGAAGGTCTATGTCCAACGACGGACGCTAAAAGACTGATGATGATGATTCTCGAGTTCTTTCATCGAATAGCATAGGTCAGTGGTACCTATCATTTTTGTTCTATACCCCATAACGGCAACCCAAAATGTTTGATGCCCACTTACAGCAATAAAAAAGTTATCATCATATCATGTGGTAAAATATATATATAATTGATATATATATATATATATATATATATATATATATATATATATATATATATATATATACATACATAAATGATATTGTGTCATCCACGGACAGCTGTTTCGTTGTATTACAACTCTTCAGTGTGGCTATAGACAGTCCATTATCCCATCCAGTACCACGAGGCAGGACCCGGAGGCCGGTATCCTACCGCTGAGCTACGGAACTGGACGGTCGGAAGGGCTGAATTGTATGTCTGTCTGTACGTGCTTATGTGTGGACTTATATGTATTCCTGAATACGAGCCTTTCTTTTGTTAATACTACTAATCGTATCTCGCTTAAATGAATCACTATAGCTCGTGCGTGTACCAGTATTAATTATTCAATATAATTTGATAAAATCAATGAAAACTAATTATCTACTATAATTTAATAAAATATATCTTTTATCTAGATTTATGAAAAAATACAAGCACAACATTTGAGCGTTGGTGATTCTAAAATGACCACAGAGACCCCCAAAAGCATTTAAAAAAAAAAACAAAACGTTTTAGATGATGCCCAGAGGTGTTCTTATGCAAATTTTTAAAGTTGTAGCCTCGAAAATATGAACACTGGCGCCTGGACCCTCCCCTCCTACACGCATAGACGGACACATTTGCACAGACACTCAAAGATAGAATAATCTGAGGCCCACTTGGCATATGAACTCAGGGGCGTTGGCTAAAATATTTGTAATTTCTTTTTTGGGTGAAATTTAGTAATATAACTCAACGAAACGACGAGCTTCAACGAAAAGTACAGCAAAATTAGCACTTAATTAATTGTATTGAGGAATTAGAAATTAATGATACTATATGATTATGCATTAATAATATGGTATAATAAAGAATCGAACTCTTAAGCCTTGGCACGTCTCGGTTTTGAGTCACGGAGCGGTTTTCTGTTCTTCACACCAAGATTTCAAATGCCTAGTAAACATTTTCCAAATATCCGATCGTGAGAATTGCGGCCTGTTCTCAGAATCACTAAAACATTCTTCAGCAAAACGAATGTCATGTACAACAAACATGATAGGAACAAAGACATAACGATCGAAATCGAAAACGCAGGGCTGGAAAAAGTAGACCACTACATCTACCTAGGACAACAAATCTGTGGCAAGCTTTTGATTGAACAATCTCAACTTTCAAGAACACACAAAATCCCACTAGTACTACCGAGAGTTACCTTAGGAGCTGACCCACGAAACCTAACCGAACGGTTGACCCTTAAACTGAAAACCATGCAACGTGCACGTGAGAGAATCATGCTCAACCTCGCATGGAGTGATCAGAAGACTACAGTATATTTGAGAAAAGACAGGAGTCCGAGACATCATAGGAAACTGTTAAAAAAAAAAAACTCAAATAAAAATGTTGCAAGAATGTCAGACAGCTGCTGGACATCACAACTTAAACTATGAATCCCCAGAGATCATATGCGAAATTGCTGCCAACAAAAAGTAAGATGGTGTGACGAACTAGATAAATTCAGAAAGTACTGGCCCTGCAATGCCCATGATAGAGAGCTGGTGAATCTTGGGAAGGTATATGTCCAACAACGGCTGATGATGATGAATCTTTAAATGCAATTCAAGTGTATTTTCAGTTATGAACGTTGACACTGCAAATTTCGTGAGGAAACCAAACCGTAGGACCGAGGTGAAGTTTTGGTTGAGGTTCTCTACGTTTTCTACGTACTAATACTTCTCAGGGAAATAGGTTGGCGATTGGAGACTTTTTTGTCTTGGAAGGCAGTTTATCCGAAAGATGGTTACTAAACTAAAAAACCTCCACTGCTTGGCAGTCGCCATATCTGGCCCCGAGCCTTGGTGAAGGACGGTGGTCGGACATTGGACAAGCAACTCCGAAGTGTAAATAAATCTACGTGCTATTGAAACCTCTGCCGAATGGTTGCAGTCTCATATCCCTCAATGAATCAATCGGAAAAAACCCCAAAACAAACAGATCTGGTCAGTCAAAATTCTTGGTTAAAAATAGAAAGAGTCACATGATCAATTCATTTTTGCAGCATATCATGTTGGGGTGATCAATCAAAACATTGAAAGACGAGATGATCAACGAACAAGTTACTTCTATTGGTTTTTGTTGGAAAGTGATCACTAATAAATCTGAATTTTCAAAAAGCAAACGCAAATACTGCTGGACACAAACAGGGGGATCAATTGAGTATCGATTTTCAATAAATTGACCCTCTGCTGAAAACCTATTCAGGGAATTTTGTAAAAAAAACAAACAGAAAAGTTTTTTCTTGGTATAATGAGGAAATGATGAAAATTTCAGCCCTCAAACTCTATTGGTACGGTCTGTACGCTCGATGCATTCATTCGTAGCCAGACATCCAGCAAGTCAGCCAGACAAACTAAAAAACTGAACAAACCTTGTTGATTGTCATGGTGACAGTTTTGGTTGACGATGTCGGATCTATTTAGTTTTGGTCGTAAGTATTTGATCAGAGCTTTTGCTTGTGTGGTGGTGTTTTGAGACTCAAAAGCTAGAACTATACTCGAGAAAGAAATAATTTTTATTGTAAACAGGACAACAAGACACACATTTAGGAATACTTCACATAAACAATGGTTTATCTGTACAAATGTACCATCCATAAGTAAATATATATATATATATATATATATATATATATGGCAACTATTCTTATCAACAAACAAAATAACTATCCTATATCAATAAAACACACAAACGCACACATACATACATATATTTGTATGTACATAAAACAAACAACTGTCCTTTATGTATATAAGACATACACTGTAATGTTCCTATGTATGTATGCATATTTACAAGAGTATTTGAACAAGCACAAACTCAACATTTCTTAACCATGATTGACTTTTCCCCTGAAATGTGTATATTTTAGTTGACGGCTATTCAACTCACTAGTCTGGCAACTTTTTCTCGGTCTTTCAGATCATCTTGATCGATTCTGAACAAAATTTCTGCGGGATAGAAAAATACTTGCTTAACGATCAAATTCTATAAAGAAATCTTCCTGAAATTCAATATTTCAAACCATAAAACACGTGTAAATGCATACCTAGTTGTGCTGATTGCAATAAAATTGAATTCCAATCCGTAAATATCCTGTTTTTAAAGCTCAACACCAAGGTATGCTCGCAAAATTTATGTTTTGTTCAAATACTTATAAAGAGTACTGTATATAACACACACTCGCACATATATGCGTGTGGGTGTGTGCCTGCGTGTGTACAGGCAGTCATAATCATTAATCAAAAAGCTTAGAAAATGTAAGCCTTTTGATTCGTGAACGTGAAAAGCAAATCAATGTGAGATAAAAAAATGGAATAGATCGTTCAGTGAGAAAAATCTTCTTCGGGTTGTTGTACGATGGTGTATTTTTGATTTCACGTCCTATGTTAAGGCATATGATGGATAGGACTTTAAATTGAATTTGATAACTCTGATCTTTCCACACAACAAAGTTTATTGCACGACTGCGTTTCAACACAATTTTCTCTCTCGTAAACTTGGAAGTAGAGCAGCTTTTCCCATCTGATAATGCAACCTGCAGAGGAACAATAATCAGCTGGGTTATTGGGCCAAGCTTCAATGATATGCTTTATTGAAATAGAATAAAGAGACGTTAATTCACGTTGAGTAACTTACATCATTGTACTACGTCTAATGTATGACATCTATGTATGAATCAATTGCAGTCCTTTTATTCATTTATATTCGTTTGACTAAAAAGAATCCGCGTTTTAATTGTAACGTAAGTTGACAGTTCTCTGAATACCAAAACATTTTACGTTCAGACAATACTTGGATCGGATTATTGTGTTCATAAGATAGAAAGAGTGGAGAGAAAAAAAAAGAATAATATTTTCCCTTCTTACGTCAAATTATTTTTTTGAAAAAAATTAACCCTTGATCAAATGAGACCGGTTGCGGTCGTACGCCTGCTTTGATTAGCCCCAAAGCATTGAAGCTAATCTGCCAAATAGGGCCTCAAGCCATGAAAAACTGCGCGAGACCGCCTGGCTTTTCCGGTCTGTGTCAGTGGAGTTGTCTGAGGCAACTCGGTGTCCATAGTGACTGCAGGAACAGATTCGTCAGTTTAAAAAAATTCCATTATTTGTTCAAATCTTTAAGAAGAAAATCTGAAAAAGTCAAGTAAAACAGTAATTTCAATTAAATGTTTTTTTTAAAATTCTTGACATAGAAAAAAACACAAGAAAGAAAGAAAGAAAGTTGGCTATATATCGTTTATAACTAATCTATACACTTGTATATAATTATAACTTTTTTTTATTTCACAGTAAAGCATATTGCATTTCAATCCAGTTTTTATCCAGAATTTTCGCATATCATACGTGGATAAATCTAAATTTTCATGCCATTTGTCGAAAAAAATATTTACATCCGATTTTAAATCCCCTTTCATGGCCAAATTTTAGAATATTTTTCAGTTTTCATATTTATTTTTGAAAATTCAATCAAGCGGCTGAAAGAGTTGTGTTTTTCTATATATGTATGCACCATTTGTAATTTTGTGAGAACACTCTCCTCAATAGCGAAGTAATTTTCTTTATTTTTAGAAAACTCAGCCTGGTGGCGTAAGTAGTTGCGTTTTTCTATCTACGTATGTTTATACAAAAGTTGGAATCTTTTCAAAACTTATAAGCAAAGCCATTCAAGCTTCAGACAGAGTAGAGTTTTACATTGACTAAGACAGTCTTGGTCATTTTTTACACACGGGCTCCGCCCCATCTGGGCCCCAAAGCTGGGACTTACTCAGCCTTATGGTAACCCGCCTCTGAATGCAACAGCATCGTTCGAAAGAAATGTTGTAGCAGCTTTATAAACAGCGGTAGCGGCAACAGGAGCAGCCGTATTGATAGCAACGGTAAAATCGATAGTTGCAATATGCAGTGTTAAAAGGAGATGAGATGAAAGAGTGGGAGTCTGGTCAGTTCGGTTTTGACAGAGGCGAGGGATTTCTTGAAAACTTCATCAAAAGGTTTTATTGACAGATTCCGAGTTTCGAACACGGAGTCATTGCTTTACAAAACATATTCACGTTTCACACACGTACACACAGTATCTATTTATCTATCTATCGATACACACGCACAGACGTACTCCCCCCCTTTTCTCTCTCCCTCTCTCATATATATATACACAGTCTGTTCATATCTATCTACCTATCGAACTAACTATCTATCCACACGCACAGAAGTATTCACTCCCTTCTCTCTCTCTCTCTCTCTCTCTCTCTCTCTCTCTCTCTCTATATATATATATATATATATATATATTCTGTTCATATCTACCAAACTATCTACCTATATATATATATATATATATATATATATATATATATATATATGTATTTTTTCTGTCCATATCTATCCACATATCTACCTGTCTATCTGTATATCTATGTATACTCTTGCACAGTACTCTCTCTATACATAGTCTATATCTATCAATACACTCTCACGAACGCACGTACTCTCAATATCTATTTATTTAAACGCACACATACACACACACATACCTGCACGCGCACATACTCTCCATATCTATTTATCCACACACACACACACAGCAAATATCGTTGTTTGAGTTTCCCAATGAAAAGGGCACATAACAATGCAGTCTATTGCTATTATAGAGTGGAGAAATTTCCCAAGAACCATTACAATGGATTTAGCATGAGAGAACCTTGCATTGATTAACCAAGAAAAATCAGCTGAGCAAAGCCATGAAAAAATGAAAAAGAAATGTAAAAAAAAAAAAATGTAGAAAGGAAATGAAAAAAAAAATCGAAAATTATCAAAACAAAACCAACGAAAAGAAAACAACAACAAAACAAACAATCAAAACCAAAAAAACAGAAACAAACAGGGAATTTACAAAAAGAGAAAAAAATTGAAAACTTCCAAAGTAAAGATAAAAAAAAAGGAAAGACCAACAAAAATAAATAATAACGAAACAGGTAACAAATATAAGACAAACCAGAACATTGTAAAGAAAATATTCTATTTCGTCTTTTCACACTTCTTTTTCAACAATACATCAGCCCAAGGAGTGCTTAGTAAACATTCTATCAAGACTGAAATTGGAAAAAAAAAAGAAAAGAATATTGAATAGACATTGAAATCCATCTTGTATTCTGGTCACTAATACTACAAAAACAACACCCATAACAGTAATAAATCAGCAGCAGTAGCAGTAGCAACAACAACAACAACAACAACAACAACAGGCGTCCTTGGTACCATCGGGGGTGTTGCAAATTTAAATCACGTGAGAAATTATTATAATCCAATTTCAGCTGGCCAAGCGCGTGCGAAGTTTCACCAAAGCTCCGTCAACCGTACCTCGGTCCGTTTCCAGCCTCCAACTGCGCTGGATGAGAGGTTGGACATTCCAGGTTTTTGCTATTCTACTCAAACAGATAGAGGAGAACAGATGGATTCATGTCTTTCCCAGAGGTATTAGTGCGGAGTGAACGCAGATTCTTTCAGATTCTTTGAACTCCAATTTTCGTACAACGAACAGTTTGGCCACCGACACTTGCTGACAACAACGGTAAAATTTGTTTAAATTCTGAAGAGAAGGAAGAGTTATTCAAGAACTGATGAAGGTAAAAATTAATGATGGATCTTTTTAAAAAAATCTTCAATACTGATACTCACTGAGTTTAAGCTCTGGCCCACTGACATACTAATGGTGTTTTGAAACAGATCTGCAGAAGTTAGACACAAGTAAGTAAGTAGTGTCATACGCTGGCTACGGCTTCAGGAGTCCTTTCTTGGGCTCCACATATCACATCACTACTTGAGACCATTTGTAGTAAATGAGATACTTAGAGCTGTCAAGCACCTGAAGTAGTGTCATTCACTTCAACTTGTAGAAATTGGACATATTTCCGGAAATAGACAACATCTGGAGGAGACATGGAAGATACTCAGGTAAGAATGAAATACATTTTTGTTTAATGAAAAAGAGAGAGAAAAAAATGAAATGAAAACATCCATTTTCAGACTCACCAGCGTGCAGCATCATATCTTTTGCTCTTTGATAAGGCATTAGCTCTGTAAATACGATATCCTTCCGAAAAAGTATCCAGCCATTCAATATTAACGAAAGAAGTAGTTTTGCTGGGACAGTAGCGCTTTATCCCCCTTGAAAGTACTCTCCCGAGAACCATAGACACTTACCTCAGCATCGTTTCCACTGATCTAATCAGACAGCAAAGTTCACTTTCGGGATCGCCTTCAGCTGTTTCGTCACGTTCCCCTTGATCTCGCTCATGGTCTGAAGTATCGTTGGGAAAAGCCAGATGTTACAGAGATACAAATCTGGATTGTATGTAGTGTTGACAGACCTGGGTGGTGCGATGTTTTATAAAAAAATCCCTGGATGCATATTTGCTGGTCCACTCACTGAGTCATTCATACATGACGGTGTAACCCCTAGGGAGAGTGTTTGCTCTATCGTGCAGAGTAAGATCCATTCGTTACTGAAAACCACACAACTAGCTCTCTAGATATATGAAATGGCTCGATATTTTCCGGACAGACATCGTAAATTCTTACACTTAGAATATGGATGTTCTGATGATAATTCAGAATGTCCATTTATCAAAGATTGGCCCATTTCTAAATGTTGGCTTTAAAATAGTTCAATTTATTTTGAGTTCGTGTTATACAGGTCACTTTTGTCCAACCAATTTAAGATGATGATTTTATACTGAATACGTTCTTAAAAAAATGAGGTAAAAGGTGAAATTAAATCTTCTAGCATTTTCATTTCAAGACTCTAATTAATTGAATTGAATTGTGATATATTTTTTTCCTTTAATGGTTTACAAAAAGCAAGATTTTCTTAACCACGAAGAGAAATCTACTTTAATAATAAACGGTGTGATTTTCTTGGTTTGCCTGTCATAAAATTAGACTATTCCGCAGGGGTGGGGGTCGAAATTTTGTTGAAAAAGGTACGTCCTACCTTCTATTTCAAACTAAGCACTCTTCCCGATAAACGAAATTGAGCATTTTCTTCTTAAGAATGAAACAACAATACAAAACATTTCATTTCCAAGTGTATCCTTGGATTTTTCCATTGGTATCAACCAGTAGATGATATGAAAATCAATAGTTCAGGACCCACGTCGTATAGCAATGATCAACAAGCTAATCCTGCTAGCCGTTAATTGTGGGTTTGGTCGTCATTGGACCACACAGTATTGATGGTCTGATACAAAACTTCTATGTCAATAAATAACGGAAAAATAGATTTGAACGCACATGAACAGTGAGTTGATCTTGCTGATTGTTATTGGTGAGTTCGACCCTCATAGGATCTCCCAGTCTAGATTGTCTGATACCAACTCATGCTAAGTTAACATATAATTATATAATGAACAGTGTAACCTTTTCGTTCTCTGGCTGTAACATTGGACCCTTCCACTCAGGGATAAATAAGTTTTTGATGGAAATACCTCCTACCCAATTCTGAAAACTAAGGGCTGTTCAACCGAAACAAATTCGTTTTTTTTTCATAAAAAATCTGTTTCATAGAAATATATACGTGAATTTTTCTCATGGGTATATAACTGTGTGTACGTGTGCATGTTGAGAGAGAAAGAGAGAGAGAGAGAGAGAGAGAGAGAGAGAGAGAGAGAGAGAGAGAGAGACAGACAGACAGACAGACAGACAGAGACAGACAGACAGACAGAGACAGACAGACAGACAGACAGACAGACTGGCGTGACTGGACTCGTTCCTCAATGATTGAAAAAAAAAGAAGCATTTTCATAGAAATATCACCACTTCCTGAAAGTAGAGCGTTCCCGTACCCAAAATGGTGTAAACCGAAGTAATTACTGTTAATTTGTTTATGTAAACTTTTGAACGTTCCCAGGCCTCCAAGATCATCTTGCATGAGGTTTTTGCTATTATCAACAACGCTGCAGTAATTGTAGAAAAATATCACTTCGATCATTCAGTCTCCTCCAATCAGTAGTAACAAATAGGTAATTATCACCGTAGGGATCGGAGATTATACAAACAGTGGCGTAGACAGAATATAATCGTCAAATAAATGTAATTCTAATACCCAATGTTGACCAGATTAACCACCCAGGGATACTCTGGGTGAAAGTATAGTGATCTTAGTGGAGGCGGTGTTAGAGTTGTGGGATCAATTTCTGGTAAATCGAGTCGGTAGCGGAAAATTTATACGAGACACGTGGGTCATTTGTAGCGGCTTGTCTACATAGAAAAAGGTTGGATGGCTTCGATCCTGGAATGTGAGGTAAAATGGTCACACCTCATTGCTTCACACAAACAAAGGCCCTGTGTCATCTTGCCATAAGTCGGCCCAGACAATGAAAGCTTTCACCAGTAGAATCGGTCATAATCATTGCACAAACCACACATACATACGCGCACACACAATCTCTCTCTCTCCATCTCTCACATACGTTTGGTTTTGTAGTAGAATTCGAATTGTTTACATCACTTTGTTGTTGTTTATCGCTGACTAGAGTGAAACAGTCCGTGCCCGGGCTCCCCAAATCACAAGTTCGTGTTGTCTCGTCCTGCAATGTGTGAAATAGAAACAGCGTCCGAAGTGGCTTCATCCATTCCACCACTCTCGTTTACGGCACTTGGTTTATCCAGTTAGTCACCCATCTATGTATTGACCTGGCTGGACCTGGTTTAACTTCGGCGCTGGTACGAGAACGTGTTTTGGTCGTAGACCAATAATCTCACTTGGATTGCTTATTTACCAGCGCTATGCGATACACTCACACACATAACACACACAGTCTCTCTCCCTCTCTCACACACACAAACACACGAACACACTTACTCAAACACTCTCTCTCACACACATGAATACGCACACGCGTACACGTACATATAAATACACTCAAACCACACACTTTTGAGTTTATTATTTACTAATCTTTGCTCAGTCGGGCTCACCGGCATCAGGTTGCTTATGGTATCCGTTTTTTTTAAGTGGTTATCCATCGCTACTAAACTTCGTACACACTCACACACACACACACACACACACACACACACACACACACACACACACACACGCACACACACACATACACTTACACACAGATACACACACACACACACGCACACACTCTGTGTTGCCAATGACATTTTAATCTCTCCTAAAACGATAAAATGTATTTTTCGGATCAATATACAGGAATACCTTGAATCGTGCAGTTTTTACTAGAGCGGATTTTGATATAGTAGGTCAAGATATCGCTATAGGCATTGCTATACAAGATAATGTAAGTAAATATAAATTGAAAAAAATACGTCAAACTGTAATAAGACCTTGAACAGCGCGTTTTTTAATTTTAATTTTGGAACGAATTAACTGCACTAATCAAAGTGTATTTGTATCAGTAAATATACTTTTGTAATTTCTGCATTAATACTGAGATAGCTGAGAAGGATTTCTCAACTTCTATGCCTAAATCATTTATCCAAATGTAGAGAAAAGAAATGGATCAGCTCCTGTTGAGTGTTATTAACGGTCCTTTACGGCACGTTGCTTCTATTGTACGAAACATGGGAGACAGTTTTACCGTCTGCAGGAAAAATTACCAGGTGTAACAGGAGGCCAACTACAATAAAGAACGGACAGACAGAGAACTTCATGATGACCTACGCACCGTCAAATAATTACCAAGTAAGCTCTTCTTTATTCTCCTTGTATTACTAACAAAGATGTATATACATATACTTTTTCGTACCAAAAGATTCTGTACTAACATCAGGTAAATAAACGATTTTACTGGCTGTTGCAAATACATTTGCAGATTTAAAATTATCACAAACACACACGCGTATATATATATATATATATATATATATATATATATATATATATATATATATATATATATACACAAACACACACACACGAATATATATATATATGTGTACGTGTACGTATATATATATATATATATATATATATATGGGTGTGCGTTTATGTGTGATCATTTTAAATCTGAAAATATATTTGAATGTAATTGTATGTATTTTGAAATTATTACACACACAAACACACACACACACACACACACACACACACACACACACACACACACACACATATATATATATATATATATATATATATATATATATATATATATATATATATATATATATACTAGCAGGGATACTCGACGTTGCCTGCGGAAAATATGTTATTATATGACAACTTCCGAAAACAAATGATTCAATGGGGATTTCACAAAATCAAATAAGGTGGGTGCACGCGAGCACCAACTCCCGGGCAGACCCGTGCAAGACAGCACACAACCCCGATCGGGTCCACGTAGCCCGTCCTAAAATCTTTAGAAAAATATTTTTTCCATGCCTCCAATGGATATAAACATTAACAAGAAGATAAATTCACATCTGCAGTTTTTTTTACAAAGAACGGAAAGTAAGTCACCAGCTGAGCATTATCGTAAAATAGTAAATTGAACCCAAATCCTCAAACCTTCCAAAGTATTTTTTTTCAAAGCTAAAAAAAAATCAGGGAAGTTTGAAAGTCTAATTGATTGAAAGCACCTAAAATTAAAATAAGAAAAACGTGATTTTCTACGTCTGAATAAACTTAATATATCCATTACCATCTGGAGAAAATAAGTGTTGTATATCTGACCGGCCAGTCTAGTGATGTTGAACTCGACTGAATAGAGTAATAAGACTGACTGTTCGAGAAAAGGCTTTCTTGTTCATCTTATTAGTTGGTTTCCTTATCAGTGAAGTTGTCAAATTTTTGCAGTTTTGGTTACTGCAGTCAAAAGTTTTATGTCAGAAAAAAAATAGCCCATCCCCTCCGAGCACTGAGTGGGGATAAGAATTAGGTGAAAGGTTTTCCTTTAATTTAATTGATAGTTCTCATAATTAACTTCATACTTCACAACTTCAGATGTCAACCAGAGGATTTGCTAAAAAAAGATTCTTGGTTCGTGAAAAAAAAAAAAAAAAAAAGAAAAGAAGTTCCGACCGGGTTCGTCGGTAAACTTTGACAGAGAAGCTTGATCAAAATTGTTAATACCAAATAAAATATTAATATGACAAGAAACATTTTGGTTTTGATTTCATTTTGAGAACTATTTCAAACCATTTCTGTTCTCCAGAAATTGTTAGATAAGAAATGGATACATCTGCTGCAATAAATTATGATATGAGGTTATGTTTAAAATATATACTTGGCAAAAATAATGAATAAGATAATTTTGTTTGTATAAATTCAACTTCTATTATTAATTTGTAGCACGCTATTTTAACTGATCAGGTATCATCCTTGAATCCCACTAAACAAAAAAAAACAAAAAACAAAAAAAGAAAAACAAAACAAAAACAAATACAGTGAATCAATAATCTTCATTTCTCAAAGAAGTTTCTTCCATGTTTCAAGTTTCTTTTTATTAAACAAAGTTTCTAATGAAAATTTCGTTTTTCCAAGTGTGGCTTATTTCAATTTATCTGATCAATTATCAAGTTTAAGGATTTTTTCTAAATCTCGGTAGTATTTGAGGTTCGCATAATGAAATGCCTGTCGGATTCATGAACTTCCCGGGAATGTTTAACGGAACACTTCATTTGATTCACATGGATAAGCTCTAACTTCTCTATCTTTCACGTCCGGTAATCATAACAATTTTAAAAATTCGTAACCTTCAATCCATCCCTAGGAAGGGCCCTGGTAGCAGCAATTTGTGTTCGAGTCATGATAAAATTCAGAATTTTGATAAAATGATTTCATAGATATGTGGGTCTGCCCATTCTAGTAAAACGTCCCAAAATCATCCTTCTAAACGGTAACAGTGAATATATATATATATATATATATATACAGCGAAATCTTTCAATAACAACGTGATATCGATACACAGGTTCCCCAGTATCCGAGATTAGAGCCTTCATATAAAAAAAAAACTCCAATTGGCGTGAAGAAATGGTGCAATTACAATCAATTTTTATAATGATGGTGATGATGGTGTGTTAGGCTGAGTCGTCGGAAGTCGGGGTAGTTGTTGGTTCAGGAGATTAGGTTGCGGAAGATAAGGGAAGAGGATGCACGTTGTCTCTATAACAACTTGCTGAAAAAAACAAACCCTCTGTTTTCGTTTTTCGCCCTTTTTCGTAAAAGCGAAAAAGTTCCGTAAGGCAACATTCCAAAGAGCGGGGTATACATGTATCTCTATGTACGTGAAGGTTATGTAATGAGAAGAGAGGGAGGGATAGATTCATGCCTTTTAATGCATGGATACACCTTTTTCTGAATTAGCCTTTTCAAGATGGGGGGCCTTACTCTGTCATACTGGCTCATGGTGCGTTGTTGAAAGACATAGAAGCCTGTCTTTTCCGAAGGCATGAGCGCGTAGAAAATAGTTTGAACTCAACTCGTCGATATCATTCTCCGCTGGGCCATCTCGCACCCTTCTCCTGTTTCATCCAGCGATACAAATGAAATAAAATACGCGTTGAAAGATTTTTAGTCATACAAGAAGTTCATTTTCGGACACAACTGGTGTGTAACGAAAAATACTTGTGTCAGGTCACTGCATGCGAAGATATACGAGCCCCCCGCCCCCGCTCTTTAAACACCTGCACACATTGATTTTCTTTGTGGACAGAACAGCTCAAATGACCTTCAAACAAATCATTTGATCGTTGGACACAGAGAATCTCGTCACAAGGCCACTTTCGCAAGGCACTCAGTGACAGTCTAACTCACTAACAATGACTATTATGTAAACAATCGATTTATTGTTGGAACTCACCCTTTCAATGATCTCCCTCAACATACACATATATATATATATATATATTATTAATAATTGTGTCATCCACAGACAGCTGTTTCGTTGTATTACCACTTTTCAGTGTGGCTATAGACTATCCAACATCTCTTCTAGTACCACGAGGTGGGGTCGAAACCTTAGCTACAGACGCTGAAGCCGACATTTTACCCCTGCGTAGAACCGTACGGTCAGTAGGACCACACTGAGCGATATATTTACTTACGCATAACTCCCCATCTACCAGAGTGCTCCATTCCAGAGTTGGAGGAGCATTGCATTAAAGCAGTAATAGACGGGTGCCCTACCTAACAGTGCTCAACCCTAAAGAAGAGAACGTTAATTATAATGATAAATGTGTCATATATATACTTATGAAAAGAAATGGATATAGAATTAAACAGAATAATTATGAATGTGTTATATTCTTTTGAAACTCTATTTGAAATAGCCCGTCTTTATCACACAGAGAATGTGTCTCTTGGCCTAAACAGCGTAAATAGAATAAGCAATTGAAGAGAATGGGACCGCTGTGGGAATCGCAGCTGCGATCGATAGGTTACCATTCTAAGATAGCATCGCTATTTCCATAGATCCAAACAGCAGGATAAAAAGGTGAAGGTCTAAAAAAACTGATTTTGTCATTTTCTATTCATGTCTGCATCATTGTTTCTCAATGAGGACAATCATATCATCAAGAAATGGATGTATAATCCGACAAAATTTCTCTAATTGTTTAGACGATTCATGCCGTCCAGGCCAAATGACATAATGTCTATGTAATAACAGATGGTCATTTCAAATGATATCTCGCGTTCAGAACTATATCTATTTATATGAACCATAAATTACGAAGTAACAATGAGATTAAGATTTGGCGTGGTATGATTTGAATCAGCTTCCAGTGGGTTGAAAATCCTAACTAAAACGGTACAAATATTTTTTTCAAACCTGACAAATTTTCAGAAGGAAGAATATATATACATATACAATGTTATTGAATTATATCAAAGTAAAGCTTGTCTAACTATTAACGCGATCATTCAAATTAATCGATCAGTGAAACAAGGATAACTTTGTTATGTTCCAATAACACATTTCATAATGCTTTATATGTTTGCTCCACATTTCTGTATTGAGCACCAAGATAAAGCAATTATAATGCATTATTGAATACTATATATATATGTATATATATATATATATATATATATATATATATATATATGGATGAAGATTGGCATATTGATTAATCCTTCTCTACTTTGTTCCCATTCAGAGTTCCACATTTCCATGTAGCTGTTGAAATTGCTCTTGTGGAACACTTCAGATAGACACTGCAGCCAGGATTGCATCTCATTAATCAATGTGTTATAATTCTGGAAGTGCTTGCCTTCCGAATATCGCTTCATGGAGGAGAAGAGGCGGAAATAAGATAGTGAGTGGTCAGGAGAATATGGGGATGGGGAAGAATTTCGTAATCATTGGAGCTTGCTTCCATTCGTGCGACATTGGAGTTGTGTACTGGTGCATTATCTTGCAAGATCCAGACACCTTTGCGTAGCATACCACGTCTATTGATTTTGATGGTTCCCGTAATTCTAGCAGCAATGAGGAATAATAATCTCTCCTTATTGTGGTACCTTCAGTCAGGAACTTCATAAGCATCACACTCATTTTGACCCCAGAAAGCTGTCAGCATCACCTTGCCAGCAGAGGGTTGGGCTCAGGGAGGGGAATCACCGTGCTTCCTGTGTTTGAACTGTCAAAGTGAACTCAAGTTTCATCCAGAGTAATTAGTCGGACGAAATTGTTCTTTTGATTTTCCTGACACATAGCCAAATGTTCACAGGAGAAATAGGCTCTGGCTCCCTTCACAGAAGCTGTGAGCTCAGGAGGAACCCAACGCGCTGACACTTTCTGCATAAGACCCCACACTAATATTGACCCCGTCTGCTAGTTAACGAATTGTTATTCAGTGATCTCGAAAGATGGTAGTCTCCTCTTGTTGGACCTCCTCCAAAATTGTTTGTGGTGTGTCGCCTTTCAAAAATGGAAACCAATTACAGCTCTACACCCCACTGGTTCTATGGCTACATCTTCACACAATCATACCTGAGCATATAAACAGTTGTTAGTATGGACCTGCACATTGAAATATATTCCATTTGTAGTTGTATGCTTCAGTATGTGTAATTTCATCTTTTGAATCCATTGCGAGTTGGTCAGGGTAAATACTTATGGGCATATATATATATATATATATATATATATATATATATATATATATATATATATATATATATATATATATATATATATAGTTGGTTTATGGCTTTCACTTTGAGAAATACTGATACTAAAACCTGACATAATGAATACATATATATATATATATATATATATATATATATATATATATATATATATATATATATATATATATAGTAATTCATGTCAGACATAAATTCCATGAGGGATTAACTGATTGCTTGCCGAAAGATTGTTTTCTTTGAAAAAAAATTTTTTTCTCTGGGGGGTTGGCTATATGATAATTAAATTACCAACCGCACATTACAATTGAGTGCAAGCTTTTCCAGTAGACTGTTCACAGCTTATGTGATTTTCCCAGGTTGTCAGTTACATATCAATTCCCCCAATTTTGTGTTAAAGATTTCGAAAAAAAGGCTGATTTACTTGGTATTGATCAAGCAGAACGTTGTTTTGGAATAAAAGCAGGAGAAGAATTTTAAAGTATCTTCTTTTAGTTCTGAACTGAAACAAAATACGTATAGATAAGTGCATTGCATAAGTTTTTTCAAAGCTGTGAAGGGCTTCATCCTTTTTTATCTTTTATTTGAATATATAAAGGATGATTGGTAATGCATTTTAAGAACATTATCTTGGAAGTAATTCTGAGTCCCTAAGTCAGAGCTATTCAATAGCAGAGTGGTTAGAGCCTCGAAAAATAGAATTAGAGGACCAAGTTCAAACTTTCAATTTTATATGCTTTCAAACTATGCGACATTCAAACCTCAAAAAAGTTTGTCAGTTTAGATGGAAATAAAATTCTCAGATGGGGGCTCTATTTACAATGTAGCTATGATGCTGAACTGGACTCTCACTTCAGGCATATCCAAAATCAACAGCTTATAATTTTCCCAAAGCACACATTTCAAGGTTGAATTTCACATGAAAAAGTTCGTCAATTTATACGGGTCTATATTCGCACTCTTGAAAAACAAGTATATGTTTTGAATATTTTTCATCTAAAGTTTCCTCAAAAACTATTAGAGTTAGATCTATGCAATCAAACTATACGTATATTTTGAGACAGTATCATCTACAAAGAGTTTTTTTCATTTAATCAAGAAGAATTGGATAGTTATTCATGGGTTTGAAGTCATAACATTACAATAGCCAAGTGGTTAAAACCTCAGAAAATATGCATATCAAAATTTGCCTGTTGATTAAATTTTGCAAAAACAAGTTCGATCCTTCCTATGGGATCTGCGTTTGCGCTCCCAGAAAACTATTTTTTTTCCAGTTTTCTTTTTGGGCTGTAATTTATAGTTTCGAAGCGATGATTGTTCAAGTGGTGAGTGGATAAAACCTCCAAAAAATAGAATTGGAACTCAGACGGAAAAAAACCTTCCTCTTTCCCTCTCTGTGCTAATTCAATTTTTGATGTCTCTATATTATACAAAGTACTAATTTTAGACATTTTTTTTCTTTAAATTGCTTTCAATTTATTAGACCTTCAAACCCTCTGGAAATTAGGCAGGTTTGAGAAAGGAAATATTTTGAATTTTTATAAGAGGGGATTCTGTTTAAATTATCATTATTATGCTAAACTGCAATCTTAATATCCATTCCAAATAAATGACCATGGATGTAGACATTTCTTTGTCTCAGTGCTCATGCCAATTTGCCGAAAGTTTCACACTGACCTGCGCCTATCTGCCTTGGAATGTGTGCTGGCCCAACCAGCGAAAAAACAAAGGCATATCACAATTTACTTACCACGTACATATTAGATCGAATTTTATCAAAAATAAACCTAAGAAGAAAAGTACATCATTGAAATATATTTGAAGATTTTATAATATGGGGTTCTATCGAAAACGTAGCTACGATGCTGAACTAAACCCTTGCTTTCAATTGGTCATATGTGATCGTGGATGCGAATTTCTCCTGCTATCTGTGCTAATGCCAGTTTGACAGAATCCTTTTAAGAATCAAACCTTAAACTGACAATAAAACAGGTTTTCCTCATAGTAGAAACAATAACCTTGATCTGACCCTAATCCAAATCCAAACATAAGTATAAAACATGGGCATTTAAATCCCTTAGTCTGCTTCAACATGCAAACATTAAAAACAAAGGTAATCTAAGGAATTCTCTGTTCTCAGAAAAATTGATCATCGAGGTTTTGAGAGGGGCTCCGCATACCTGACAGGCGTTTTTATGAAATCACAATAAAATATAATTTGCTTCCCTCCGTTGTCATTTTTAGAGATTTTTTTCTCCAAGGGCAACACTGGGTATTTCGGCTAGTAACAAATAAAACATTATAATTTTTTTTCAATAGAAATATATTCATTTATTAGAACAAAATAAGTCCGTGCTTGGGAGGTCGCTGTGGCACCGTTGTTGATTTTGCAACCAGTATAATTAAGTTATCTTAATGAAAATACTATCAGCATGGTTTGAATCATAAGCTTATGATTAAAAATTATGTACCATTTTGTTAAAATCTAAGAGGAGTCAGTAGCTCAGTCAGCAAGACTACTCTCTAGGAATCGGTTAATGCTGGATTCAAATCATGACTTGATTTTACACCCCTAATGCTGGTGAGGATTGTTCTTGTAACGGTAGAAAAATAAAGGCAACCCTAATTTTTGAGTTTGACTATACTCCCTTTTCAGTTGAATCGTTAAAACCATTGACACTAATAATTGTTTAAACATACTTCCTGAAATACTCTTATTCGTTCAAATTTCTCATATTTTTTGTTAACAGTAAAACAATCATCATTATCATCACTTTTTTTATCGTCCGTAATTGGACATAGACCTTTCCAAGGGTTCGCCAGACCTCACTATCATGGGCATTGCCGAGCCAATACTTTCTGAACCTGTCTAGTTCGTCACATCATCTTATATTTTGCCAATCACAGTTTTGCAGTTGATCTCTGGGGATCCACGTTGTGAGTCGTGATGTCCGGCAGTGGTCTGGTATTCTTGTTACATGACCACCCTATTGCCAATTCAGTTTTAATGGATTTTATGATATTCTTGAGTTTTATCCTGTTTTTTCTCTAATATACACTGCTGTTTTGTGATCTCTAAATATGATGTTGAGCATGATTCTCTCATATGCACATTGCATGGTTCTCTATTTGAGGGCTAATTGTTCGGTTAGGTTCCAGGTTCCAGCTCCATAGGTGACTATCGGGAAAATGCGTTTGTTGTAGATACGTTTCTTATTCTTAAAGGTTGATCTTGCTCTACGGGAGGCTTTCCATCTTAAATACACAAAAGTTGTTTTTTCTACTGATGGACTCACATAAATAAGTATTGAGACCCCCTCCATGTTTTTCCCTTATTCTTGTTATCATACATTATTCACCTTTTGTGAATTACTTATTATGAATAAAAGTAACATTCCATTCACCACTATTCATATATGCTGCTTTTTACATAGCAAATTAAGCAGTGGTGATGGTAAGATCAAGAATCTATGCCATCACCCTTGGAGGTTGATGAGGTAACATTGTTGATTTTGCAACCAGTATAATTAAGTTATTCTAATGAAAATACTACCAGCATGGTTTGAATGATAAGTGTATGATTAGAAAAGAAAACAATAAGAAATAATGTCTGGTTAGTCACTCCAAACGATAATCAATATAAAAAAGTAAAAGAGGAGTGATCAATTAATAACTTACATTTCTTGCTTTATTTGGGATGTGATCACTGAAAAGTACAAATTTTCCCCAAACAAGCGTGAATGCTGCTGGACGCAAACTAGGGGACCAATCTGACAAAAAAAATTCATTGTAAATCATACCCCCCCCCCCAAAAAAAACGATTTAGGAGGCAATTTTCAGAAAACAAAAAAGTCCTCACTCATTGAGTATATGTGTGTGTGCATGTGTGTGTGTGTGTAAAGTTTCAATTTTCTAATATGACACGTTAAGTTTGGGTGAAGCCCGGATAGATAGTCAGATACATATAAATGTCGGAACACATGAATAACCTAAACCCAGAAACAGTGATTAAGCCGGGCTGTCGAGGGTAGCAGTGAATAACATAGATGTCCCTTTGAAAAAAAAAATCAGAAATTATTGATTGTCCAAACCAGGGGTGGCCAAACGTTTTCAACCATTGATCCCTACATGGAATACTTGATCCATAACCGACCTTCTAAGCTGGGATTTCGTAAAGAATTTATCAAACGCACCAAAAAAAAGGCCTTCTGAAACATACAAACAAATCTTCTGAAAACCTACCAGATCCATAGTATCGAACGATACTATAGCTTTTCTTTATAAATCAGTGTATCACATTTATGTAGAATTCAGAAAAGTGTATCAGCGAGTTGTATTAAACAGCTTTTGCCGTTGAAGAAAGAAAGGGTTGTATCCTTTTTCATTCGTGCGACTGCTTATGTTTTTGTGCATTTGCTTGTTTGCTTGTTTTTTTTGTTTGTACCAGAGCTCCTGGCCATACAGTTTTTCAATTTTTTGGGAAAAAAAAGCCTTTAGAGTCTTATCGGGGCCTTATTCTGACGGGTTTGTCAATAATTATCATTGATCAATAATATCTATATTATCCAGACTGTTTCTACATGTTCACACCCTTTTGACGTTTTCCAGCGGAAAACGCCTGTGATGCCATATATAGAATTTATTCTGACCATATTTATTCTCCGATGGAATATTTTACAGGACAACAAATTTTGACGCAGCGGTTGTTCAATCATTGACTGTAATGGCGAGTTTCATGTACATTTATTTCTTATACGAATATCAACTTCTAACCCCCGAACTCTAACGATTATCGACTCCCATGCAATTATTGACTCCATGGTAGTCCCATCGACCCCCAACGGTCGATAGCGACCGTTTTGAACTTGTCTGGACAGATTTCTTGAAAACGCTTTCAAGCATTAAATCACCAATGAAATCTTTGTAGAATACAAATTGTAAGATACAACGATGATAAACTGTTGGCAAAAACATCTTATGGTCGGGTAAGGAAATTGGAGTAGATTATCGCCAATGTAATCATACGCTTTGGAAATGGTTTGCCATTTCTTGGTATCGGTCGAATCTTGATTTCAGGCCAAGAAAACATTGATTTATGATGTCTCGTGTATAGGTCGATTCTTGACTTTACGCAGGGATATCATTAATTTATGACATGTTTCATGTATAGACCGA
Organism: Thysanoteuthis rhombus; assembly: GCA_963457665.1. NCBI lineage: Eukaryota > Metazoa > Mollusca > Cephalopoda > Oegopsida > Thysanoteuthidae > Thysanoteuthis > Thysanoteuthis major. Next base: position 5,666,071 of record OY735218.1, read on the forward strand.
CTCTTGATTATAAGCCAAGAAATCATTCATTTATAAGACGTCGTGTATAGGTCAACTCTTGACTTTAGGAAGGGGTCTCATTAATTTATGACATGTCTCGTGTATAAGCCGACTTTCGATTATAGGCCAAGAGATCATTCATCTATAAGACGTCGTGAATAGGTCAACTCTTGACTTTAGGAAGGGGTATCATTAATTTTTGACATGTCTCGTGTATAGACCGACTCTTGATTATAAGCCAAGAAATCATTCATTTATAAGACGTCGTGTATAGGTCAACTCTTGACTTGTCTTGTTTCGTGTATAGGTCGACCGATGAGTTCAGGCAAAGAGATCATTATTTCATGAAATATTGTATATGGGTCAATTTTTAATTTTTTCCAGGAAAATATCTATGACATGTATCGTTTAGAGGCCGACCTTTGAATTTCAGCCAAAAAAATCATTCATCTACGACAACTCGTGTATAGGTCGAGGCTTTATTTCTGGCAAGGAAATAAATAATTCATCACAAACTTTGATCATTGGCCAGCTAATCAGTGATTCAGAACATGTAGAGGTTGAATCTTGTTTTTTTTTGTCAGGAAATTATTAATTTATGATATTTCATTTTCAGAAAATAAATCAATATGTAGACTGCGTAAAGATCGAAGATAGTTGTTTGAGTGAAAAATCATCAATTTATGACATATCTGGTTTATAGGTCGACTATTGATTTTCGACCTGTAGACAATTAATTTACGACTTCTCTTTTATAGGCAGATCCTTGATCGTGTATAAGTCGACCATTGATATCAGAATAGGAATTGATAATTTATCACATGTCTCATGTATTTATCACATGTATTTTATAGGAATCGACCTTCAATTCTTGGCAAAGAAATCATTAATTTATGACACGTCTAGTTCATAGGTTGACATGATTTTTGTGCAGAAATCTTTAATTCATGACAAATCTACTTCATAGGTTGACTTTTGAGTTTTTGCGTAGAAATCATTTATTTATAACAGGTTGCGTGTAAATATCGACCCACCATTTTTGGCCAAGAATTTGATATGCTTTATGCACTGATTGACCCTTCATTTACAAATCAAGACATGCATCTATTCATGTTTTTGGGTTCTGGATTGTGAATTATTGGAAAGTGCGTTAGTAGAATTAAATGTTTAAATGATTGGAAAAGGTTTTTTTCCATCCCCCAGATATCTTATTTCGGATCGATTGTTTGAGAAAAGAAAGTACTGTTCATAAGAATTAAAATAAGTACGAAATCTGTTTTCATTGCCGAAGATCGCAGGGGGAATTAAATATTTTGAACAAGCGGAGGATTTTAAATTAACTTACTACTTTAGCAAGTCTTCAAACTAGCAGTGTTACTTGGCCTTTTCAATCTGATCGATCGATTCTGAGGAAGATTTTAATGGGATTGTAAGAACTATATAACATGATTGAATGAAAACCTTGTTATTCTGATTGCATCATATTCTTGTGTTTGACTCTCAAAACTTATTGATTAGAAGCGGAACGCCTGTTTTTTTTCCAATGTTTATGACAAGAGCTGAATATGCTCAAAGATATACACAAACGTAATAAGTTTTTTGTCTGAAATTTGAAGAGAATCTTTATTCTCCCATGACCTTCTCGGAATCCATGCAAGTGTTCAAAAATACAAGAAAAAAACCAAGCTATTCCATCAAAGTTACACTCGAGTAGCATATCAAAGCCATATCCAAAAAGAAGCAGAAAAGTCTGAAGGAAGAATGACTCACATTGTCCTCTTGAGGTCTAAATAGAAGAAAAAAAGTCTCCAGCATGCTGAAGAATACTTATTACACTTATTACAAAAAAGACATCCAGCAAATCTTTAGATGAACTCAGATTGTTGTCGTACCAACATTGGAAGAATACAAACATGGGATATTAACCATATTCAAGAAGAAATGCATAGACACTTATTGAGGTCAAACTTCTGTGCCTACCTTTACTGCCTCTGTAATGGTGACATTATTGTCAACTTAATACAAGTACTTACTAAAACACCCACCACCCATTTCTAAAATAAAAAGATTCTCCATATTCAAAGTTTCTTACAAAACCCCTGTTAGGCACAGGGCTGTATTCTTTATCTATTTGAACATCTTCCCAGTGAAGATCATGCTCGATACAGAATTGATACCTGAAGAGTCATAAATGAATGAAAGAGAACACATAATCCTGAAGGCGTGATGATTGGCCTAGTTGGTAACAGAAAGATGGATTCGACAATCCGAGTTCCATGTTTATGTTCACGTGGAACTAATGCACTTGGGAAAGGTATGGATCCATCTATTCTACCCTAAGTTATGGTTGAAAAAAAAGCAGTGAAGCTCAGGCTCACTATTTTTGAGCAAGCAATCAGTTTAGGAGAGGGACATTTCTGATTTCAAATCAAGAAGTTGAGCCTCCGTGAAACGATTTTACGCACAAACAGCCGTCCTTCCAGTTGATCCTGTAGCCAAGCTGATGCCAGATGTATTGCCCTCTACTTTCCTCTGGACTACAGCAGCAAAAATAAGAGGGAGATTCTGACGACTGGGTATCAAAGGATCTCCATACGCTTCATCCATGCATGTGCCTTTGGGAGGACGTTTGATTTGCGCAAAGTATGGTTTTATTTACCCAGCAAGGGGACCAGACAGTATTAATATTGAATCATCCGTCGGTTAAGACAGTATCACCTGCGTGACTAGAGTTACAGGGATATAAAAAATATCCCAGGAATTGCAAACCCGAAGAAGGCAGTAGAATGAATCGGTCAAAGTTATTTGACAGCACCATAAGCAAAACAAAGAATGAGTGTTGATAAAAAGTTTTTTGAACTTACTTCTTTCCTGCCGAATAACATTCTTGACTCTCAAAATGTGGTATCCTTTCCAATCTATTAAATCGTGAAATTAACTTTCCTAAAAGGTAAAACCGCTCCAGACGACTTTTTTTTTTATTCCCGTCAATATATCATTATAGGTTCTTCAGTCATCAATACACATCCTGTACATTACGGCAAAATCTTCCCTCTTCTTACCAATGAATCAAATTCACTCTTGAATGATCCCCGGCCAATTTTCTGGGTATTCATCATATGAAGATGTGACCCCCATCGAACTTGGTCAGAACTTCTCAGATTGCTGAATGCTGAGGAAACTTGATGAATTGATTTCCGGCAGAAATTAACGTCTGTGGAAATATCGATCTCTTCGATTTTTATAACCAGACGTTCCCTAATGGCAAAAATAGCTTCTCAGGCGTTGATGCCTGCCCTGAAGACTGAATTGAGTAATGATATTAGTTTTCCTGTTTTGAAACAGGGAAAATGTCATTTATTTATTTAATTATCATCCTTGATCTGGATAGGACAGAAGCTGTCCCTGGTTGGCCATTACATGTCTTGTTCGACAATCTTCTCAACTCTCCTTCTGTTTACGATTAGTCTTAAAAGATCTAAGGGATCATCCTCTATTCCCTTTCTTCTCGTGCATCTGTGGTAATTCAGTGGTAATCCAAGGGCCAAGATGACAATAGCCACTTGTTGGTACCACCTAAGGTAACAAAATCTTGTAATTCTTGTAATCTTGTGTGTGTGAAATATTCCGATATGGTAACTAATATGGTATGGCAGCTCAGCTTTAGTTAGCATGACTTTTATACCAATACCCTCAGACGTTTTCGGAACAATGAAAAATATATCGTGATTTAAACCTACTTAGACCAGATCAAGTTTGGTAAAAACTGATCTTAAAATTCACGGTGGAAATACAAGATGATACGTTATACGTTCATGGGAAAATAATCTCTGGATTATTATAAACATCACTGACACAACTTAGTCAATGATACTTGCAATCCAATATGAATAGTTTTTCATGGATATATCTGAAGACGGTTGTATCATTGTAATCAAGCTCTGTGTGTACTTAGACGGCGTTAGCAAGGGTTACCAAGCCCAGCATCAGTCCAGCATTAATATATACTAATACCATAGGATTACCACCAAAATCACCACACTGTGTCACCCATCGAAACTGCTTGACTCCCGGAGTACAAAGTTTGGTGTTCCCCTGCAGTTCTTAGTTCCCAACAAAAACAAACCTGTCACGTAAACAATGTCTTTTAGCAGTTTGGGGTGATCAATTAGATAAATAGAAAAAGGGGTGATCGAATTTTGACAGGCATTGGTGATTAAAAATGTCAAAAAACAAGCGTGAATGCTGCTGGACACAAACTAAGGAAAGAATTTAGTATGAACCTACATGGCAAATTGAATCTCTGATAAAATCCTATTTAGAGAGGTAATTTTGAAAGAGAAAAACCGTTTTAAGTAGACGGAACGAGTAAATGTTCAATTTTTCAGGCCTCTGGCTCCATTGGTGTGACATGTCCGTATGTTATATTCATGCATAGCCATTTAGCTAGCCAGGCAGTCATCCAGACTGCCGAACCATTTAAAAAACTGAAGAAACCTTCGTTGGCAGTTTTCTGACGAATAATACAGAAATTTGCCATTACTCTCAATGAATGGATAGCCGTAGCATTAAGATTTGAAATCATGTGAAAAAATACCCCCTGTAGATTTTCCTCCCCCCTAGTAGAAATACAATCTGTAAACTACTATTTCTGAGATCTTTTGCCCTCCTCTCCTTGGAGGCCCGGCGGTGTTTTCAAATAACTACGCCTTTGAAACGAAGAATAGAAGGTAGGGAATAAGGTATGATAGATGCAAAGTCAGTTTTAGGATAATTAGATTTATAATAGTATTTTTTAATCTACGGAAAAAGTTAGGGATATTTTATTATTCTCTCCAAGGATGATGTAAGGAAAACCTTTTATGATTTGACGTTCAGTTGCAAAGAAATTAATCAATATTATATGGTATTTGATGGCGTATACACATAAAACGCAATGCAAAATACATTCACTAATTCGAACAGAAAGTGAACTCTAGAAGATGTCAATTGAAAATAACTGGCAAATGATATTCAGGACTTTTCTACAATTTCATAGGTTTTGAGCTCGAAAAAATCCCATTTTGGTTTTCTCACCGAAAAAAGCCTGAAATGATGGGTGTTTTCCGTTAATTTCAACTACAGAAACGAAAACCCAAGCCAAAATCCTAACCCCTGACCTCAGCCCTAACCTATAACTCCAGGGTAACTAAGGAAACAAAATTGAAGTATCAATTCTCCTGTTTTCTTGTTCTTTTCAGGCTTCTGTTCTTCAAAATCATTGATCTTTGGAAGTACTGGCAAGAGTCATTTCTCCGTATCTTGTTTCTAATCCGAGATCGAGATCATCATCATCATCATCATCATCATCATCATCATCATCATCATCATCATCATCATCATCATCATCATCACTAGTCTTTTAACGTCCGTCGTTGGAGATAGACCTTCCCCAGGATTCGCCACAATTCTCTATCATGGGCGTTGCAGAGCCCGTATTTCCTGAATTTGTCTAGTTCATCTCTCCATCTTGTGTTCTGTCGGCCTCAGTTTCGCATGTGATCTCGGGGGATCCATATTGTGAGTCGTGATGTTCATCAGTTGTCTTTCATTCTTGCAACATGACCAGCCCATTGCTATTTTCGGAGTCGGAAGGGTTCCGAGTCCTTATGTAGCCTAATGAATTAGTTGCTGTAGTTGCATATATGTTGTAGTACTTTGCCGTATACAGGGTCAACGCCTTGTAGGGTGATGGCCTTCATGACCATGGTGATTTCTACAGAGTCGAATGTCTTCTTGAAGTCTATAAATGCTACAGTGAGTGGCATTTTATATCCTGCTGTTTTCTCTTTCAGCTGATTTATTGAATGGAGATAGTCCATGGTCGAGTAGTTTCTTCTAAATCTAGCCTGCTCGCGTGGTTGATTCTCATCTAATGTTTTAATAATCCGGTTAGTGATTATTTTTGTAAAAAGTTTATAGATGGAGTTTAGTTGGCTCATTGGTCTGTAGTTGTTGAAGTCTTTGGGGCTCACTTTTTGTTTTTTTGTGTAGAAGCATAATGATTGCTGTGTCCCAAACCTCGATTCCATGCAAATGGTTGCAGAATAATAAAAACTAGTCTGGTTAGTCACTCAATTGGAACCATCACAGGACCAACGTCTTTAAGCAGCACATTGTGTTAGAAGCAAAAACAAAAAATTGGAATATGGGGTGATCCATAAATAAGTTACCTTTCTCGCCTTTTGTTGGGTAATTGGAAAGTTTGAATTATCAAAAAGTAAGCAAGAACAAGATAGTGACCAAATTAGCATACACTTACATTGTAAATTGGACCCCCCGCTAAAAAAATATTCAAGGAGGAATTTTAAAAAACCCTCATTCCAAGGCACTATCAAGAGTAAACATTGAACATTTCAGCCACCTAGCTCCATTGATGTGACCCCCAACGTGTGATGTATACGTGCACGCATACTTACATATTTACATACATAGACATCCAGATCAACTTGAAAACTGAAGAAACCTACAGTTCCGGTGACGGTTCCTAACAAGATAAAAATATTGAGAAAACAGAAACAAAAATGGAATGTTCTTTTTTGAATACGTTAGAATAATCGGATTTTTTCCCCCAGAGATCACCGTCGATAATGTCATATGCAACGAGAAGATTGCACGTGATAGCAACCTCGAAATAAAAATATAAAAGCCGCCATTTTCCAATTTCATTTTTGATGAAAAGAGTAACTGTCATCCGCCCTTTTGTTATTTTCGAATTTCTTTTTCTTTCATCATACGCCTCACATTTTCGAGCTGTGCATAACTTGATAACACGTATTTATTTTATTTCCTTCTATCTCTGTATTTTATTTGGTTTGATGAAATCTTGGAAATTTAATAATCATTTTATAGTGTCGTAATCTTCCGGTATTTCGTCGAGTTGTTTTTATTTTAGACAGAGAGAACGATTTTTGATTTCTTTGATGTTGCATAATTCATTTCATTATCAATTTTTGACTGGTTTATTTACCCCTACCGATGAAGATAGAAGTAAATGTATTCAGTTGTATCTGCCTATTTGTCAACACGATATTTCCAAAAGTGCTCGATGAATTTCAATGAAATTTTCTCGAAGGATGGGTTACTGGCTACGGAAAGAGTGTTTAAGTTTTGATGGTGGATCCAGAGATTTTTTGGGGGGATTGAGGGATATTCTTTTTTTTATCATTCTACAGGAAAAAAAAACCCATTGAAATGGACAAACAATAAAAAAACAAATTAGAATCTCAAGGGAGGCCACACAATATATGCACATTAGGAGTTTTTTACTTTTTTTTTCAATATGTACGACGTTGGTGCTCTCTGAATGCATTCTTATCTGTTGTATCATTTTAACTCAGGGCATTCTTCGATTCTGCAACAATTAAGAAAGCAGCGTGGTTGGCGAATAGAATAGTCTTAGGATTTGCATTATGGTGATTCAAGTTGATATAGGCGATGCCTTTACCGATTTGAAGTGAAGTGAAATCTAGTCATATCTGGACATCCTTCCAGCCATATTGTTTGTTTACTAACTTGTTTCACAAGACATAGCAGTCTATGTGGCGTTTTTAGAAAACTGTCCAGCAAAATGTCAACATAGGTGTTTTCAGTTTTTAAGTGATTCTGGCTGGACAGGATCTCTGTGCGTTCACCCTGGCTTACGCTCAGGAGGGGTCACTTCTGTGTCGCTCCATTGTCCGCCGAGACACAAGGAGACCTCTTTTCTTTTTTGCCAAACTGCAGAAATTTCTTGGCTTACGTTCTAAGACTCTTGTAAAGTGTTCTATTTCATTCCAGTATCCACGTACCATTTAGTTGAATAAACGTTGGTACAACGGTAATACTTGGATCTGTATATCATAAGCATGTGAGACTAAAAGTTATTCCCATTGCAAAATTTTTTTCGGAAACCGGGTGTGTACAAAGAAAAAAAGAAATCTCACGAAACACAATTTATTAAAAAACTACAAAAAACAATTATCCATTTGAATACGAAACAATTTAACATAGTTTGATACAGATTTTTATACAAAGCTATCAAATAATTTGTTTTAATTGTTTATCTAAATACAATAAATAATATTTATCGATATGCATTGATGCAATACTTTTTAGGTAATACAGTTTTGAAAACTCAATTTTGATTTATTTATACCATTTAATTTTAATTAAAAAAAAACAAAACAACGAACACACAATAAGGTATAAAGTATATTTCCACAATACGTGACTTGATGATTTTCCTAGGTACCTTCCTGGTACCTCTGGGTCCACAGAAATCCATAAATATATATGAGAAGCATGTTCGATTGCCATATTCTAAAATCTTGACAAGCAATATTTTTGGATTATTTTTTAGAGGTTTTTCTCTTTCGTGTATGTCCGAACTCTTAAATAAAAAACAATTCCTGTAAGAGGGATATCTCTCAGTCTTTTCAGCCATATTATATCTTGACCGGTGTCCAGACGGATATAACACCTCAAATTCTAGTTGATATTTTATGACTAATGCTTGTTTCAGTAGATTTTCCATATCATTGCCTATTTTCTGATATCACAATTATTGAATAACTGTTGCCATCAGAGATGGCAGAGGGTTCTATCCTTTTTATACGTGTGTTTATGTGTTTGTTTATGTTTGTTTGTATGTATATTCCAGCGATTAGGGTCGGACCTTTTTGCTTACGGATTGAAAATTGACTGCAATACTCTACTCGACCGCTTATTAAAATTTTTTTTTAAAAAGTTTTTTTTCGACCTTTTTTAGGCCTTATTTTGATTTGTTTATCAATAACATCTAGATTCTCAAGATTCTCCAGAGGTTTTTCCTTTATTTTAAATATTTTGCTGTGGAAAACGCCAGTGGTGTCATAAATAGAATTTAATCTGACCATATTTGTTCTCTGATGGATTTTTTTTCTCACACGACTTCAAATTTTAACGCTGTAGTTCTTCAGTTATTGACTGTAATGGCGAATTAACTTTATAAAATTTGCTTTATTAGAAACTTTTGGCCAAAAATGTCACAAAAACTGTCAACATAGGCTTCTTCAGTTTTGAAATTGGTCCATGAATTACGCGTACATACTGCACCAGTGGAGCTAGATGGCCGAATATTTAAACATATACTCCTTATTATGTTTGGAAAAAAAACCCTCGTAACAATCAATCCCAAATAGTTTCTTAGAGGGGGTTCAATTTGTATTGTAAGTTTGTGCTAAATTAGACCCTTACATTGTGTTCGACAGCGTTCATACTTGGTTTTTCAAAATTCAATACGTTTTAGTGATCACTGCATAACAAAAACTGGAGAAGTTATTCATTATTCACCCCATTTTTTATCAATGTATATTATAATAGACGACGAGTCAGCAAACATCTGATTCCCATGCTTATTTGTCATACTTCAGAAGAAAAATGTAGCGTTTAAATGGGTTAGGTAGATGAGAACTTCTGGAAATGGAATCACACGCACAAAGAGATAACTGTCAAAATCGTAGATGCAAAACTGGGGAAAGTAGACCAATACATCTACCTAGAACAACAAATCTCTATAAAACTCACAAAAGAAGAAGAAATCAAGCGGAGAATCACCCAAGGATGGCAAGCCTTTGGCAGAGCAAGCTCCATTTTAAAAAACAAGTCGATCTCATTAATCCTAAAAGGAAGAGTATATAACTAATGCATCCTCTCAATAGTCACTTATGGAACTGCAACATGGAACCTAACCAAGAGACAAACCTGCAAACTGAGAACCCTGCAACGAGCACATGAGAGAATCATGCTCAACCTCACATGAAGAGATCACAAGACAGCACAGTACATAAGGAAGAAAACGCGAGTCAAAAACATCATAGAATCTATTTGAAAACTCAAATAGCAATGGGCAAGCTATGTTTAGAGAATGACGGACAACCGATGGACATCACAACTCACAACATGGATCCCCAGAGATGATATGCGAAACCAAAGCCAACAAAATACAAGATAGAGAGATGAACCGGACAAATTTAGAAAATACTGGCTCTGCGATGCCCATGATAGAGAAATGTGGCGAATCCTGGGGATGGTCCATGTCCAATGACGGACGTTAAAAGACTGATGATGATGTAGTACGAATCTTGGCTTGCTTCTCTCAAAGCTGGAATCGTTGTTGAAGGGGGAGAAGACAAAAATTAAGCAAAACGCATCTAGACAGTTGATAGTGATCACAGAAGTAAACTTTTCACACTGTTTTGAAAATTCGCTAAAAGTGAACGGCAAAAAGAGAAAGACAAGAAAGTAAAATGAAGTGGATTTGAATTCATTTTTGAATGACTGCTGAAGATTTGGTTATATTTCAGAGATAGTCGCTTCTGGCAACTTCTCAGATACACTACAGAGCTTTCGATACCTACCCTTAGGTATACTTCTAGTAAAGCAACTGGTATTTCACTAGTTTGATTAATTCTCAAACCTTGTTCTACGTGAGTCACAAGAACTGATTCTTTCAAATCACTTTTGTATTTCTTGGTTAAATTCTTCCTTTTCTCCAATGATAAGAAAGAAACCTGTCCATTGTTAACGTTTGAGGAATCATAGCATCAACAGGCTCTGTCAGCGCCCAGAAATCTCACCATTCAGATTTAGCTCCCAGTAATCAGTGGTTATGTATGTATATATATATATATATATATAAAAGGAAACCCGAAAGACCTCAACAACTACAGGCCTATAAGCCTACTCAACTGTGTATATAAACTTTTCACAAAGATCATCACCAACCGAATCACGAAAACACTCGATGAAAACCAGCCACGTGAACAAGCTGGCTTTAGAAGAAGATACTCGACCATGGACCACCTGCATTCGATAAATCAGCTGAAAGAAAAAGCAGAAGAATATAAACTACCACTCGCTGTAGCATTTATCGACTTCAAAAAGGCGTTCGACTCAGTAGAAATCCCAAAGGTCATGGAGGCCATCACTTGACCAGATGTAGATCCATTATATGTCGAAGTGCTGAAACATATATACAATCACAGCAGCTCCTTTATCAGGTTACATAAAGACTCGGACCCCTTTCAGCTCCAGAAAGAAGTAAGACAATGTGATACCAGCTCACCTAAACTCTTCACAGCCTGCCTCAAGATGATCTCCAGAAGACTAGACTGGGAGAATAAAGGAATTAGAGGAAACGGCAAGTATCTCAGCAATCTAAGGTTTGCAGACGACATTGCCTTTTTCGCAGAGAACCTACATGACCTCCAACAAATGATAAATGAATTATATGAAGAGAGCAAGAAAGTCGGCCTACACATGAACTTCAGCAAGACTAAGATCATGTGCGACAACCACATCGGAGATAAAAACACTAAGATCAAAATCGAGGACAGAACTGGAGAAAGTAGATCACTACATCTACCCAGGACAACGAATCTCCATAAGACCCTCAAAAGAAGAAGAAATCAAGCGAAGAATCACGCTAAGATAGCAAGCCTTTGGCAGAGCTAGCTCAGCCTTCAAAAATAAGAAAATTCCATTAATCCTAAAGAGAAGGGTGTATAACCAATGCATCATCCCAATAGTCACTTATGGAGCTGAAATATGGAACCTAGCCAAGAGACAGATCCGCAAATTTAGAACAACACAACGTGCACATGAAAGAATTATGTTAGGCCTCACATGGAAAGACCACATCTGGTAGAAGAAAAGAATCAGGGACATCATAGAATCCATTAAAAATCTCAAATGACGGTTGGCTGGCCATTTTGCAAAAATGGTGAACAACCGATGGACATCACGACTCACGTCATGGATCCCCTGTGATCACATGTGCAAACAAGGCCGGCAGAATATTAGATAGAGGGACGAGCTAGATAAGTTCAGGAAGTTCTTGCTACGTGAAGCCCATGATAGAGGAGTGTGGCAAATCCTAGGGAAGGTTTATGTCCAACGAAGGATGTTAAAAGACTGATGATGATGAATCCCTGGTTTGTTTGTTTCAGTACTAAAATCGCTCTTCAAAGGGGAGGGGATTTCAGACCGTGGACGAAATTAAAGACAACGCAACGAGGCGGCTAATGGAGATTCCAGAAAAGAAATTTGTAGACTGTTTTTAAAAAGTGAAGGGACGCTAGGATAATTGTGTGATGCCTCTAGCGGGGCACTTTGAAGCGAACTAAGAGACAATTGCCCTAGGTAGGCTATTTGTTTTAGATGGCTGGATATTTTCTGGACGGATCTCCTGAACATTATCAGCCAATTATTGGGGAAAATCGTGAATGTATACGCTGATCAATATAATTGATAGATCAGACGATAGATATAATGAAAGAAAGGCTCAATCAGAAGAAAAGCTGCCTAATCCTATTTCATTTTGACATTCCGTTAGAAATCGATAATGGAATTGGATATCGATGTAGGGTAACTCAATACACTTTGAAGCACTCAATGATCACATACCTTTGCCAAAATCTGAATGAATATTAGATGTTGAAAAACAGGAGAGAAAGCAAATCCTTGCAATATGTACAGACATCGTGTAACTTCCATTGAAATTTCAATGTACCATTTTTATTTACTCTTCGTTTTTAATCTCTTTTCATGGGGGATGATGAAATATCTTTTAATCTACCCCAAATTTGATAAATTCTTTCTCAGTCCATGCGCAAGCCTTTCACATGATGCCATTGAAATTCATTTAGAACTTCCGGAGATACTGTTTGGAAGGACATGAGTAGATATATGGATGTATTAAAAGAAATCAAAATATGTTTAGATCAAAAAACAAGTCGCTTGTTCGGCCCTGAAATGTAATCACTTTTCCATATTTCTGTACCCTACCTTTCCACTGAATTTCATCGAAATTCTTTCAAAAATATCGTATAGATTGACAGACGGATGGAAAGACAGGCAAACGTAGAGTAATGAATATACATCTGTAACTTCGTTGACTGAAGAAAAAATAGCAATCTCTTTTTTGTTAAAGATCAAAACCGAGGAGAAAATGTGCAGCTTTTCCCTGATTGAAAATTATTCTAATTGCTTGAGCATGAGATTCTGACAATAGACTAAACAATAACGGTTGCAAATGTGGCGTGAGTAGTATCATGTTAACTGGTTGTGTGTGCTAGCTCAATAAGTTTCCTTATCCAGAATATGCTACAATTTTACGTTATAGAATGTGTTTCGCGTGGTAAATATTTAACAGAGATTAACAGAAAACGAAAGTTTATGTATGAGGACCTTACTCAACCTATTGACTGTTCGTCTTGGCTCCATAGAGCAATTCCTATTCAGCAGTTCAGGGTGCGGTGTCAGCAAACTTTTATAGAAGTTGACAAGATTCGCAATGTTTTTAAGATTTGCACGTCAAAGACACACACACACGCACACACACACACACAAATTCACACACACACATATATATATAGTAGTTGTGATGAGTATTTGAATAAAAAGCCTTTTTTTATCGCGATCAACAAATTTCTGGTAGATGTTTTCAAGTAGAATCGGAGCGCTAAATGAAAAAAAAATTGTTTTCTACCTTTCTAAAATCTTGTTCAGGATCGATCAAGGAGACTAAAAAGATGAAATTACATTGTCATTTGGAAGAGTTGCCCAACAGATGAGGTAATTTAGATCCCCCTCTCGAAGTTCTAATTCCTTATTGCGATCACTGGCAATAAAAGACAAATTTTGGGCTTGCTCAAGTACTCATGAGTTGTACTTTTTTTTCTCTTTTCGATGGTTTGTTCATTAAAAGAAATACTACTCATAAGCATTTGAAAAACTCAAAAATATATTTTTATCCAACTGGTGGAAAACAATTGAACTATTAGTTCTGCTATTCCTGTTTGTACAAATGTATTGGATGAACGATAATTTTAAAGCTTTCGGAGACCCCCTCTTGATTAGGGGCCCGAGGGGACACTTTGAAATAGCTCTCCTCCGCTCACTCTTTCAATTACGCCTCAAACGTTTCGATTTATTATATAATGCTTACACGCACGCATTAATTTGATGAATCACATCGGAATTGATTTTACTGTTCTCATGTTTAGTCCACGTTCGAATAAAAATAAATCACTGTATTAATTTTTTTATGACGCATCTTTTAGAAAGATGAGATATGAAAATGCGTGTGATAAATTGAGGAATAAGACATCAGCCATTGTATAGTTACTGGTTTTTATTGCATGCTTATTTTTTGGTCTCTTTTCCACTTTTATCTCTTTTTAGTATTGTAGCTTATGTTAATTCTTTTTTATTCATTTTTGTGCGTAAGCTCATTTATTGTAACGTATAACTCAAATATTCACTTTCGGTTAATCTTCTTTGTCCATGTTACGATCGATTAATGTCATGAACGCGAAGTTCCTCAACTGATCTAGGAATATATTGGACGCAGATATTTTTATCTGATAAGATGGAAACGTAACAGAATAATTGCAATATGAGCGATAAGATTTTGGCCAAAAGACTTTTTTTTTACAGGAATATTTATTTTACATGGGTCAGAGCTTAGATCGTTATAATCTTTATCTTTTAAAATAATTGGCGAGTTTTCAGTTTCTCTGTTCCATAACAAATAAAAGCACTTATTTTACGTGAGCAAGAGGTTAGACAAGCGGTATTCAAACTGAATTCTGCTAAAACTCAAGGATCCATACTACCTTTCCGGGGGTTCTGCAAAATAAAGTGACATTTTTGCAATAAAATTAATAGTTCTTCATTACATAACCAATTCCTTCACGGCTTTCATGGGTCTTTTCTTGAATTTTTTTTTACTATTCATGTAAGCCGAGATTAGCTTTAATTTGGTTGTTTTAATACAAAGCATCATGATTATTTACGTTACGCAGACGTTGTTCAGTCAGTACTCGTTCGTATACATATTTCCCCTTACTAAGCATCTTCATTTCTTGGGTTTATACATACTCAGATAGTTGCATAAAATGCTTAAATCATATATATATATATATATATATATATATATATATATATATATATATATATATATATATATATATATATATATATACAAAAAATACAGGTAAGAAAACCATCTGATATACACTGTCATTCAACCTACAAGTAAAAACCAACATAGGGGAAATATTTGATAGAAAATCTCTTCCCCCGATCAGCGCACTGAATGAAATATCCAACAAGAACAAACTGAAAATTAGTTATAGTAGTACAGATGATTTTCATACAAACCAATTACCTTTTCATAACTATCTTAGATATATACAAACAAACTAAACGTAGAATATATACGACAATTAAACTAACAACTAAGGTCATTTAAAAGTGAACACTGAAAAGCAGGTAAAAGTAAGAATTAAATAATTCCCAAGGAGGAACATACTGCAATGAGCTGATGTTTTAACAACACGCTGATATGGAAAGTGTCTACTGTATCACCTGATAATATATGACTGCCGCGCAGTAATTTACGTCCACCATGGAAAACGTAACAAACAGTAATTCACGACTGAACAAGAGGGAGGGAGAAAAAAGAAAAGATACATGAATAAAATAAGAGGAAGGTTCTTTACCTCCCAAAATAGACACCCACCCAAAACGTCTTAGGTAGGAATATAAAATAAATCGAATCATTCGCCTGAAGAAGCCCAAACTTCATCTTATTTCAAGCTCTACTCCAACTCAACTTAATGTTCAATGCTGAATGTATCGAGCACTTTATGAAATAGACCTATCACATTTCAGATATTGCATTATATTATATTATTGTGTAACCCAGATTTGTACTTTGTGTATATATATATATATATATATATATATATATATATATATATATATATATATATATATATATATATATATATATATATATATATGTATTAATTATTTGATAAAAATACTGCTTTACTTTTACGGGAAGACATCTGGTTAGTCACCTAAAAGAAACTGACTTGTAACCAACATCTTTAGGCAGCATGCCGTGTTAGGGATGATCAATTCGAAAAAAGGGGTAATCAATCAATAATCTTCTGCCTTTAGTAGGATTGCTAAAAATTCTGAATTTTCAAGAAAATATGCATGAATGCAACCACACACCAAGGGATCAATTTATCATAAATTTACATTGTAAATTGAATCAATACTAAAATCGTACTGAGGGGGAGGAAACAAAAAACAAAACATTTTTTTCGACATAATGAGTAAATGCTTAAAATTTCACCTTTTGACTCCATTGTACGCGTTATACATACATACATACATACATACATACATACATACATACAACATGAGAAAAACAGTTGAGTTGAGCTTTTTAAAAAAATATCTTTTCATTTTCAAATTACTCTTTTATTCAAACAATTATCGGTTGAATAATGATATACAACAGTGAGTGTATATCATGCATGAAGTGCACTCTCGTATGGAATAGATTTTCCTTTCTTTTCTTCAGAAAACTGAGCCCTTTGGTCAAACGATACTTGTTTACAGAGTGTTATTTCAATGCTGTCCCATTCATTTTTGAATGTTTCAGTCAGTATTTCGAAATTCTCTCCCAACCAGTTTGGCCTTATATACACCCATATGTTCTCTATGGTGATTAGGTCTTTAATATGATGGAAAGCGCTCGGCTAATTCTTGCCCTAGGGTCTAGACAGCCAGTTTACAATTTCAGTGAGAGTTTTGGTTGACGGTTTATAAACTTGATAAAAAATTAATTATGATTTTTCAAGATGTTTTTTTAATCAAAAATGAATTTGATTTACCTTATAATTAGTTTAAAATCGCAAGAAAACCAAGTATCGGTTAAAAGATGGTAAATAATCGGCAGACCGAGTTATAAATTCGGCCAAGACTGCTAGGTTCATTATGCACTCGTATCTGCCTGCATACTCAATATATGTGCATAAAACAGGGTGATTAGGGTCCTTTAGCAATGTATCAGAGAGAAAGTTACGATGACGATCATAACTGGTTCCAATTTCACGTAAAGGAGGAGGATTAGGCGTGGAACTTAATTGTTACATACGGTCAAAATTTTGAACTATATTTGATATAAATTCTGAACTGTATTTGATATAAATTTTGAACCGTATTTGATATAAATTTTTAACTGTATTTGATATAAATTTTGAACTATTTGATATAAATTTTGAACTGTATTTGATATAAATTCTGAACTGTATTTGATATAAATTCTGAACTGTATTTGATATAAATTCTGAACTGTATTTGATATAAATTCTGAACTGTATTTGATATAAATTTTGAACTGTATTTGATATAAATTTTGAACTATATTTGATATAAAGGAAAAGTTATGACTGACAGATTCCTAAATCTCTTAGTCAGCAAAACCTGATGGATTTTCTTCTGAGAATACTCTTTGCTTTGTCTTTTAGAGTGATTATCTGCTGATAAGCAAATGTATAAAATACATGTATATAATACCTCGTGAAGGGCTTGTTTCAACTTTAGAATAGAAAATGAAGTGTAGTTTGACCCAGCAGCAGACAGTCAGATCTTATTTTCTGCCAACTGTAAATCTTTTGCGGCTCAGTCAGTAAGCAGCGCACTTCGTAGGCAGTTTCTAGAGGTTAAATGACGCAAGATCGAGTCTCATCTAATGCTCATTTTTTACTTTTCCTTTCTGAGCCGCACCGATTTCTCACCGTCGTAAACTTACAATAAAAACAACAAACTGTGCAAGATGGAAGAAATCATGTCTGATTAGTCACTCAATGGAAACAGTCCCGTAACCAACGTGTTTTGACAGCATTCTGTGTCGAGGGTGATCGGTTGAAAAAAGGTTGATGATTCGATAAGTTACTTCTTTTACCTCTCGAAGGATCACCAAGTCCATTTTCAACAAATAAGCATGAATGTGACCGGACATAAACTGAGGGGCCAAATTTGCGTAAACTTATATACTTAGTTGACCCTCTGCCACTGAAGATCTATTGGTGCATTTTCGAAAGACTAAATAAACCCTTCTATCCAGATATCATAAAGAGTCAATCTTTCGAATACCAGTTTTCTAGCCCCATTATTGTGATATAAACGCTTGATACATGCATATATTTGCGATTAAATTTTTATCCAATAATTAAAGGTTAAATTTCCGACAATGTTTCAGGACAATGCATGCAGTCTTTGCACACAGAGTGAGTTTTATTATGGGATTGCTTTACCTCTGTTTTTCTTCAGCCGTTTGGCCAAACTGTTCAATACTTATTTACAATGTACAGCATGATTGTTGTTCCAATGATCTCTGGTTGCTCTCAACAGCTTGTCAGTGTTCCCAAATTTTCTCTAAACCAGATTGGCCTTAAAATGGTGATGTGATCTTTAATATGATGGAAAATACTTAGCTAATCTTTTGACCAGACTGTAGATTGTCCGTTGGAAGTTCTAGTGACCGTTTTGGTTGTCGGGTTCTAGAATTAATCAAAAACCAATCATGGCTTTTCAAAATGTCTCTAATCAAAATCTCACTTGACAAAGTTCGGTTAATTAACTTGATAATTAATTCTGAATAACTAGAAATTCAATTTCGAGACACCTGTTGGTGCAACGCTTCAAGGCATTGAAAATGAAATCGACGGTCTGAAGTCGAGTTTCGTCTGGAGTCTTTCACTAATGCCCTTAGGAAAAATATGTATATAGCTGGGTTGATGGGCCCCGTTAACCTTGTGCAGCAGTCCATCAGAAAAAAGTAACAATCCCTGAAAAATAAGCCAAACAGCTTGGTAGTCATCAGAGCTGGTCCCAAGCTCGGATAAAGGTACAGTATTTGGTGTGGAGCCAGCAACTTTTTGGTTCTGAAAAGTTGCAGCAATATTTTCCACAAAGAGTCGTTAGTAGAAGAATTCACATTTTGCTTTCAAAATTCTTAACTGTTACGATTTTTCAACAACGAGCCATTGTAAGGAGTTGACATTCGCCAACTATATTAGTCAGCACACCAGGCATTGCTGTGTTGCTCTCAAGCCTTCAAAAATAAAAGATTTTTGGGATAATATAGATTATGCATCTAAATTTGAATCTAAAATGGCGATATATCTAAATTAAGGTGGGTATGAGAGTGCTCGAAGGTAGGTTTAGTTCTGATCATGGTTCTAGCAATAATCAAAGGTATTTTAGCCGGAGGTATTTAGACAGACACCAAGGAATATATGCTAACCTGAGGAATGTGATAGAAACCTGACTTACAGCTACTTCTTAGTTCTGCTTGTATTCAATAAGTTTTACATGTCCAAACATAAGACTAATCTTAACGTGCCCGGACGTTTCGTTAGATGTCCTACTAATCCCCAATTGGTCGACAGCTGTTTCGTCATGCAGAAGCTTTGCCAAAATTCTTTCTACCGAAATGGTGTTTCACCGACATGGCATTTCACCGACCGACGTTTCGTCGAAGAATAAATTTAGTCAAAAGAATATATATATATTTTTCAACGCATGAATCTACATGATTTTGTCTCAAAATATTCATATTTTATAGTGCAAAAAAAAAAAAAGATCATAATCATCATCAGTCTTTTATTGCTTGTAATTAGACATAAACCTTCCCCAGGAATCGCCACGCCTCTCTATCGTGGGCGTCATGGAGCCAATACTTGCTGAACTTGTTTAGTTCGTCTCGCCATTTGATCTAGGGTGATATATGTTGTAAGTCGTAATGTTGATCATGATTCTCTCATGAGCACGTTGCATGGCTCTTAGTTTGAGGGTCATTCTTTTGGTTTGGTTCTATGTTTCAGCTCCATAGGTGACTATCAGGAGGATGCATAAATTGTATACCCTTTCTTTTGAGGACAAATGAGATTTTCTTGTTCTTGAAAGTTGAGTATGAATAGGATTATATTTACTTTTATTATCGGCAAAACTTGCCGTTAAGAGTGGTCTTAAAGCTCCACCGGCTGTTAACACCCACTATCTGCTCCTGGTGGGTAAGCAGACAGGTCCGGGTGTACGTAGCACTGTAAAGGGTTAAGGTTAGAAGGAAAAGATTTGGAGTGAAAGATCTGAAAAGTCAAGAATTGAGGTATATAGAAGGTATATATAATCATTATTTTAATTTCAATTTAATTTAATTTAATTTTTTTAATCCTCTGTTATTTGATATTCTTGCAGTATACCTGGATGAGTCAACCGATTTATCATCCTATTTTGGACAATGAGTATCTATAATGGGCTAAAGCTCAGGGATGTGGAGTACTATCATGTCTAATGGGATTTTATAAGTTTTTGCTCGGTCAAAAGGGTAATACGCACTCGGGCATACCTCCCCCTTAATCATTAAGTTTTTAACCTACTAGTCCATGCCCTTTATTGTAGCCAAGAAAAGATGTTTTTTCTCTTAGAGCAATCGTTTGAGCAATAGAGCAATCGTTGTCAGGTTTGTCATTTGTCGTCGAGTAACCTAGTTTTGCACCTTAATCACTACAAACGTCGCTTGGGGTATTAATTTTCGAAAGGGATATTGTCTCAATAAATCTGATACGTAGAATTATATCAGATTTGACCTCGCCTGATTCGACTGAACGAGTTAAAACAGAAACAGTCTTCTGTTCTTGTTTGAGTTCAAAATTCGATCAGGCTTTCGTTGAAAGAAGCTTAACAGTAAGCAGCATAATATAGTCGATCTATCTATCTATCTATCTATCTATCTATCTATCTATCTCAATCTGAGCACACACACACACACACACACACACACACACACACACACACACACACACACACATATATATATGTGTGTATGTGTGTATGTATTAGAAGCTGTCAATTGAAATTGTCAATATAAGTTTCTTCAGTTTTCAAGTTGGCTTGGCTGGCTACCAATGTATGTATCACGCGTACAGGCTACAGAATTTGAGCTAGTAGGCTGAAAATTTAAATTTTCACTTCTCATCATGTCCTGTAAAAACATTCGAAAAATCATTTCCTATAAAGCTTTTTGTTTGCGTACGCGTGCTTGTACGTGTGTGTAGGGTTTTGATTTGAAAATTGTTGCCTAATTTATGCCAGCTTTAAAAAGCAGACATTCTAGTGATCGCTATCCATCAAAAAGGCGATAAAAGTAACTTATTCATTGATCAGCCTTTCTTCCAATTTTCCAGTTGATCAACCAGAACATGACCTGTAGCCAAAGGTCTATCAATCAATATCAATCTGAATACGAACACAATCATTCACACCCTCACGCACACACGCACACACACAGACACACAGACACAGACACACACATATACATATATATACTGGCAAATATACAACACTGCACAAAAGTAGGAGAAAGGAGATTTCGTTACTTTTTCACGTATAAGTTAAAAATTTGTAAACCAATAATGTTATAAGTGTTAACAACATAAAACAAAATAGATTCAGATTTTTTATGGCTACCTTTTGTAATATTCAGTTGTTCTGCGCCAGTAATCATAAAGTCATTCAATTGACGGAGAATACCATTGTTTTGAACGTCATTCCTCAAACTCTTTTTGTTCAAGAAGTTCATACCTGTTAGATTTCATAGTATGAAACTCCGTACCCACTTCCTCAGTGGGGTTTCCCTGTTTCTCTATCAAGTATTTCTGGTTCTATTAATATCAGTATTAACATCAAAGGTAATAATAATCAAAACAAAAACCTTCTGTCACAGTCAATAATTGAGCTACCTTAGGCGTCAAGATTCGAAGTCATGTAAAAAATTCCCATCGACGAATAGATATTGTCAGAAAATAGTACATTTATAACATCACTGACATGTTCCACTGGAAACCATCTACAATAGAGTAAAAAAAAAAACGGCTACAAACATCTCTGGTCTTGAGAATCCAGGTACTATTATTTAGCCCGTCAAAATAAGGCCCCCAAAAGTCAAAAACGTTTGGTTTTTCCCCCGAATCCAGAGGCACGTTCTTACACGGCTCTATTCGAGTACCGATGCCAATTTTCAGTTTTGTAGACATCGCCATCTTTGATGGCTATGGTTGGTCAGCAACTGAAATAATAACTTTCATCATCAGTCTTTTAACTTCCTTCGTTGGACATAGACCTTCCCCAGGATTTGCTACTCTTCTCTATCATGGGCCTTGCAGAGCCAGTACTTCCTGAAGTCGTCTAGCTCGTCTCTCCATCTAATATTCTGCCGGCTTCGGTTGCACATGTGATCTCGAAGGATCCATTTCGTGAGTCGTGATGTCCACTGGTTGTTCGCCATTCTTGCAACATAGCCAGCCGACCGCCATTTGAGATTTTTAATGGATTCTATGATGTCCCTGTCTCTTGTCTTTTCTCGGATGTACTTCGCTGTCTTGTGGTCTGTCCATGTGAGTCCCAGCATAACTCTTTCATGTGCACGTTGCATGGTTCTCCATTTAAGGGTGTGTCTCTTGGTTAGGTTCCATGTTTCAGCTCCATAAGTGACTATTGGGAGGATGCATTGAACTTTAATAATAATTCAATACTGTAGCAATTTCATTCCAATTATTAAATACTGTTTTATCTTCCCGTTTTTTCTTATAGACGATGCTTGTCCAGAACAATAGCCTGGATGAAATGGATGGCTTTAACGACACAGGAAACATCACAATGCAGATCCATCCCCGAAATGAAGAACTAGCAAAAATTGAAGTCATAGTCCAATGCGTCTGCTTCGCTTTGGCCATATTCAACAACGCATGCGTGTTGGTCGCTCTCCTCTTGCGCCGGAAGAAAGTTAGCAGGATGCAGCTTTTTATCTTGCATCTGAGCATCGCCGATCTGATCGTTGCTTTTTTCAATACCCTTCCACAAATTATCTGGGACATCACGTACCGGTTCCTTGCAGGCGACAGCGTGTGCCGTTTCATCAAATACGCCCAGATGTTCTCTCTCTACCTATCTACTTATCTTTTGATTATGACTGCGATCGATCGCTACAGGGCCATTTGCCACCCTCTCACTAACCAAACATGGACTCCCTTCATGGTCTATAGCATGATATTCGGCGCGTATCTCATAGCGGCTGTGTTTAGCATTCCCCAAGTGATCCTCTTTCGTTATCAAGAGGTTATTGCTGGAAGCGGAGATTACGACTGTTGGGTTCATTTCGGACCGTCTTGGGGACTTGAAGCTTACGTATTATCTGTATTTTGTGCCCTCTACTTAATCCCACTCTTGATCCTGATCGTTGCTTACGGCTCAATTTGTTACACAATCTGGTCAAAATATCGCTCGTCCCGCGACAGCAACAGAGAAAGAACGTATAACCAAGAAGTAAAGTATTCTGCAAATAGGAGAAAAGTGGATATGCAACTTCGTCCCTCGCAAAGGCCCAGAAACAGTGGGGTGCTATTAAGAACTCATTCATCGCGGGGGTTTTCTAGGGCCAAACTGAAGACTATAAAGTTAACTTTCGCTGTTATATTGGCCTATATCATCTGCTGGTCACCCTTTTTCGTGTCGCAGATTTGGTGGCTCTACGATGAAACGGCCACCACCAAAAGTAAGTATTATTCAATCTGTAGTTGTATTTATTGGGAGATTTGAAAATAAAAAATTCTGCCTCAAAGCAATGTTTCTCGGTCGTTTCCAGAGTGCCCCCTCTTTAGGGCATATTAGCGCCCTAATAAGGTCGGTCATAAATGATAATCAAATTTGACCAGTGTATCGAGGTATATTCATCAGACAATATTGGAGTAGAAAGGCAATTTAAATTCCATGCGTAATAATAATATTTTGACGTTCCGTGAATTCATAATAGTTCCTTCAGAAAAAAGTAGTTACTTTTTATATCTCTACCACAGAAAAAAAATACTAATGTCAAAATAAACTAAAGATATCTCATTTGTTCACAACATGGTATTCTAAATTACCTTTTCACTCTGAAGAAGTCGAATTTCAATATTCCTTTTTCTAAATTTGAGCAATACTTTTATAATTTACTTTTGCACAGCACTGATTTTATTCATTTTCAAATCGAGCGGCCTTAGATCGTGTAAATAAATAAATAAATAGATAAATGAATAAGCGTCATGTTGGATTGTTCAAACGACCGTAAAATATAGAAGTCGGTAATATGAGTGCAGTCTTAGACTCCTGCGTCGACATGAGAATGCTGTTAACTCAGTTGATGAGAGAAAAACCTGCGTAGAAGGCTGCTCTAAAAGTGAAGGTTTGATCCCCGCAAGACGGGTTTTTTATTTTATTTACACGATCAACGGTCGCTTGATTCGCTACCGAATAAAATCGGTTCCCACTTAAAGGTATTTACAATTGTCGTATTTTGTCGGATAGGATTTGTCCATTTACTCGATACTTCGTGTAAAACCATCTGAAAGAACTTGGTTATTTGATATGAAAATGATTAATATGGAGGAAGAGACTGATGATAGTAAGTCATTAAATTCTTCATTATACGCACAACTGCCCGAATAAACTGCAAATGAAAGAATCGTTCCTGATTTTCTTAATTGCTGTGATGAAGTATTGCAACGCAATCACTAAGTTATTTTTTCAACAAAATATTATTGATGAAAGACGCAATACATTTCCAACCCAGCCCTCTCTTCAGCCTTCCAACTCTCCCCTGAATCTTCCAGCATCCCCAGAGGGTAACCGCAGCCATTTTGCAAATCCTCCTTTTGAAGTTAAAGATTTTAAAATATTGTTGGATTGAATTTCCACTTAAAAACGTTTAAAATATTTATGAAATGCGTTGTTACTTCGTCTCTTAACTTTTGAAATTTTTAGCAGAAAAAGTAAAATTACTATGCAGTAATGTAATACAAAGCTAAAACTTCCATTGATTATATATATATATATATATATATATATATATATATATATATGTGTGTGTGTGTGTGTGTGTGTGTGTGTGTATCAGGGTGGTGTCAACATTTCTAGCTTTTCTTGACAGAATTTTATGTTCGAATTCATAGCTTCACGATTCAGTCATTAAAGTATTTCCCTAGATTTCTATGAACTTTTGCCACCTTTCAGTTAAGCTGTGTATTTAATTATTGGAGAACGATTCAGGCATTGATTCGATGGATTTTTTAAGGAATTTTTCGATGTCTTGAAAATATTTTAACGATTTAGACAAATAATATAGCATGGAACAAAAAAGTGATAATCTTTAATCAGGTAAATAATACTGTAAGTTGTTTTGACCAAAAGCTATTTTCTGTTTATTCTATACAGTAGTGACGTTTGTCTTTCTGTTCCAGATGAAGGACTTGTGTTGATTCTGCTCCTGGCTAGCCTCAACAGCTGCACTAATCCTTGGATCTACTTGGCCTTCAACAGAAATATCCTTCGAAACTTGATCCCTTGTAAGCAATACAAGAACCCCCAAAACCGAAGATCAAACTATACGATTGAATCGAAATCCATGAAGTCTACAGGAACTGAAATCACAAATTCAATACGAACCCGAAGCACCATTCTCAAAGATCAGAATTCTCCACCAAATCAGAAAGGTATCCTCAAAGCTCATAGCGAAAATATATTGGAAGAAGAGCCATAGAGAACAGGTAAGAACAACTGCTTACATATTATAAGTGGATATGATATCCGACAAATGTATATAAATTGAAAGACAATAGTTTTTTCTATTGACTAGTTTAAACTACTCTGTTCATCAATGTTCTATATCTAAACAAAACATTCATATAAAAAAAAATTCATATTGTCACATGATAAAATCACAAGGCGTGAGATTGGAAACCAAAATATTTGAACTATATTAAAAACCGTAAAAATGGAAAAAATGAACTAATAAACATTAAAAATGGGAGCGACAAGAATACAGACCAAAGAGGGTCCCCGAGATATGTCCCGTGTTTCCAAACGATCATTTATCATATGCATACGCTCATATTCAAATGAGTCAACAAGGTACCAAGTCTATGATTGATCGTGATCCCACTCGCTTACTATTATTATATGTTTCAAAACTAACTTAGATAGGTCGGGGACATGTTGAAAAATCCTGGTCTCTGGTCTACCGTTCTATTTTAGTCTTGATACAGCTTCAATACATCACCCTCTTGTATTATTACGCTCTTTCTTGACCAATCGTGCCCTTTTCAGATCAAAATTATGATCTGTTTTGGATTTGATGATTCACTCATTGATATTTTTCAACCCCAACGTCGTCCGATGTTTATAGATGTGTTTGTTCAAAAAAAAAAGAAATAAAAAATAAAAATAAACAAAAAAACTAGCAGTATATTTCCCGTGACAGTCTTCATAGGGCACATGAGAGATTTTAGTTTCAAAGCTATAGTTCTCGTGTGGCCCCTTGATTTCAGCTTCAATCAATTTAGAACCTCTACTCATCACCGCTCTGTTCATATTTGCTAGATATTTCCGGATTTTGTTGGTAACTGAGTAAGTTGGTTAAATTTTGCCTCTGTGGAAGACGCTTATCGTACTCATGGATAATGAATTCAAACGACTATTGTTATCCAAATCCATCGTTCCGAAGCACTTTATTCAGAATAAATTTGAAAACTCATTTTAATAAAAATTTTTTTTCTGAATGTAAAGTTGTTTACGATAATGTATGCATATATTTATGAATGGGTGCATATATAAATTATCAACGAATAACAAGGTTGTGGAATGTATAGAGCCTCAAGTTTAATATCATTTGTTTCATGATCAAAAGCGCTTTTAGGGTGTTCGCTCCCATGCTTGAACAAGGTATCAGAGCCTAGCATATGAGATGATTCTGTACATCTTATTCACCAATTCTGCTATCTCTAATTGCAATAAATAAAGCATTCGGTTTAAATAACGAACACCCGAATTAAGCCGGTGTACAACGAACAATCAAGATGAGGACACCTGTAAATTACTTCGAAAGAAAAATATGAATTGGCTGAAGAGACATCCCCCATCATAATTTTATTGATGTGTTTGTTTCATGACTTTCTTATTCCTCTCTTTGTTTAATTTTCAGACACTCCATATGGTACAATGAAAGGGTGAACGAATACCTTACTCCTTCGACAGTTTGAATTATTCGAGTCCAACGGAAAAGTATATCATTTCAAAATCACTTGCTGGAAATTTAACCAAAGATCGGCATTTGAAAAGCACCCAAAGAGAACATACCTCTACTAAATCCATTGTCATTGAAAACTGGATGAAAATCAAGTCACAAATAGTAACAATGTAGAGAAAGTTATGGTTAAATACTTGGATCCACCTAAAAATTTGATCGATTTTCCCTCAGCCTATAACCTACCCTCCAACAAAATATCATTGGAACCATATTGTAACTTTTGGAGGAATTCTGCAGACAAACCTGACTGGTTAAATAAATGTAAAAAACAATGAAAAAGAATATCCGCAAAATTTACTGAATTTACTCTCATCACATGTTCCGCCCTTCCAGAGGATTTCATTGAAATTCATTCATAATTTTTGAAGATATTCTATGGACATACGATGCCGGATATTTTACAGTGTATGTTCCTGGATTCATCCCTGCATCAGTTCTCCGATTGCCCGTTGCTCCCACTCTTTCAGACATTGATTGATAACTTTGGAAATACATTATGAATGAATAGACATACTGACACGTGTGAATACTTGTACCTCTCACAACTTCGTCGGCAGAGATAAAAAAATGAACTAAAGTGAATGAAGTAATAAAGACAGAAGAGAGACAAGAGAGACAAGAGAGACAGAGAGAGAGAGAGAGAGAGAGAGAAAGAAAGAAAGAAAGAGGAAGAAGAAAAGAATAAGTTCTTGCGATAAGACAAATCATGTTTAAAACTGAATTTAAAAGAAAAAAGTTTTATTTTTTGACTTGGGAGGGGATAAAAATGAATCACCTAAACGAAATACAAGTGTATAAAGTTAGGTGATTATTAGACCAAAATATTTTGATTAATTAAAAATTTAAAATTTGTGAAGACAAACTGGAAACTTTTGCACACACCTATCATAGAGGTGAAATGTTGACTAACCTATTTTATTTTTCAGTTTAGAACAGCCATTCTCAACGGGGGTCATATGTCTCCCTTGGAGGCACTTGCACAAAGGGATATAGACTAAAATAATGAAAAATGAATTTCTGCCCATTCATCTGTCTTATATCCCTGTTTGGCAATGGGCCTTGGAATCAAATAGCCCCGTCCCTGGGGGGTGTAGCCAGAAAATAATGTTGAGAATGGTTGGTTGGGTATAAACCTAGATTATTACTCGGACATATCAATCTTGAATGTAAAACAATCAAAAATTATTTAAAAGTAGAAAAATGTACTGTTGAGATCAGAAAAAGAATAAAAATCTCAGTCTTCTAACTTTCAGTATTTGTCATCTGCTGTTTTGTTCATTTTGGAGGTATTAAATTCTTGTTGAAACCCTTCAGGACTCTCTTTTATTATTTTGCGTTAAACCTATTCATTGCAATGTGCGAAGTAACTCGTCTTAACCAGTCGTCAGTCCAGTGCCACCAAGAAGATATATCATAATGTATAATTCTTCTTTTCCTCCCATGCATTTATGTGTGTACTACATATAGTATCGCCAACAAATAAGTACACACAAACTAACTTCTTTGAATATAAAGCAAGTTTTCTTTATTATACAACACAAAAAACTCAAATGGCAATGGGCAGGTCATGTTGCAAGAATGAAAGACAACTCATGGACATCACGACTCACAACATGGATCCCCAGAGATCACATGCGAAACCGAGGCAGACAGAACACAAGATGGAGAGATGAACTGGACAGATTCAGGAAATGCTGCCTCCACGACGCCTATGATTGAGAATTGTGGCAAATCGTGGGGAAGGTCTATGTCCAACGACGGACGTTAAAAGACTTATGATGATGATGATTTATCAAATGTACGGTATGGCGTCCCTGTCACCAAAATTATGAATATGTAGCAGTCAAAAAATAAGTACACCTTTGCGAAAGAAGTTATCCAAAATCAATATTGTCGCCTTTTTTTCTACAACTGCTTGTAGTCTCGAAGGGATTAATCTCCCTAGATCTGTACAATGAGTCAAATTTTTCAGTATGCCGTCTTCCTGCCCAGTCTATCTTGAGAGTCACCGTTTTTCTACTTTCTGTTTAAGTACATTCCACGCTTTCTTAATTTGATTTGAATCCTGTAACATGCTAGGCCAATGGAGCTTACTTTTTACTTCTTAAGAAACTGTTGACTTTTTAAAAGGATATTTTGGATCATTGTCATGCTGAAAGATAGCCCTTCTTTCCAACTGTTTCAGTGAAAGCCACATATTTTCTCCCGATATCTTGACGCCATCTACAGCATTCAAGATCCCAACAACAGAATGTAGCTCACCAGTGCTATCAAAGTTCGTACAACCCCAGACTATGATGATTTCCACCACCATGCTTAACCACTGAAATCAACCACTTGTCTTTGTATGTCATCAGAATCAAATAGGTTGATCTGATCAAAGTATCATCATCAGCTTCCCAGCGTCCGTCGTTAGAAATAGATCTTCCTCAAGAAGACCTCTCTATCATAGGCGTCGCGGAGTCAATACTTGTCCAGTTTGTCACGCAATCTTACTTTCTGTCGGCAGCATTTCTGCATCTGGTTTCTTGGGATCCATCTTGTGGGCTGTGATGTCAATCAGTCGTCTGACATTCTTGCAATATGTCCAGCTCGTTGGCATTTGAGTATTCGAACTGTTTCTATGATATCTCAGATTCCTGTCTTTTCTCAAGTATACTGTGCTGTCTTGTGATCTCTCCATGTGAAGTTGAGCACGATTCTCTCTTGTGCACTTTGAGAGCTAATCTTTTGGTTGGGTCCCATGTCTAAGTTCCATCATTGACTATCGGGAGCATGCATCACTTGTAGACCCTTCTTTTTAGCACTTGGAGGATCTTCTTGTGCTTGGAGGCTGAGCTTGCCAGCTTCCAGTGAATCTTCGTTTGATCTTCTCTTTTGAGGATTTCATAGAGATTCGTTGCCCAAGATAAATGTAGCGGTCTACTTTCTTCAGCTCTATTAGCAATTTACCGTTGATTTTATCTATTACACAGGCAGTTATGGAATGGTAAAATTTACAAAAACTGTTCAGGAATTCTGTTGTACAACTGACAAGAGAACACTTTCAAACTGAATGGTCAATCAGAAACCAATTCGTATCGGACACAATTTTATTCTTAGCTTTTCACGTGGTTACTCCATAAAGATACAGAAGAGGGGCTATTCATTATAATCTTGGTTATCGTTATCAAATCATTTTTTTCTTCAAAATGACAAAAGTATTGAAAATTATCCACTTACTACATCAAACAAACTTGGCTGCTGCGGGGTCGGTCTTTACATAGATAATTACTGCAACATTTGTATTGTATGTATAATGATGAAAAGATATAGATAGATATTCATAAGATAAACATATCTATTTATTAGAATTAAATATGCCCTTGCGTATCCGTGAGATAAATTTAAGTATATATATGAAAGACTTGTTGGTTCAGTCGGTAAGAGAGCCGGCTATCAATCACTTGGTACGGATTTCAAATGAGAGTGGAGAAATGTGCTTTTTATTAATGTATTTATCTATCAGAATGATAAAAGCTCTCACATATCTGTTAGGTATATTTTCGTTGGTACGTATCATTTATCACTTCAGCTCAGACGATAGAAAAACGAAAACCACAATGTCTTCATAATGTAAAGTTGAATTTATAACATTGAATTTATTACAATAAATGTAAATGTAAAACCATGAATGATACATCTTTTCGCCGATGTTATCAGTTATTATCATTATTTGAAAGACCCTGTCCCAAAGAGATCTCAATAAGCGGCTTCTTCTGTCTTAGATAAAATGATGAATTGCTCTGCGCATTTGATATGAACTTAAATTCAAACTGATATTCTTCCAAGTCTTTTTGCGACTTGTATAATCTGATGGACAAATGAATTATTGCAATAAGGGAATTAGGGGACATTGTTCATTGTGTATTCAATATGCTTGGAAAACAAGCAAACAAACTATTGACACATACAGTAATCATACAAATGAATATGAATATCAACCTCTTTATAGAGTAAACCTCTATGCTTTAAGATGGTAACTGATTTATCCCTGGCGTATTTGAATTAATTATAACTTTGAATAAAATTTGCACACATAAAAGGTGTTGATGAATAGTTATAGTTGAAAAGTTGTGTTATTTTTACATGATCACCAGAATATTCAATGACTAGATTTATTCTCTCTGATTATTCTAAACAAACCTTTTGTCTCATTTCCGATATTTTATTTCTTTAAAGCTTCTTTGGA
The DNA here is from genome assembly GCA_963457665.1 of Thysanoteuthis rhombus. Lineage (NCBI taxonomy): Eukaryota > Metazoa > Mollusca > Cephalopoda > Oegopsida > Thysanoteuthidae > Thysanoteuthis > Thysanoteuthis major. The sequence continues at coordinate 5,697,351 of OY735218.1, forward strand.
TCTAAACTTCGAAGAAACTCGAAGATGGAAAAAAACCTTTTAATATCATGTATACATAAAAAAAGACAAGAGTTAGGGACATCATAGAATCCATTAAAAAGCTCAAATGGCGGTGGGCTGGCCATGTTGCAAGAATGGCAGACAATCGATGGACATCACGACTCACAACATGGATTCCCCCAAGAACACATGCGCAACCGAGGCCGGCAAAATGTTACATGGAGAGACGAGCTAGACAAGTTCAGGAAGTACTGGCTCCGTGACGCCCATGATAGGGAAGTGTGTCAAATCCTGGGGAAGGTCTATGTCCAACGACGGACGCTAAAAGACTGATGATGATGATGATACACAAATTAAATTGATCTCATTCGATCAAATACTATCGACGTTATAAGTAATTGAATAGTGGTTTTCAAAAAAGTCAGTTCTTCACTTCTCGAGAGATTGACGCAACAAAATCTCTGTATCCTCTTTTTCGACTTAAAGTAAGACCAAACTGAGGTTAGCTGTATGGCTTTCCCTCGTTCTCCGAAATAGAAGCTCCCCTTTAAAAACCGTCTATTTGCTGAAATGGCGTAAATAGAAAAAGCAAATGCCATTATTCAATCTGGGAGATATTTTTTTTAGCGGTCCCTTGCTGGAATCTGTACTTCCATGTTCGACATGTACCGTGCAGTTAAGGTTTATCAGCCACCTTAATATAAACTCTGTTTGTGGCAATACATGGATTTTAAAAGTCCCTCGAAACCCATATTTCTATAGATGAAAATATTAAAACTTATTGGGTGGTAGTATTGATTCCAGTCCTGTGGATCCCTATTTTGATAATAATTGCCGATATTACAACTCTAGTAATGATTCTATCAAATTCATATATACTGATAATACAACATAAGCTCCTGCTGAACTCGTGCCGAGATTTTTTTATGATAAAAATCAACAATAAAAAATATCTCACGGAAATTTCAAGTATTTATTATAAATAACTAAGAAATACGAAATTGATAAAATTATGAAATGCTGCTATAAATTATCAAAATAAACAATGCATCGTTCCGGGAGCTAAAGTCAGGCCTATTCCTAATGCCGGCCACCCAAAGTTTTGGGAGATTGAGGACTTGGAACATTAGATAAGATGAATTTATTCATGCAACTAGGTCGAGGAGTCTGATTTAACCGAAGTATTGTGATTAACATCAATCGCTTGCTCAGTGGTAATCATCTCTAATCACTACACAGTAACATTTCTCCTCTATAAAGGTAAGTGTTGCAGCATTACAAAGCATAATTGATAAGTGAATTCATTTACTCAAACTAGTAGCCATATACTATAATTATGTAGATACTTTTTCTTGAGAGCTTTCATCCGAATTCATAAAATTGCTTTTTAAAGATGAACCATCAGTCTGCAAAAATCAGGAATATGCAATATGCATGAGAGCATTCATAACATTATATATAGTGTATATATAGCAATGATCCGGGTAATTCACGGGGGGGGCTTGTGCATTGCAGGTCGTAAACATTTCAATATTCTGTGTGAGCAATTTTCAAATTTGCTGGTACAGCTGTGTGAATTTGATATCTTCAAGTTTCCCTGTTCTTGACATTGCAACATACAATTGTCCGTAACTGAACAGAAGATTTACCAAATTTATACCAATATAGTTCAATGGTTGTCATTGAGCTTTGGCGAGGCAGTATGTCAATTTCTCAGAGAACGGTAATCAGGCAATATCGACTGGAAGTGATGCATATTGTGCTTTTATCGTGATTTTTGAAATCCTGATGTATTGTCCTTGGGGTGCACTTGTAACTTAACTTTGACCTCAATTCATGCAATGGCATTTCATTAGGCCTTCGGCTGTTGAGAAATTCTATGGGATAGGCTGCAGTCTCTTTTTCTTGTTGGTTATTGCCCTGCCAGCACAGAAATACGTTCTGTTACAAACGGACAGTCTTTGAAGTACCATGCCATTGACTGTATAGGAGTAGTTATTCAACGGTGTCAAATTTCATAAGGCCAGCATTTGTAGAAATCATTTTGATCTTTATGGTATAGCTGTCAGTAGCAGGATATATTTCAATATCTCTCTCTGATAGAACTAAAGGTGCAAATTTCACCAACATGAGGTTCTGCAATCTCAAAAGTTGTCGGTTCTTCATATGGTACATTGCGATGGTATTTTTATCATGTAAACTGGTATATGGATTTACACGGACAATTTGTCTTAAGGAACCTGCGAAATTTATAGCTGTAAATATTGTAAATATTGTGCTTGTTGAACGTTTTGTGAGACTGCACGACTTGCCAAGTTTCTCCATGAATCGTTATTGCAATGGGGCTCCGTTCAAGGTGCCGGCCGATGGGCTCATTCCAAGATACCATAACTAAGAGGGAATCGTATTTTCTGATATCCCCCAGAAGGGGCAGGAATGTAAAGATTCTCCATTGAACAGTTCAATAATCTCGTGGAGATTTAATCAAAGAGAGCACGACCTTTCTCTGAGGACAGCACTTGGTAAATACATGCTCGTCTTTCCTTGGGAGAACTGTATGGCATCACCATGAGGGGCAGGGCAGATATTGTCCACGAATCCCAGGAAGTGCTGCTCTGGTAGTTCATATTGTACTCTTTTCTGTTGTGGCTCATAGTTAATGGCCTTCGTAGTGTCTTCCTCTTGTATATCCTCTCCAGCAGTGTCATAAGTCCGTTAGGAAGCTAAAAGCTCAAGTTTTGGTTCGTCTTCAAATAATTCCCGATCACCGATATTTTGTTTCTGATTGTGCAGCTTGTGATTCAGTTCGAGGCGCGAGGTTAAAATGTTATTTTCATCGTTGCTGATGACAAGAGATACACTGTTCTGCAGATGAAGTTGAAGCTTCCCTTTGAGGTTCCTGGTAGAGATGTTCGTCAATCAGAAGATGAATAATTCCTCGTTGTTGTTGCCGGTGTTGATGGTCAGGGGTATTCTGCTCTGGGGATCTAGCTTGAAGTTTCCTTCTATAGGGTAACAGTTGTGCGAGTTTTTTTTCTCTTGCAAAACAGCCTCATTGATTCATTCGTCGACGACACCACCGTGCGGAACCAGGGTTGAGATATATACACCGTGGCATGATTTAATGAACAAGGCATGAATAAAATACAATTATTCAGTTTGGGCCAGAGAACAACAGTGCTATAGTTTGAAGCAATGGAAAAATATGAAAATTACAATCGCACAAGTCGAAGGTAGACAAAAAATATAAGTAAATGAAAGTATTAGGCTTCGATGGGTCTGGTCTCATTCGATACAAAAATTTTGGAAAAAAGGGAATATGCATGCGTTGCATATGTGTTCGGTGGATTCACGCAAACCATCGGTCTGCAAAAAGTAGGGATACATGATATGCATATCCTTCGTGACGGTATAGAGCCAGCCTTAGCTGGATATACAGCGTCTTTCCAAAAGATCTAGTAAACTGGATTGTTTTTAAAAGGTAGCCACTGCCAAATGAAAGCCACTCATTCGAAGGTACGTCTTCAGCAACAAAATATGTCTCTTGCAGTGATCAATGGAGAAACGTCAAGAAATGTATAACATTAATCGAACTGAATCTGCAAATAAGCTTCAATTTAAAGGTTTTAGTTTATCTAGAAACACATTCTTTAGGTGAAAGATTAAGGATGAATCTGTGGTTGTCTCATCAATTTGAATAACTTAACCACAAAATTCGGTTGTTCTTATAGAAAAAAAAGCGTGTACGTAATTCCTTGAGCGAGCAGATTTATTATTGCGAATGGAAAACATAATTTCTGCAAACTATTGTTTTGGAATCTTTTATTCTCTTCTTTTAACACAGAAAAATTCTTTCTCTGTATTCTACTTCGAAATCTTTACATCCACATCATATTTACGTAATTTTTAGATTGTCGCAAATTATGTCTTCTTTACAGTATAAATTCCTGTAATGAACGGACCATCCGACAAAAAATCGATGTAGAAGGCCTAAGATAAATAGAAAAAAAAAACATAATGATAGACGGTAGTGGACATACGTGAGGTGTGAAATATAACTTTAGGTCGATGATTATTGATTTAGCTAAATTTCATCTGTTTCTCGCTTCTTCATGCTGTTATTATTCTTAATTTCAACTGTAGTTTTAGTTGTGTTTTATTTTTTTTTTTTGCTTGGACAGTTTTGGAACCGAAATAACTTTTTTTCATTTGAGCAACCTTTTCATGGTATTCATTGACTCGCAGTAATACCACATCATTAATCTCTCTATCTCTCTCTCGTACATTGATTTGTGTTTCATATCATATGAAACCAATTACTTTCAGCTTCTTCATCACTGTCCACAACAAAATGATCTTTGCCCTGTCACTCTTTTTCTTCCCACTCAGGTTCCATCTTGAAACAGCTTGAGTTTTTCTTTCAGTGAGCATTCTCGAACTACATTTCCTGATCTCAAGAGACATATTTCCACCTTCTGTCCTCATATATAGTTCCCCATTAGAGATCTTGTTGGGTAAGTTGATATTACTGCTCATCCAATGGTAGCTATTGTGGAAGACGCTGACATTTTTCGTGTCTTTTTTCGTAACCCTCAAGCACTCAGAGCCATTCTCTGTATGTCTTCTATTCTTGGCCTTTTCTTTTATTGTCATTCTTTGCTTCAAAAAGGTCGGGAAACCTAATCCAAAGAACTACAACGAACGTTTCGATTTTCCTCCATCCTTTACTTTGAAGAGAAAGAAGAACCACGAGTTCAACGATGCGTCCACCATCTGTAGTAGTAGGAGGAGGAGGAGGAGGAAGAGGAGGAGGAGGGAGAGGTGGAAGAAAAACAAATGGTCTTTTTTGAATCAAATGATTCTCAAACTCGTAAAATATTGCGACATGGAAATATTCTGCAAGTATCATTTCCATAAAAATCGCCAATGGCCATTTTTGGCAATTTTTAGCCAATTTTCGGCTTTTATGCGGACCTTGGATATTCTCTTGTGACATTAGCAGCTAGAAGGAAAAAATGATATGAATGGATATGAAAAATTAAATTAATGTTACGCCTTTTAATAACGTCACGCCTTTTCCTTCCTTTATGTTTCTGCCGACAGGCTGGCCGACCGGAAAGCGTCATGTATAGATGTGTGAACACATCTAAAGAATGAAAAACATGGTTTTCCCTTTCTTTATTCATCCATTTTCAAGGAACTGTCATCAAAGACTGTCACCAAAAGTGTCAACAGAGGTTTCTTGATTTTTTTTTTTTACATCGGCCTACCTGGCTGGCAATGTATGTAAATATATACCGCGAATACAGTCCACACCAAATGGAGCTAGAGGGTTGAAACATTTCAACATTTACTCGTTATTATTTCAAGAATAAACGGCTGTTTGTGTTTCTTCGGCCTCTACCTAAACATATATTTCTATTTTCTGGTTCGATGTACAATACTTTTTTATTTTAAACTGGACCTTTACTTTGTGTCCGATTGCGTTCACCCTGTTTTTTTTAATAACTTATTCATTGATCATCCATATTTCCAATTTTTGAATTGATCACCCCCAACATGACACGTTTCCGGTAGACATTGGTCACGCGATGGTTTCTTTTGAGTGACTATCCAGACCTGTGTTTTTCATATTGCAAAACTTTGTTGTTTTTCTTTTACCTTTTTCCTCATCACTCTTTCTTGATTCTTTTCACTGACACTTTTTATTCGTTGAAAGAAAGACGGAAACATAACAATGAACGAATTAACCAACAAGTCGAGAAAAGAAAACGATTCGTCAAAGTCATGAATGGAAAAAGACAGACTAAAACGATACGGTTATCATATCATTTCGGTCACCCGACCCGGCTAAATCCTCATGACACCTTTCATAGAAAAAGCTTTATAAGCCACCCACGCCAGTAAGAGCCTCATAGGCCAACCACCCTAATTAAGGCCCCATAAGCCAACCACCGTAGTTAGGGCCAGCTATTCACCAGAAATCGTTGATTATAGTAGCAGGTCACGGTCGGCCACGGTGTTCAAATTCCTTGTAATACCAACCAACCAACCAACCAAACTGACAATTATTTTCATTATTTATTTTTTTGGATGAAATATTATAATTACTATTAATTACCAATTATTATCAATTACCAATTATTATCATTACCAATTATCTCGATCTTTCCATTTTGAAAACTACTAAACGGGTACGATACTTGATCTGATAAAAAAATAGATAATATCCATCATCATCATCATTATCATCAGTCGTTTACCGTCAGTCGTTGGACAGAGACCTTCCCTAGGATCCGCCACATTTCTCTATCATGGGCGTTGTGGAGCCAATATTTTCTGAATTAGTTTACTTCGTCTCTCCATCCGGCCTCGGTTTCTGATGTGATCTCTGGGGATCCATGTTGTGAGACGTGATGTTTACCGATTTTCTGCCACTCTTGCACCATGAATGGCCCATTGCCATTTGAGTTTTCTAGTAGATTCTATGATGCTTCGGAATCTCGTTTTTTCCTGATATACTCTGCTGACTTGTGATCTCTCCATATGAGATTGAACCGTACCTTGCATTGATGGATTCCCGTAGTTTGTGCATGCTCCACTACTAATTAATTCGAGAATTATCAATAATCATCAAAAAAAATCCTCTATCTAAAATTATGAATATATATATACATATATATACATATATATATATATATATATATATATATATATATATATATATATATATATATATATATATATATATGCGTATTGTTGGCCCAAAATGATCGTAGAGACCATAATCTACGCAAGAGTTCCTGTTGACACACAGGACCGACGCACAGACAAGCAGAGAGAGAAGAATCTGTGGCCCACTTTGCTGGTGCGTCAGGTGGATCATTTCTGTTGATAAGATGATTCGATAAAATCAATTGTTCCACTGATACTGCCAGCAAAAAAACATGGTGCCGAGATGGAGATTGAAAATCGATTTGAAGGTTGAACTCAAGCTCTTGCAGGCCGTCGAAGCTTACAAAGCTTAGATGGCAAAGTAGCTGACACTTTCAACCGAGCTTCTATGTAGCAGAAATGAGATGAGTTCAAGTCTCGCCGGGAAAAATATTAATTTCTGATCCACGCTGTCAACTCACTAGTGTAGATTGACGGCCTAAGTGAAGTTTTAATGAAGAAACAACTAAAAATAAAGATGAAAGTAAATCACTCTGAAATAATTATTTATAATGAAGAACTAGTCAGTCACTAATACCATGATTTTTACGTATCCTGAGTTCAGGCTTATTTCCGAGCACGATCAGCTTATTGTGATTAAATTCTCAAGATTGGCTTTTATAGTATCTCATGCTTACTAGAAAATAGAAATACCCACTGACGACTGTTGAAACTCGTACAGTGTGTTTGGTTAGTGGATAAATGTATTGGATACGTTCTTTCGTTGACATTCATGGTCCCCGTTTACGTACCTCAGGGTCAAACTAATCTAAACTTGGTAAATATTTCAAAGAACGGATATGTATTTTAGAAACATGGCATATTACGGTGTGCAACTCTTTTTTTTTTTTTCTTCCGGGGTAATAAGTGTTATTTTCTGATTGCTTGGATGGGAAAATCCAGAAAATATTAATTAATCCCCTCAAACTTTGCTATTGGGGCCATGGTAGTGATAATTTGAAATCTTTTTAATCACAATTGGATAATGGGTAAATTTGCAATCAAGTAAAGAAGAATCCGTATAAATGTCACTATCCAAGCTATAAAAGCAAGTTTGAAGGGAATTTTAAACACAAACAATTGGGAAATAACACTCACTATCCAGTATAAAAAATCATGTTTCCCATTGGTATCAGTAAAAGATCATTAGGAAAAGGGTGATTGCTAGGAATGGGTCATATTTTGATTAAATATTTACTGTTTTCTTTTTATTGTTTATATCATCCTTCGTCTTACGACTCAAAAAACGACTTTTCACATTCTTGAATATCACTAACAGTAAGACAATTAACAGGTGTTTTTCTTAGTTGTACGATATCAACAAGAAAACCATTGTTCAAACGATCTATGATTTTGGAACAGAAGATTTTTTTTCGGTTTGAATAAAAAAACAATGATGTTGTTGTTCAATCACTTTCTTAACATCAGTGGAAGAAAACAAAGTAAGGGTATTGTTGTACCACTTTCTCGAGGCTATTGCCATCGAGCAGGAAGCAAGGTCACTCTTATCAAATGTAGTGGTCACAGAACTACCCCATATCTTTAACAAAGATACGGTTAAAAGATACATTTAGATTTCGAACGATGACGTGACCCGGACCTGCCAACCTGTCACACCTTTTGAAGCTTAATTAACACAGAAACCAATGAAGCTAGAAAAATGGGAATTTCACCAATCGATGGTCCATTATTTCAAGATCTATTACACATGTGGTTGTCAATAGTAGTTTTGGAAATAATGGTGGTTTTTCTGGAACAATTAATTTTTTAGTTTTTCTTGCTTTCACGGGTGTAAAATATGGTAGCGAGATACATCATACAGGGACCTTTATTTTAAACCCATGTATGCAAATAACTTTTAATTACGTACTTTAAGTACAAAATTTGGTTAAAAGAACCAAAAAGATATGATATTTTGCCAGACTCCATTTCAAGTTAGAGTTGACTTCATCCCGTTTCAAGGAGAACAAGGAGACTCTCACCCAATTAAGAGGAGTAACCACTTCACAGTTTGTTTATACCGCCACGTTAAACCAAATCGATGTATGAAAAACAGCAATTCCCTATTGTGATTTGGAATTACAACAGAGTGATTGCAAAGCGGCTCTTTCACCAACTATGCCAAATTGACAGGTCCTACATACCTACGAATTTATTACGACCAATTTGATACGTCGCTTTTGGAGAAATATATCTGGGCATGCCCGTTCAAAAGGTGCATGAAGATCTTCAAATAATTTTGAAATAATCAGACACCATTCTTTATTTGTTTATGATGTCGTTTATAGCAACTATCAAAACAGAAATATCGTCATGGATCGTAATAATAGCCAAAACAGAAATTAAAATAAATGCCGTTACGTCGTCTAACTATAATATAACTTAACCGCATTTTATAGAAAAAATTGACTGAAATATTCATGTAAAATAATTTTCTGTCCGTCGTGCGAAACTACGGGTTCGAAGTATTTTGGTTCCTTCTCTACAGTCTGGCCAATTTAGATATTTTATACCTGAATCTAGATCTATTGCCAATTTTGATTTTATATAATTAAATTCATATCAATTGCCAAAGTTTTATCGACAGTCCAACAGAAAGCTTGCAGTTTGTCGGTTCATTCTAAGATCACTAAGTCAGTGTTTTATCGTCGTTATCGGAAGCATCGTGGAACGTCTCTGAGCATTCATTTCCAGTAACTTATTTGTGTGCGTCATCTTTACGAATTGGAAGGAGATTTTAGGAAGTATCGTTATCATTGTCAATATTTACTCAGTTCAAAATAAATAAATCTCTGGAAAGCAGTCAGACCCTTATTCATTGCGGTTCCACATGCTACTTTATCTTATTCAATAAAAAAATGATAAAAGGTTATGCACTCTGTATTTCAATTTATATTTGAATTCATAGTTATGGACAGCGGTGCAGTGCTGCCGGAGTTTACCGGATCACTGCCCCGGCAGCTTTGTAAAAAATGAAAAAGCCCAAATAAATCAACGAGTGGCAACCCCAACCCCACCTGATGCTTAATGTCTTACCCTGAAAAAATTTGTTCCTTCCAAAATAAGATATTTATAGAATTATATGCGATGGTTTGGCTCTGCGAATGATATTTTTGGGAGGGTTTTCCCCGGCAATAGGGATATGGACGGCGGAACCTGTGTGCAGATTAACCAACCATCCAGGGCAGGGGAGATTTATAAAGTGAGACTTGTGCAGGCACAACTACATCCTTTAAATCGAGGGTTTTTATCCTTTGGTTCACTGAGAAGGTGCAAATAGAAGCGCACACCTCGGGTAGGTTGTTGGTTTGGCGGATGTTTGTGCGGCAATGGGGATCATTATATATATATATATATATATATATATATATATATATATATATATATATATATATATATTTTCACCATTTGCCTCGTGGCCAAAGCTGGAGAATGAGTGGCAGCAAGTTTCCTCAGGTCTCCAGTCCTCCTCTCCACACTCCAACAGTCCACAACAGTGCTGTGGTTTACATTTCCACACTGGTTGCCCGGTGGTTATTGCTGAAGGTTGGGTAACAGTATGTCTCTCCAGATCTTCAAACCTCCTCTCATATCTCCCTCACTTACCACAGTAGCGCTGTGGTTAGCATCTCTACCAGCATTTGTGGTGTTTTCCCTCTCTCCCCATCTCTTCTCTCTGTTAGGCCACTGATAACAGCTGGGGGGTACATCTAAAATATTTAGCTCTCTCCTCAATGTTCCTGCAGTTTACAACAGTGCTGTTGGCTGTATAGTCCTGATCTTTCCTTTTTTCCCTTGTTCTTCCAACCTTGCTTTCAGTGTTTTTGGTACGGTTCCAAGTGCACCTTTATCAATTGTACAACCCTGACATTCATATTCCTCATATTCTTCATCTCTCTGGCCAGGTCCTGGTATTTTCCCAGCTTTTTTTTCTCTCTCTCTCTCTCTCTCCTGTTTACTCTGCGGTCTGCACGCACAGCCACGTCTACTGTTTATCAGGTTCTCCTCTTCTTGTCCACGATTATCATGTCCAATCTCTTTGCTTGGATGAGGATGGTCAGTCTAGATATTAAAATCCCAGAGTAATCTGTGATTTCCATTCTCCAGGGCTGAATCTGGTTCGTGCTGGTACCACTTTTTTGCATGGTTATATCCTATTCGTTTGCACAGTTCCCAGTGTATCACTGTGGCTACTATATTGCATCTCTGTTTATTCTCCTTCTGGGCTAGTTAACTACATCCCCCAGTTTTGCAGTCACGGTCTCATCCCTTTTCTCACGTAGTAGGCATTAGTTGTTTGTCTGTTTTATATCGATTTTTGTTCTGATATAGTTCGTCCTGGCGCATTTGTCTTGGGCAGCCATGATAGGCAATTATGTTTCTCTCTTAAGGTTTCCTTTCGTAGCCATATCCATGATCTCTCGTCTGTAACATTCTATGCATAGTTTCTTTAGTTCCCATTTTTCTTTCCTTGTTTGCTGTGCTGCTCCATTGTTTTCAACTTTTTTGTTGTTTGTTGTGCTGCTTCGGGCACTTTCTATGATGTCTTCACTGTTTGCATATACTTTTGTAGGCGTATTTTGGCCCTGTGGACTGTGCTGATGAGTCCCCTGAAACCTTCTTTCTCTCATGCACAGTCTATCCGTTATTAGGAAATGGATATCGGACAGAAATAATTATAAATGCGTCATATTATTTAGATATTTTGGATCCAGAATTTCAGAAATATAACGCATTTATAATCGATTTTCGGATTATAAATCAATTTTTTAATAATAATAATGATAATAATAATAATAATAATAATAATAATGATGATGATGATGATGATGATAATGATGATGATAATAATTACATTGAAGACTTTTATGTCCGACGGAATGTGATAATTGTTCAGACATTTTTATTCGAGAAACACATTTCGGCACCGTTGCAAACCAGTAACAAGCCGAGCGTAAATGAATGAATAGGATTAGCATCTTATATATATATATATATATATATATATATATATATATATATATATATATATATATATATATATATATATATATATAACAGAACAACAACAACAACAAAAAACGAAATGAAAACAATGTTGTTATTCTTGAAAACTTTTATTGAACGAATTCCAGATTCATTTTGCAAAAAGTTGTGTATCAAAAAAACCACGTAAGTAGTCTCCTAATATGCTGGGGTGACGCGTTCGAATAAGCTGAAAGAAAAAGAAACATATCTGGATTTAACTTCTTGGCTCGCATTTCATATACAAACAAGAGTACCCATGCCATAAAAAAATGACGCACGAGATATATGGGTACACATTGACGTTTTGTATACGTTGGTCATAGAAGAAGAATACGCGAGGGACACAATCCTTATCAAAATTTAATAGGTTACGTCCCTTTGGTAACAATGTTTATTTAACTGATTTTGGGTGCTATTGACAAAAAATAAATATACAAATACACACAGCTTACGATTATTGTAGATACTATTCAGTTTCGATAAACCTGGCACAGGGTTTACGTGGTGGAGGAAGATTGCGTGTAGCCAGTTCTATCTTAAAAAAAAAACTCTCTATCTCTAAATACCTTTAATCGAGCGTTGCTTAATGTAGAAGGTTATCAGTTTGCATTGTGTGATCGATCCTCACTGGGTGCTCCACTATTTTAGCACTATGTGAGGCGAATTATGGTTAAGTAAATATCAATCTTAGTTTGTTGATATCTATTGGTAATATTTATCTATCTATATCCGTCTATCCACAACATTTAATGGGTAGATCGAGAATTTTGAGCTGGTGAGTCCGAAAGGCAAAAATATTTTTGCAAAAATATTGGGGGAAAAAAAAGGAAACAAAATTCAAGCATCAATGTACATATGATAGAATAGATGCCATAACTTTACATCTACTTACATCTTGCAGGCAGCACTGCAGAGGAAAGTCCAGAATTTCATAACGTTCTTCTCACAAGCAGCGACGCAGCCTTCAGATAAGTCCAAATTCTTCAGACGATTAAAGATATCATCAACTGGAAGAAAAAAAGTACTTTTTATAGAAAACCAGAAATATGTGTTCTTTGTTGGAGTCGCCTCTTTGTCATGAATACTGAAATATATTTTTAACGTGGGTATACACAGTAACTATTTTCACAGGTGGACCATTTTTTTACACTGAGGTAATGTTTATATAGGTTTGAAATTTCATCCAGCAAGTTTTGATTCTGTGAATAAATAATTTCATTCAGACTTGGCTTTTGTGACAAGACAGGGATAATTTGAAATATACATATTTCCAGTCGGACAACAGGCGATTTGTTCATTTTCGATCCCTTTAAATAAGAAAAAAACAATTGCATATGCATATCATTGTCCTGGTCACTAGCGCAAATTTTAAAAGGAATAAAAGCCGTTGTCTATGCTTTTTACGTACTTGCAATCAGAACATAACATTTATCATGAAGAAACAAAAATCATATGTTATATAAGTCTTTCCTTGCGAAGAAACTTTCACTTTCACTTTTAAAATCGAATGGGCGTCTCATCTCATTGTTTTGAATTTTGAAAAAAAGAAGGAAAGAAACGCAATATGACAAATTGGGATAAATCTTGCTTTTATAGAGATGCTATCAATTTATTTGTGTTTTAATCTAAATGACATCAAAACATCGTTACTTACTGGACATTTGTGTTTCGATATCATCTTCGGCGGGGATTGAGGCAGCAAAGGCCAATGGGATCAGGGCGAGGATGAAAAGTGCGAATTTCATGGCTGCAACTAAATTAACAGAAGAGCAATGAACAAAAATAAATAGTTAATTAATAATGAAGTTGTACGACGAATCTGATGGATTGAATAATTTACTCCAGTCTTATTTGTTGAACTACCATAGCCACCGAAAACAGCGATGGGTTCTGTTTTTTTTTCTTATATGTGCGTGTGTTTGTTTATGCGTGAGTGTATCCCTGCACTCCTGGCTATGCTGTTTTGTCGATAGACTTGGAAATTGGTACCAGTACTCCACAAGACATCTTCTAAAATTCATCTTTTGGAGAAATTCTTCAGAATCAAAACCCAACAAATGGAATTTAATCTGATCATATCTATATCTTGATGGATTTTTTTTGCATTTTGACGCTACAGTAGGTCAATTATTTACGGTGATTATTTATCGTATAAAGGTGCAGAATTAAGTGCATGACGAAAAACGCAAATTGACAAATTTTTTCGAAGTCTTTACAATTTTTTCAGCCACGTATATTAAGTAAACACTAATGATGCTGTGGTTGGGCTCTGTAGGCTAAGCCTATATTTAATACCAATTTATTGATCTGCATCCATTGGTTTCTTTATCACGTTTAGAAAAATAGCTGGTTCCCAACAACTGAACCTCGCTTTAACGCGTTCACTGCAACATGACGTACGTACGCATCTTGCGGTATGCTTCGTCTTGTTTCTGAAGTACGCATGCACCCATCCGACGAAAAGTTCCAAAGCAACGATACAAACTTTATCAATGATACTTTTTTCACTTGGATTCATCTTGGTGTTTTTTTGTTTGTTTGTTTGTATGTTAGTTTTTTTGTTGTTAAGATCGACCCTGATCGAATAGATCTCATAGAACTATGGAGAGAAAGAAGTTTGTGCCGAGGACAAATATTACTGTCTTTCTTTATAGTTTAATACATTTGATTATATTGTAGTGCCCCCTATAATTTTAGTTAGAAATTTAGTACGAAACTCTTCCTTTAGCTAAATATCCAAAACGTCACTTCCTCTGACGACCCCTATAAACCACCCTGGACGCTCATGGTCCAATGCTCACCAGCTCCAGCACCACAAACTGGGTACGCTTATAGCCCATGCCTCTGCAGCCAGCCATTCTCTATCTTTCCTTCTCCCTGGCCCAATGCTCCTTGGCGCCTGGACACTACAATTTTTACACAAAATAAAGTATAATTAGTCTTATCTAAATGCCTGAGTACAAAGCATGAAAATTGTTTCTTTCATCTTCTCCATCAGATGAGATGTTCACGTAATAAGATTGAAAAAACAAAAACAAAAATCATCTGGATAGCGGATATACCTTTAAGGCTAATTTCATCCTCCCAAAAGTCACTTATGGAGATGAAAAATGGAACCTAACCAAGAGATAGACCCGTAAATTGAGAACCATGCAACGTGCACATGAAATAATTGTGCTGGGCCTCACATGGAGAGACCACAAGACAGAGAAGTACATCTGAGAAAAGACAAGAGTCAGGGACATCGTAGAATCAATTGAAAATCTCAAATGGCGGTCGGCTGGCTATGTTGCAAGAATGGTGGACAACCGATGGACATCATGACTCACGACATGGATCCACCGAGATCACATGAGCAACCGAGGCTGGTAAAATATTAGATGGGAAGACGAGCTAGACAAGTTCAGGAAGTATTGGCTCTGCGATGCCCATGACAGAGAAGTGTTGGATAGTTCGTCAAGCCATCTTTTTTTTCGCTGGCTGCAATTTCACATATGATCACAGGGGATCCATGTTGAGAATCGTGTTGTCCACAGTTTTTTTCCATTCCTGCAACATGACCAATCCATTTCCATTTTGATTCTTTTTAATGATTATAATGATATCAAATTGCTTAAAAATTCTAATCCTCTTTTCTCTTTGTCTAGAAGTAAATAGGAGAAAACATTGACTTACACCTGTTTTTACTCAAGTCACAAAATGTTCTTAAAAAATATAAATATGTATTATGCTTTTGATGTGTTAGAAACAGTTTTTACAGTTTACAAATGAAAAACCTTTTATCAATATTAAATATCTTGAAGATGTTGCCAGTGGCAACGCAGTTGACAGTAAGGTGAACCGAGTTCAAACTCCAGCTGAGGAAAAGGCATGAATCCATCATCTGAAAACGTGGTAGGGCAAAACCCATCACCTCACATATCTCACAAAGCTTGAGGAAGGCCTATGTCCAACAACAGCGAATAAAAAGACCGTATGATAATAAAATGTTCCATGATGCAGATGCAAATTAATGATTTGCTATCGTTAAATCGAAAGATATCTTCCAGGGATCATGCAAGGATATTTCCCTAAGAGAAAAAAATGGAAAAGAGAATATTGAAAATATGCCTACCTTGATAAGTCGTTGGTCTTAAAGAAAATTTCAACTGTCGTATGTTATCAATCACCCGGTATTTATATGATAACAGAATTCAAGGGGTCTTTACTTATCTCGATGAGGTCAGTATGGAGATAGATATCTCTCACGAAACAGATGCTTTTTTCCCGTTCTCGCTATTTACTTACTTATAGTTTTCATTTGTTTATTTTTGCGTCTTTCTTGTTGAAGAGAAATGTGGCTGGAATTTTGATAGATAAAGAAAGGCATCGAATTTACTTACCAGTCATTCCCGAAAATTCTGACCGCACGTAATTCATTCATTTTCTTTTTTTTCCCATTTGTATATTGGAAATCTCAATACCTGAAACACATATCTGGCACCACCTGGTACTTGGCACCCCTAGCGATTATCCAGGTTGCCCTTTACCCAGGACCGGCTCAGTAGCACGATTGGAATCCACTAAACTTATCGAGTCATATTATTCTGATCTATTTCTCATTAGTCGAAGCATTGATAACCATTATTAATTTTTTATTCGGATTTTCTTGGGCCATTACAAAAAACGAGTTGCTGATCCCTGCGCTAGTACAAAGTCTGAAATTGACTTTGTTTTCTTAGTCTAACAAGAACAACAAGAAAAATCCTCAGCAATATGAGGAGTGTAAACAAATATGTAAAATCCACAATCCCTTATCAGGATTCGTAATCACGACCAACTATTTGCAAGGAGGCTGTCTAACTGACTGAGCAGAACTGATATGTCTTAGATATTAACGAAAGTTCACCATGAGATACGCAATGACTTATTCAAGTCGACTAAATAGATACATTTATACATAAAAAATATATATAATATCATTATATAATCTTTTATGCTTTATGTATACAAGTAGTTGAGGTACCCGGCATCGCCCAGGAAAAAGTATAAATCTGATAACACTAAGGTGCAAATGATATTTCAAAGAGATGTCACAAAAAAAAAAAAAAAAAGAAAAATAATAGGCTGGCATGCCTTCCCACACTCAATAACTTGAAGATTAATTTTTCCAAGAGCCGAGAATTCATCCGATCACTTTTGACTTTAGTAGTGCGTATATGGAAGCGGACTATCGAATCATAATTGTGACCATATTTTATTGTTGCGTTTAGGTTTCGATTAGGGTTAGAGGTTGGGTTAGTCTTTTTACTCTGAGAGAAAAAGCATTTTTTATCGTCAGTTTAGGGTGAGATTCCTTGGAATATACTAACAAACTCGCATAAGCATCGAGAGAAAGAGAGATTCACGTCCACGGTCTCTTAGGGTGAATGGAAAGAGTGGGCACAGTTTAGCATTATCGCTACATTTTGAATAGAACCCTCTCTTATAAAACCGTCAAATATTTCCCTTATGAAAACTGACACATTGCAAGACAATTTGAAAGTCTGATAAATTGACAGCACATAAGATTAAAAAAAAAATGTAAAATTTAGTACTTCATTTAATATTCTGAAATCAGTCTACCGGTTGTATTTGCCAAATTTCTAAACACTGGTGTGTTCTTGCTCTCACTGGTTCCTTTAGGTATAAAGTCATTTTTTATGTGAGCGCGAACACAGACCCATACGGATCGACAGTTCAATGTGTCTTGCTAATTACGTATAAAGGTTCATTTTTCCTTTGTGGTCCCACATCGGTTAGGCCAACACAAATCCGGGGGCAGA
Organism: Thysanoteuthis rhombus; assembly: GCA_963457665.1. Taxonomy (NCBI): domain Eukaryota; kingdom Metazoa; phylum Mollusca; class Cephalopoda; order Oegopsida; family Thysanoteuthidae; genus Thysanoteuthis; species Thysanoteuthis major. The sequence goes on from OY735218.1 coordinate 5,714,897, forward strand.
TCTGTGCAGGCCAGTGTCTAACCCCATGGAAACTGGCATAAGCCCTGAGAGAAAGAGAAATTCACGTCAATGGTTTGAAAATTTGATAAATTGAACGCGCATGAAATTAGAAGGAAAAAAATCAAAATATATTTTATATATAATATATGCACGGCAATGATTGGATTAGCACCGAGAGAAAGAAAAATCACAGATCTAATTTTTTTTAATGAACGTGAAATAACACCAATAAATCAAAAAAGTAAAGTAGACAATTCACTCCCATGTCCATCATCCCGAAAACTTCCTATCACCATTTTTTACCTTCAAACATGCCCAAATACACTATAAATTAAACATTAGGATTAATGCTAGCCATTAGAGCCACATAGAATATCAACAGGGGCAATAAGACCCAACGCCAAGATACCTAAGTCAAGATAAAAACTACTCCCAGACTACTACTAAGCATCCTTGCAGAGATGACCCCAACACCGAGTTCACACCCCTTGACAAAATGAATATCCCCATACCACTCTCTACCACACTCACAACATTCTCACCAAATTCCCCAAAAATAGATCCCAAAAAACTTAGAAAATCATTCGCCTGATGAGGGCCGAAGAGGGCAGAAATATGAGCTTGTTTGTGTAGGGAACCCTCATTCCGCTATTTATTTCCAGTTCTACTCTAAAACAACTCAACTTCAAGAGTTAAAAGTGGTATGTATCGAGCACTCCATGAAATGAATCCATTACATTTCAGAAGTGGCTTTATATTATTGATGTATTATTATATTATGTTATACTGCTAGCCTGATTTGTACCACGTATACTATATATATATATATATATATATATATATATATATATATATATATATATATATATATATATATATATATATATATATATATATATATTAAGAAATGGACATATTTAGTCTGACAGAATGACTAATAAATTGCGTTATATTACACAGAAAATTATTGGAAATTATCTCCTGTCGTCACACGGTCAATGTACCATTCAATTTAGACAAGGCAAATAGAATAAACAATTGCAGGAATCGAATCTTTTAATACACGAGAATGGGTTGAAAGCAGTTATTTGGCCTTTGCATTACCGGTGGGCTGTTTAGCTCAATGGTAAGAAGTGACTGCCCCATCGGTGGCTGGCTCCATTCCTGCAGTGGCCCCATTTTCTACTATTGTTTATTCTATTTGCATTGTCTAAAGTGTTTGATATATTAACCGTGTGTCGACAGGAGATCATTTCAAATATGTCTCTATGTAATATAACGCAATTAATAATTTTGATGCATATGTGTGTGTGTGTGTGTGTGTGTGTGTGTGTGTATGTATATATATATATATATATATATATATATATATATATATATATATATATGACACTCAGTGAGGTAGCTGCAATTTCACGTACATATACATACATGAATACACACATACACAGACATATTTTTGCAATGATAACGCAATGAAGTTACTATAAACAATAAATATGAGAAAAAAAAAGAGTTCGTGGAAAACAAATTCTTATCTTTCAACTCATCAGGTTGGAATATAAGAATGTTTATTTTGAATATCCTAGAAACAAATATTTGAGATGAGCTTGGATAAGAATAACTTTTCTCTAGTTTTATATTAACTAAACTTAATATCCGCCCAAATGGTCGGCGTAAATTGGTGGCAAAAAGAAATAGAAAGATAGATGGATGGAGACCTGAGAGCTTTTGGTTTAATTTGTTTTTAAAATTGGTTCAATACCACTTTTTCCATTGTCAAAAAATGTTGAAAAAGTAGGGTACTGATGTAAAAAAAAGATGTTCGGCTAATATGAAAAAGGAGTCGGGCTAATGTAAAAAAAAAATGACACCAATGTATAAAATGGGGGTTAATATTAACATTGGGGCAACAGGCATTAATGTAAGTAGGGGTAATATCAGAAAAGAAGGGTACTTGACGTAAAAAAGAATGGTTTCATGCTAAAAAATGAAAAGCAGTTCAAAAGGAATGGATACATTGTTTAAACGGGGACGTTAAAGAAAGGGGGGAAACGATAAGAAAAAAATGATACCACTGTTAATGTTACTGGCGCTAATGTTACAAAAAATGGGCAAATTATAAAATGGGGACAGTGTCCTCAATAGAAAAGAAAAAAGATTATCCTTCGATTTTGACACTTGAAGAGTGAAAAAAAAAAGAAAGAAGTTCCCCTCAATCGTTGTGGGGGTTGGGATGTGACGATATTTTAAAGGTGGGTGATGTTGAAAGGGGAAAGGTCTCCCTCGATTCTGACTATTAAATGAGGGAGGGAGTACTCTCTCGATTTTGACCCCTTAAAAAGATATATATTCACTCCCGACTTTGACCCTAGAAATTTAAAAAATGTCGATGTCAAACCCTAGAGGTAAAAAACGATTTTCCCTCTATTTGACTCCTGAAAATAAAAAGAAATCTTTTTTTCGATTCTAAACACTAAAAGTGAAAAAAACAAAAATCTCACTTTATTTTTGAAAATGGATGAAAACGTTCCTTTTTTGATTTTGACCGGAGAATATATATCACCCTGTCATTTTGAAAGTTTGAATTTGATTTGGATTATTACAAATGAAAATATCTCTAAAACAGAAAAAAAAAATCCCATCTCCAATTCAGAAACCAAAAGCAAAAAAAAAAAAAAAAACAAACAAAAAAACACCTGCGATTTGACATTCGAAAATGAAAAAGGTTCTTCAATTTGGACTCCAGAAAGAGAAAAATAGAAGTCTCTTCGATCTTGTCCCACAAAGATGGAAGAAATCACCCGATCGTTTTGGACTCATAAAAATGGAAAAAAAACAAAAAAACTCTTGACTCGATTTTGAACTCTCGGCGTAAAAAGAATATCCACCAATTTTGCCCCACAAAAAAAGAAAAAACCTTTCTTTCGATTATGACCCCTAACAGTGAGATTAGATTCACCCTTTATTTTGACTTCTGAAAGGGAGAGGAAAATTCTTGTGATTCTGAATCCGGAAAGTGACAAAAATACTTCGTCTCGATCTCTACCCATAAAAGTAACGAGAAAATCCTCTTGGATTTTGATTCCTAAAAATGAAATAAAAATTATCCCTCAATTCTCACTCAAAAAACTGGAGAAAATTTCTTTTCAACTTTGACCCCTAAAAATAAAAAAAAAGAACCAATTTCATTTTAACGCCTGAAAGTAAAAAAAGTACCAATAATTTTAGACGAATAAAAGAGAGAAAAAAATAACCCACCGAATTTGACGCCGAAAAAAGTAACAAAAAAAAAAAGAAGAAATTACCTGGGATTTTGACCCTCAAAGGTAAGAACAAATTATCTTTCGAAAGTGAAAGAAATCTTCCCCTCGATTATGGGCCCCAAAAGTGAATAAAAAATATTCTTTTCTTCCAAAAAAAAGGAAAGGAAAAAAGGAAGAGGAAAAAAAATCTTCATCTCCGATTTTGACTTTTAATAAAGAAAAAAAAGAAGAGATTCCTCCAAGTATTCGCAGCTAAAAGTGAGAAATGAATGTTTCTTATTGCTTTTCGATACGTAATATTAAAAGTTCCCTCGATGTGATCGATATAACCTCTGATCCTAAAATGTCGTGTTCTGGAAAAATGTACCTCAGCATCGAAATATGCGCTGAAGAGAACATAATTCTTCAAGGCATACATGCACGATCAATAAATATCGCAGTATGAGATATGTTTTAAAAAATATTCTTCTATCTCGATAAAGTACACACTTTTATCTGTAAAGATTAAGTTGAGAAGTTGAGAAAAAAAAATTATTACTTCATCAAAAAGTATTTTTACCATTGATGAATAATCATATAAATAGAGCCTGCTGATTTGAAACCTCTGGAAAATATTTTGGGAAGTGATTTAGAAAAAAAAAAAGAAAAAGAAAAACGAAAGAAAAAGATGCTTAAAACACTTCCTTGGAATCAGATCTGCACGCACAGAATAATTCATGGATCTATGTCCAGAATTATCTGTAGTAGGCGAGCACAGACTGACAAATAGTCAAATAGACGAACGAACAATTGAACCGATTCTTCTCATACTTGTTGCTGTCAGCACAACGTTTCGGCAGATCCATTCTTCAGTCGTCTTCAGATGCAAAATCTTTGAAAAAAATGAAAAACCTTTCTTCTTGGGGAAAGAATGGCGGCAGTGAAAAACGAGAACCATAAGTTCAATGATGCACCAGTTGACCATACGTCCATATTTCAAAGGGATTCAAAACGGAAACATAACATAACTATTTGTGGTAGTTGGAGGAGGAGGGGTAGGAGAGGAAAATGTGGATTGTGCACCCGAGGATCTGGGCCAAGTTACGTATCACTCCAACATGATACGGCTCAGATAATTGATACTTAACATATTAGGGATTGATTGACCGAAAAGTGTCTATTAGATATTCGTGGACGCATCTAAAGAAGATGTTCATTGATATACCCAACAGATCAATCAATTTTGGCGGTGATAGGCGTATAGACGTTATCATACTTCCGACCAAGTAGCCGGGCGATTCCAAATCATGAATGGGGAGTTTTCAAGCATTTCTCTTCTGTCACTAGTTTTTCCTTAAACTCGAGCTGAAGAATGGAGCAGTCGAAACCTTGTGATAATATGTTGTGATCTAGCACACGAATAAGGGGTTCAATAAGAGGCATAGGCAGAGTTTTAGGACCAGGGAGCCAATTGTCTTGAAGGACATCTCTTTCCAACATTTTCGTGCAATCTCGAAGCCACAAAACCCTGATGGCCAATTAAGATATTACTTAAGGTCAGTCGGCAGACTTCTCAAATACCAGCTGTTCTTGGAGTTGCTGAGTAGAGGCAGTGACATTGTTGGATATTTGAGGGTCTAGGCGGTGAACCTGACTCTTTGAGGGTCCCTTTCTAACATTTAGTGAGATTTGTTAATGTTAAAAGAAATAGAGTAGGTGAACTACTATTCGTAAAACTTTTTGCCCTTCCCCCATTTGGGAACCAAGGGCAATTTGAAATCGCCCCCGTCGTTAGCTACGCCCCTTGGTTCAATCGTCCGGACAAAAACGAAATTTTGATTGTCGATGACTATCCTCAAAATCATAAAACATCAAATCGGATTTCTCACATCATTTCGAAAGGATACATGGCATATAAGACTGATTTTTCTTTAACTAATTCGATTATTCATTATCCATTGGTTTACTCAGACCAGTGTCCTTATCTTTGTTGCTATAATTACAACGTTTCGGCTTCTGAACCTCTGTCCTCCTTCAGATTCCTGTCATAATTGATAACCTCCTAGCAATTTTGAACCAAACCAGTCATTCAATTTACGGCAGTTGATTGTTCTACGCAATACTTTATGAAGTAGAAGCACCCCAACTAGAGGCATCTATGTGAGATTTTATTTACTTCTAATATATATATATATATATATATATATATACATATATATATATATATATATATATATATATATATATATATATATATATATATATATATATATATATATATATATATCATAGGGAGCGCCGGCTGCAAAGTGGTTAACAGCACGGAAAATGGTAATCGGCGAAGCTGAGGTCAAACTCGAATTGGGATAATCATCATTCACTTTGCACTTATGCCCCAGGGAAAGACATGAATAGAATGAATTATGCGATTGACATTGATTTAAATAATTACCATACAGAAATTATGCAAATTAATACAGTATTTGATGAGAAAGAATTTTCCAAGAAAACTTAAAAGAACATCTATGAAAATAGAATTTTATTATAAATCCTGTATTCGTTCGTGTGTGTGTGTTTGAGAGTGTATTCTTGTGAATTCTTCTCGAAGTAAAATCGAATTATTCATTTAATTGCTTAGAAGCAACAACGTATGTGTATGCGTATGTGTGGGCATGTGCGTTGATTGATTGAAATGTCAATATTTCGCTAACACATATTCCAAAAAAATATTGTTTATAAAAATATAACCTTGAGTGGGACATCGTAATCAATTTTAATGCATGCCAAAATTTCGAGATATTCGTGAAAAGTACTCATCATATCTTATAGATACATCTTCCGTTATTCATATTGGTTAGCATAGATTAATGTCAATAAAGAGTCAATGTCAATGGCTTTCAGGTCCTGATTATTTTTTTTTTCTTGCAGAGTTTTGGGGAGCGGGGGACCCAGCAACCACTTCCATTGCTGAAATGGTTCGTATGTGAGAATTTCCCTTTGATTGATCCCTCGATATGAACAGAATTTTTTTCTTTTAAATTTCATTTTTTATGTAAGGTCTTGTTATTCGCGCGTCAGCGCGGGTAGTGCAACTGTTGAAACACGTGTCTCACTTGCAGAAGGTCCCAGGTTCGATTCCCGGTATGAGCGAAATAACTCTTCTTTACCTCGTACAATCAGCAGCTAAATGAGTATACTAAGCTAATTAGTATCATTTGGGTGAACTTGCTTTATGCCAAGGTGTTGATTAGATAGATTAGAGCAAATTAGGGGAGACACGCCATACTAGACATCAAGTTAATCACTGGTAACAGTGATATAATTATCCAAGAGACTCAAAATAACATCTATTTTTGCATTAAAAAAAGAAACCAGAATTTTTCTAAAAACAAAAGAAAGTATTATCCTTCAAAATAAGATATTCAATTATACCAAAGATCCCAAATTATCTTGATGGGATTCTCAGAGGTGCCCCGATTCCGAATTTGAGAAACCGTTGTTTACAATTCTTCATCTAATAAATAATAAATAATAAAAATGATTCGGTCAAATTTAAGCTGATTTTGCCTCTGTCCATGTATGTCACTTCTCCTTTTGTCTTTGTCACTATTTCATCCGAAAACGCAGTGGACATACTCCGAAAATTGCTTTTTTTCTCTCAAGGAATTCTTCCCCAAATGATTTTTTTAGAAAGAGTCTTTACAAGGTTCAAAGGTAATGGTTGTGTCTGAGAGCGCTGACACAAGATTGAAAGACTAATACGAATCCTCAGCCCAATATTTTTGGAATATTTTTGTGGAGTGCTCATGTTAATTTGCAGTATTCTAAGCAAAATGTTGTGATTGATCAAAGCTGACACAGGTTCAAGAGTCCTGATGTCTTCGTGACATCTGTTGCCTGCACGCACAAGTGATCGTTCCCACCCTTAGTTCGACCTTGTGTCATATTTACGATCATGGGTAGGCAATTGAATAGACTCAGTCTGTGACGAGGTGAGGGGAGGGAAGAAGGGACAAAGAGTACAAAGTCAGATGGTCCAGGTGACTGAAGGTAATATAGTCCTTTCAGATTTAGTCATCATCATCATCATTATCATTATCATTATAGTATCAGTTGTCGAACAAAGACTTTCCTCAAGATCTGAATTTATCTAGCTAGTCACGCCAATTTACTTTCTGTCGGCCATATTGTCACATATGATCTCTTGGTATCCTTGTGAGTCGTGATGTCCAGCGCTCGTCTAACATTCTTGCAATATGTCCAGCCCATTACCATTTAAGTTTTCTGTTTGTCTTTGCTCAAATATACTGCGCTGTCTTATGATCTCCCAACCTACGGTTAAGCATGATTCTCTCATGTGCACGTTGTATGGTTCTCAGTTTCAGGGTCAATCTTTTGATTAGATTTCATGTTTCAGCACCATGGGTGACTATCGATACGATACCTTTATTGTATATCCTTCGATTTAGAACTAGTGGGATTCGTGTGTTTTAGCCAACCCAGTGTGGTTCTTTGCTTCATTTCTTCTTCTTTTGATGACTTCATGGAAACTCGCTGTCGTAGGTATATGTAGTGGTCTACTTTCCCAAGCTTTGTGTTTCCAATTTCAATCGTTTTATCCCCAACATGTTCGTTGTACGTGACATTTATTTTGCTGAAGGTAATGTGAAAGCCAACTTTCTTGCTTGCTTCACTTGGTTCGTCTGGCATTATTTGGAGATCGTGAAGGTTCTTCGTAGCAGTTAAATATTAGAAGTTGTACGAATATTTTGATGAGTGTTTTCTATTCCTGAAAAATGGTGTTCTGCTTATGTTTGTGACTTCAAACCGTTCAGTGATTACCGGATACAACTGAAAATAAACTTTATTTTCTGTCTGGCAAAGTTAGGATTGTCATACCGATTCATCTTTGGACAGAAGCAGGTTGTTAATACGCAAAGTTTTGCCTCTTTTCTCTTCGTAGGCTTCACCCTGCTGCAAAATACATTCACCGTATTTTATATTCGTATTTTCTATTCTTCAGATTTTCATAATGATGATTGTCGATATTGATTCAGTGTTCGAGCGTCATTGTTCCTGGTTGATTGAAACAAAAAATAAAATACAAAAAAAAACACTGAATCAATAAGAACAGTCGTCAGAAAAAAAGGTGCAACAAGCGACGGTTCATATGCATAGATGTAAAAACATACCTTTCTAACACGCTCTCTTTACTCTCAGAATACACACATTCTATCTATCTATCTATCTATCTATCTATCTGTCTATATATATATATATATATATGTGTGTGTGTGTGTGTGTGTATGTGTGTGTGCGCGCGCGTGCGTCAAAACGCATTATAAGCCAAATTTGTTAAGGTACTTTCAAGCTTTTATACGAAATTGCATTTCGTGGATGGAGACATTATGCGGATTAACGTTTCCTTGTTTAAAAAAATAGCTATAAATTGTTTTGTCATGGCTTCAGAAGATGGAATTTGTATTAATTTGCGATTGATCAACAAAAATACTCACTTGTCAGGATTAAATAATTCTGCGTGTTCTTACCAACATTCGAATTTTACTTAATCATACAAAAAGCGATATTTTCGACGTATCAATTCTTTTACAGTTAGTTTTATACTTCAAAGTGTTTCCCCCTTTCCGTTGCACCTGAATAAAAGCTATCATTCATAATGTTAGAGTAGGAAAGACCAAAGAGATAAAACAAAAAGATCTAATTGTATTCCCTTTTTTTCTGGAAGACCAGAAAATCAATTTTTTGTGTTAGTTCTGGGTCAAATTTGATCTTTGAGGATCAATTTCAACCTTCCTTCCAAACGTTCGGTTCGAAACTATCAGATAAAGCAGTCACCCAAACTGTCAAAATAGGGTTCTTCAATTTGAAGTTGATCTTTCAGTCCAATGTTGAAAGAACTTAAAAGCAATATTGATAAACTCCAGCACAAGTTGTTGCTGATTTAATTTTCTGTCAGTAACAAAAACAAAATCAATCCTCAATTAATAATTTAGGGGAGTGAGCATTTCATTTTTCCCGTCACGTTGAACCAAACCAACATATTAAAAACAATTTGAAATCACGACCAAATAATTGCTATGCATATCTCTTACCAACTGGGCCAAACTGGAAAGTATTATATATCCAAAAATCTATTGCGACGAAACAGAAATTGTTGTTTCTAATTAAACGTATTATCTAGACCGACCAGTAGGCTCTTATTAAATATATTGGTCATAGAACTGCATAGAAGGGTGTAGGTTTTACCATTCGATGAAACATGTTCTGAAGATTCATTCAGATTTGAAAAAAATGATCGGTCACACTTTTTGCTGCTTAATAACTCGGTCACTATTTGAAACAGGAATATATGATTTTCTTCCATGAATAGTATATTATTTTAGGATTTATTACATATATTATCTTGCAGGAACCAGGCTTGTTGCATTTACATTTGTATGATAGGGTTTATATTTTGAATATAACTATATTCAAAATAAAAAAAAGAAAGAGAAAAGATTCATTCAAACATATTATCTATGATCCTTCAAAGACATTGGACTTAACCAAGGGACAGACATGCAAATTGAAAACCATGCAACGTGCACAGGAAAGAATTATGCTCAACCTCACATGGAGGGACCACAAGACGCCACAATACACCTTGGAAAAGACAAGAGTCAGGGACATCATATAATCCATTAAAAATCTCAAATGGTAATGGGCTGGCCATGTTGCAAGATTGGCAGACAATCGATGGACATAAAGCCTCACGGCTGGGATTCTCAGAGATTACTTGCGTAACCGAGGCCGGCAGTGTAGTAGATGGAGAGACAAGCTAATCCAGAAAGTACTGGCACTGTGACGCCCACGATATAGGAGTGTGGCGAATCCTGAGGAAGGTCTATGTCCAATGATGGATGTTAAGTGACCGATGATGGAAGACATTTCAAGTTGAATCCTATGCAAATAGAAAACCTGAATCTTGAACTACATTTGGAAAACAAGATCTAGCAATTCAATAATCAGAGTTTTAATGTTAACTAAATTTAGTAATTGAAGTACAGCATATATTTAGGTAATTTCTTAGAAAAAAGTTATCATAGAAGAAATAGTCCTTTTATTCTCAGGTGGTATCAGTGCATAAGTACATATTTCATCTCACTTAATCCCATTCTATAATTGGTGTCAGCTGCGTGATATTGAAAAATGTAGAGAAAAAAAAAAGCATTCATACAAAATAAAATCGAACCAAAGGGTAGATAACTCATATGAGCTCTACTTCCATCAGTAATGTAAAAATGGCGGAGATTAGGTACCCAGTTTAGCATTATTATAGTTCCTTGTTAGCGGGGGAGCATCATGCCACCACTCTTCGTGACGGCATTCTTCTTAGTTTAAGTCAAGATCTTTTAATATATATTTTTCAATTTCACTTCTCTTCCATAATCCATAAGACTTTATGTTCTCTGTCCGTCAGAATCAGAAAAATAATTACTCAATTCAATCTTGATGAGTCAACTAATTATCTTGTTATTTTGGGTGGGTGGGGGTATTGTTATGCTTTCTCCAAACTCAAGACACAGAAGGTTAAAAAAAACTAACAAACCAGAAGTAATATTTGTTCTTATCGCACTTGGTAACCCTTGACATTTCACTGGTGATGTCTTTATCACAATGCAAGTATACCCGGCGTGGATAGCAGTGTTGAGATAGTGTAACCACTCGTTGTGACTCTATTGTTACACTCGTCATTTTTCTCATCGTACTTTGCAAATTGAGTACTCTTAAATCACGCGTACTCCTGTCGTGGATTCCAACTTTAAGATATCATCTCCAATTCTGACTGTATTATTGCAATATCCATATTTGTCTGGACACAGTCAGTATTTGCAATAAACAATTGCCAAGTTTAAATAATAAGGAATGTTATTTACTTTGGCTATACTTGTTCCACGTTTTTAGTATTTTTAGGCAATATAAAGTACTGTACAACCGTAAAAATGATTTATAACACGGATAAAAAGGAGTTATTAATGGCAGATTATATTGAGACAAAGTTGGGTCTCGTTATTTAGATGAAGAAATTCGATACAATTTAGCAGGGGTAATACCAGTACACTATATATTCTTCAAAATGCGATTTTATGAATTTCGGTGGAGGCTCTTAAGACATAGAGAAAGTTTACGGATACTACTTCGAGTTAATGAAATCATTTTTTGAGTTTTTAAAGCTTTATGATACACTCACTGAGTGAGATTAAGCAAGCGATCATAGTAACCATTTCAACACGCTCATTATATAAGACCTTATCGACTGGTTACCCGAATAAATTGATCCTATGAAGTAAATCAACTCCTCAAACTGTCGCTACATTAGATGGTCGATATTACGGAACTTACTGGAATTTAATCCCCCTATTTAAAGAATTGTATTATCAGGCATTTCTTCGAAAATGAGGGATCAGCAAGACTGGAATCAGGACTATAAAGCCCCAAACAGTTTACATTTAATACTAATATTTTAATCCATATAACGACGGTTTTGGTGGGACTTTGTGATCATTTGCTTCACAATGAATTTTTTTTCAGCCTCATATTTTAGTGAAACATTTGCAAGCTTATCATTTTAGGCACGCCAAAATTAACATAGTATTGTATTTTTTTTACCCAGTCTCATATTTCAATCATACATTTTAAAGCTTGACACTTTGATGGCATGCCAAACTAATAAATAATTACACATCATTAAAGCTCAACATCCAAAAAATAAACAATGATATTATCAAAATGAATTTCCGTAAAGTCAGAAAACTAATGTAATAATCGATCAGAATTCCTATTCTCGGAATCATTACAAATATTCTTATATGAATAAAAAAAATAATTAAACGTTTGTAAAAACTCCTTCAACGATTTTCATTCAGCATTTTCACTTAAAAACATGGCCTGCCCATCTTCTCTCTTTTTACTGATTCTACATATTTAGTGATCACGACTGCGACAAATAACTTATTCATTTCATCATTTTTCCCAGTTTTTCAATTGATCACCCCCAAAACAACATGCCACCACATGACAGTTTATTTTGAGTGATTAATCTGACCTGTTCGTCAAAATGCTTGAACCCGAACCGTTCGCATAATTCCAAGTATCTTATTTCTTCTTCTTCTTCTTCTTCTTCTTCTTCTTCTTCTTCTTCTTCTTCTTCTTCTTCTTCTTCTTCTTCTTCTTCTTCTTCTTCTTCTTCTTCTTCTTCTTCTTCTTCTTCTTCTTCTTCTTCTTCTTCTTCTTCTTCTTCTTCTTCTTCTTCTTCTTCTTCTTCTTCTTCTTCTTCTTCTTCTTCTTCTTCTTCTTCTTCTTCTTCTTCTTCTTCTTCTTCTTCTTCTTCTTCTTCTTCTTCTTCTTCTTCTTCTTCTTCTTCTTCTTCTTCTTCTTCTTCTTCTTCTTCTTCTTCTTCTTCTTCTTCTTCTTCTTCTTCTTCTTCTTCTTCTTCTTCTTCTTCTTCTTCTTCTTCTTCTTCTTCTTCTTCTCCAGAACATTTGCGATCATGGCTCTCCAATGTTTCATTTCCCTTGTCACTCTCAGCACCCTCCTCCCTTCTACACCTCCCTTCCGTCATGCATCCGCTCAAACCCTTCAAGTAGGTTACACGCTGCCTGCCTTTTCTCATCTTGCAAGCGTCAAGTTCTCCACATATATCACTGTTCCTATTCTGTCGTTTGAAGCTAGGTAAATAAAGACAGCTGACGGATATCCTTACACCCGAAACGCCCGTTATCAGTACTGGCCTTATCATACCAGATGTCATTCGAACTAATTGTCTGAATATAATCCTTGTTATCTTCAATGAACAGCACGAATAGACTTTCAAGTCTTTTGTTAATCGTGAGTAAAGAAAGAAGAGGTCGAGTTAATCACTCAGTAAAATCAGTCACGTGACCAATCATTTTGGGGGGTGATTAATTAGAAAAAAATCAGGAGATGGGATGCGATGCGATTTTTCTTGCCTTTTGTTGGGCAGTGATCTCTAAAAAATTCTAAATTTTCAGAAACAAACAAGGGACCCTGGTCCAATTTAGCATAAACTTTTAAAAAGCAGATTTTCGCCCCACACTCACTAGAAATACATTTGGGGGATTTACGAAACAGTTTTCTGGATATAAAACGGTGTGACTGTTGAGAAGTTCAGCCCTCTAGCTCTACATGAAAAAATGATAGAAAATACCTCCTCTTCAGATATTTAAAATAAACTCCATCATTTAAATCAGTTCAGTCACTTTTTAATAAAACTGCACATGGAATTGATAAGACGCAGACATTAATTCACACAACTAACAATACCAAGGTGGGGGGTGTCTTGAAATATAACCAAACCAGAAGAATATGTTTATTAATCTATATCTTTTTGCTTAAACAACACAAGACAAGTAATGAAATTATTATTAACACTATTAGCTGATACTGAAGAAATATTCTGATGCACGAGAAAAGAATAAACGATGTCATCGCTTAGTTTGAAAAGCTTTCTGGATACGCTACATCAGTGTTTCTCTCATTGGTTGTTAGAAATCGCGAACAAAGTCCATAAGAAGCCCTCAGAAGTCATCAATCGTCCCTAATTTTTCATATCCAGACAGTTTCCCTGGATATAATTGTTGAAATTAGAATGGGAGACCTGATATTGTAATGCTTAGAAATGAACAAATTTATTTACGTTACTCCTCCAATGGAGTAGTTTTCTGTAATCCGTTTCCATGGAATATCCGTTGGAAAAATCACCCCAGGAATTGAATTGCCTCCCCAAATCTAAATTCCCCCTTCAGATTTTATTTCGATTATTCATTTTTTTCCGATTGAGCTTGAGAATAATATTTTCCATCTTATTCGTTTTTAATTCCATACTAGACCCACTCTCTTCCCAAAAAACAATTTCTATCTGCTTTTCCAATTATCAGCTGGTAGAAATTCTTTCGGTAATTACCGTTTCTACTCGTAGAATCTCGAAATAATTAATTCTTTCCAAGTTTGACCCCAGTTAAAGTGCTTAATACAGCGGACAATAACAAAGTCTCCAAAATTTAGCTTCCAAAATCTCCCCACTCTATCAAACGTAAACAAATTTTAAATATTTATTCTTACAGGGGACAACTCTGCTTAACGACCAAAAATCGCTCCCATATTTTGAATAAATATTCGTTGTATGATTAATTATTATCTTTTTCAATGAAACAATTAGATTTTCACATAAATCTATGTCCAATTTCAGTTTCATAGGTTTTTAATTGTGGACAAAGCTCAGAAAATCTTATAAGATGACCAGAATTGACCTAGTGACGTTCTATGTACTCAAAAGTCAATGTCCAGTACTTAACAATCTTCGGTGACTGAAAAAGTTTCAGCATTTTTGGAGCTAAATCATGGTCCATGGTTCTGAAATTTGGCTGGAAATGACCTATAACGACCTCAAATGATCTCCAAGATCATCCTCATATGTGGTAAGTCGACTTCTCCTCAGTCTGAATGTAGGATATTATGTCGATAGGCCTCCTACTTTTAGCGGAGAAAAGGCAAAAAGCTCAAATGTTTGTATAGACAGAAAACTATTGAGTCTTAAAGTAATAGGACAATGAGAAACTGAAAGGATTATAACGTTGCAACATTTTTCGACGACATACTGTTCTGACAGCAATGTTGCTGCAGCAGAAGAAGGATTGAAGACTGCAAGACTCATGTGGGGATTCAGAATCGAACCTTTATTCTTTTCTACGACTGACTGAAAATACATCAATAGTCTTAGTTTGAAACCAAACAAAATCATCTCTTAGAGAGAGAGAGAGAGAGAGAGAGAGAGAGAGAGAGAGAGAGTGAGAGAGGGAAGGAGAGAGAGAGGTTGATTAATCCCTCTACTGCCAGCAACCAGCGGCTCGTACACTGGCAAACCTTTTTCTTGTCTACTTGGCTACACTCGTTTTGGCTCCTTTTTAAAGATGAAAGTCATCTCTCTATTAATATCTCTTTTACTAAAGAAACTAAGCTCATTTTTTTCAATTTACAACTGGTACCAGAACTGAATGATCATCTCCTTTTCCTTATCTATTTTCCCCTGCTTTCTTTCGTTTTTCCTGCAACTTAACTCACTGCCTATCTTTCTTATTTTCACTGTAAGGATCTTTATATTTATACACCGTCACCTTCTAATCAACCTCTTTTCACTTTCTTTCTCCTAATATCTTTTTAATTAAGTGACAGTGATAGACTATTCATCTGCTAGGGTTCCAAGGGTCCATGTTTTACCTTGTCAATACATTTACTTAAGATGTTTCTATCGCCCCTTTGGTCTCTGAAAAGTGCTACTCTGTAACTTATCGTAACATTGACCAAATATGCTAACATACTTCATTTTTACCCACGTGAAAAGTATTTTTAGCAAAAAAAATCGATTAAAAAATCAAATCAAATATCTGAAAATATAATGAAATATTCAATTAAAGAGTTGACATCAGCCTCCATATTAAAACAAAACTGAAATCCTGTATCATCATCATCATCATCATCATCATCATCATCATCATCATCATCATCATCATCATCATCATCATCATCATCATCATCATCATCATCATCATCATCATCATCCTTCCAGCATCTATCAGGATTCCTACCTTCACTGATCGGTCAATAGCAAGACTTTTCAGCTTTGCTTGGTAACCAGGCTAGGAAAAGGAAACCTCTAAATTCAAATCAGGAAAGTTCAACCCTTCAGCCAGCGCAGCAAGAAGCTGACAATAGAAAAAATGAGGAAAATGTTTCCAAAATGAACAGTTTAATTTAGTAAAGTTTCAATGGGCGTGGCACACAGGGATTATAATATAACTGCTTCAACATATTACCCCGACAGGGCAGACCCATTTGTTGTATTTACCCACCCCCATAACACCTCCAAATAAAAAATATCAATATGCTAACGAGCTAAAAGTTCACACACCCTGAGAAAAAAACACGTAATGGAAAGATTTTGTTATCAGTAAGCATGGAGATTGGATAACGTTGGTGCATATTCCATGCAAAGAGATCTTATATAAATAGCTTCAACTCCAGACTCCAATATCTACTTTTCTTGAAAGCAGAAAACACAGGTAAGACAACATTTTCTCTAGTTCTTCTGGATATTTAATCTAGAACTCAATAATTTTGAATATCCGTCGTAATTGATTGATTCATCACTTTGAGATCTAGAGTGAACGAGTGCATCACTTAATACTTGTGTCTGCTTTGATTCAGACCGTTACAACATTAGTAATTCTAACTTTCGCCATTCATTGCTTGTAAGTAATTTTAATTCTCTTATTGCTCTTTTAACATCTCCTCCATCTTTAAGATACAATGTTTTCGTGTTTCTAACTTTTATAATTCTATCACCAATTAGACATTTAGAATTTTAACAACCATTTTTTATCGCTTGTAAATCATTTAAAATTGCTTATTGCTTTATTTCAGCTTTGGTTGTAAAAATGCCCCCCCTTTTTTTTGGACGATTCAACTTCTTATAGTTTATGCTGCTAACATGATGTTTTGACCACTCAATTGAAAGGCCTTCTTCTGATGTACCTTTTAAATGTGATGGTGGTAAACAGAAATGTCCCTCCAATGGTAGCAATTCTGTCTATCGAAAGAAAGTCGTAAAATGGATCAGTCAAAATATCATGTTGAACCCCCCCCCCAAAAAAAAAAACACAAAACTAAACAAAGAGTTCAGTCGTCTGATCAACTCTATGAATGTGACTTATCTTTCTCAAAACTATACACAGTATGTTTGCACTGGTCCTAAAATTTCTCCTTTTTGTGAAATGGGTGGGGCAGATTGATAATCGAAATAGATGCCGTCCACTTTAATTTCCCTTTTTTCTTTTCTGTGAATTTAGTTTCAACCATGAAGTTCGCTCTGTTCCTCCTTGCCCTCATCCCATTGGCTTATGCCTACACACTCCCAGTTGAAGAGGAGGAAATCAACAAAAAGATTTCCAGTATGTATTTTTTTTGTTTTTTAAAAAAGGGCAATCAATAAAACAATCAATATTTTTAATGAATTAATATTTCAATCGAATAGATGTTTGATATCTTAGTGAAATTTAGTTTGTCGATAATGTGTGATATATTTCCGAGAATATAGCTATATACTTGGATAATCGAGACGTTTCCAGGCATCGTAAGGTGTTTTTCTTCTCATTTTCACATGTAAACTTCGAAATAAGATTGGCACTGCTCTTATTAGAACTCAACCCAAATAATTAATTAACGCCTTTCCTGTTTGACTTTCAGCCTGATACTTACTTGAAATCTACTCTGCTGTCTTCAAAAGATATTTTACTGTTTGATGCATTTGAATATTTCAAATGAATTGAGATTCAAAAACCAAGTCTGGCTTGTCACTGAATAAGAACTGTTATGTGACTTACGTCTTTTAGCAGCGTAATGTGTTTGTGGTGATCAATTAAATCACTCAATAAAAGAGTGATCAATGAATAAATTACTTCTGTCGCCTTTCGTCGAGAGATGATCACTAAAAAACTCTGAATTTCGAAATAATGAACGTGAACATTGCGTGGCACAAGTTAATGTGGCCAATTTACCATTAACTTCCATTGTAAAGTATTTAGGTGGGGTTGAAAAGACAAAAAAAAATTTTGTTGACATAATCAATGTGTTAATGTTTGACATTTTAGCCATCTAACTCCAAGTGAGACATACGGCGTGGACACGTCTGATGGACGAGTTCTAACTTTCAAGTTGTAAGAAACTTGAAAGAGTATTTCATACCGATAAAACAAAATGATATATGATCCAATTATGGCTTTCTACTTCAGTTGTTGAGATTTTTAGATCTGGAATCATAGTCTCGATTCAATTTTGTAACAATGTCATTTTCCAGTCGATGACATCATCAGTCACCTGAAGAATCTGGATTTGTCTGAAGGCTGTGTAGATGCCTGCGAAAAGAACGTCCACAAGTTTTGGACTTTCCTTTGCTCTGCTGCCTGCAAGATGTAAGTAAAAAAAATAATGTTCACTCTAACACACGCACAGACACACAGACACAGACACAGACAAACACACACACACACACACACACACACACACACACACACACATGTGCATATATGTATATGTTATGATATAATTCAGTATATTTATATATATACATATATATTGGAATCGTAGTTTAGTCAAGTAACTTTGTTATGGAGAAATTTGTATACAGGTTGTGTGTGCGTGTGTATATATATATATATATATGTGCGTATATATATATATATATATATATATATACATATATATATATATACATACATATATATATATATATATGTAAAATTGGAAAAGAATAATAGAAAAAAATTCCATTCTGTCGTAAGCAAAACAGAATTACAGATATACATCTATCCATTTACACTCTGTTTGAAAGTGATAGGCGCTATCTGTATTAATGGAGTAATACCTAAACACAGAAACACTGAAATGATAGGCGTGACCTGGGTGGGGTGGGAGCAATTTGAAATGCCTCAAGGCTTCAAATTAAGTCGGCCCTCAAAATGATTTATTGATAGGACCTAACTTATTACCGCCCTACTCAAAAATCTTACTTTGGGGCCTCCAAATCATCTGCAAAACTTTTGAACAGAATCGTTTCAATATTCATCAAGACTGATCTAGTTGAGCATAAGGTCAACTCCAGGAAATGAGTGTACGAATTTTGGGTTATGTCCCTATTCTGAAAAATCAGCATTCGAAATCTTGTCTTTCATATGCGCTCGATCATCGACATTTCGCACTCGTTAAGAATTCGTGACTATTTGAAGCCTGACATAGAACAAAGGTGACTGCATATTGCAAAATTTATATTCTATTCTAATCAGTCCTCAAGTTGCGTTTTTGGACATTGACAATCTCAGAGTAAGATGTGAGTAGGGGTGACAAGCCATACCTAGTTAAAAGGGGAATTTATTGATGTATACCTCTCCCAAGGGCATCAATGTGAAGTTATCGCCAAATATTCCCTGGCCTGTGCTTGGTAGCTTGCTTACCTGTCACTATCAAATCCGAGTCCTGTAATAAACTCTTCAATGTAAATAATATAAGATTTTTTTTTTCATAACAAGCACTGACTATAATTATGTGCATTAAAATTGATCAGCATTTATGAAATCTGCTAATCGATGTATTTCTTTTTCATTTCCAGCTTCTTCGAAAAAGCCAAACCTTTTTAACTGATGCAGTATGATGCAGCATAAATAAAGATTTCAAAGAAATCAATTTCTCATTGTTTTGTTTCTTTCTTTTATTATACACTGTACTTTCAAAAACAATCACCATATATGTGAATATATACATATACCAACTTTTTTTCTCGGACAATTTGTACTCTTCTTTTATTAGATGTAGTCTAGAGTGAATAATTTTTACAGCCCTTTTCAGGTGTGAAATTAAATATACGTAAGAAAAGTGTCTCTCCTATTGGGCCCTATTTCCAGTGATTTATTTTGTTTCAAACCATTAGGAAAGGATACCAATAGGATAAACTCCTTCTATTTACAGATATTACATTTTAAACCCCCAAAAAGCCGTAGAATTGAGTCGGTGGAAACGTTGTGACTAATTCGAAGATGAAAAGTACAAGTCATATTGTCCGAAAAGGTTGGTATGTGAACGACTCTTCTCAAAGTTATAGACAATACATTCACAATGAATTCATACATTTTCTAATTGGTCCCGCAGGAGATCAAAGTCCTTCTCATGGGATCCCTCCATGTCTTTGGTGAGGCCCTGCTTCTTAGCTGACCAATAATTAGTACTCCTATAGTCCTCCGTCGCCGCCGATGGGTTTTTGCAGAACGGTCTCGATGTTTGTGGCCCTGGCTACCCTTAGAATATTGATGTTTGTAATAACACTGTCCTCGAGTTTATACCGTCTCCCTCTCAATATGTCAGATGTGTCTATTGTATATATCAGAATTGTTTCAAGGACTCAACAAATTTCATCTGTTCAAAAGCAAATGTAGTGTCCTACCTGGGCTACGAGAAATTTGAACATCTAAATGTTCTTCACCTTTGGCATTACAAAGTGAATCCAAAATTTATGATCAGATGTAAACAGGCATCATAATCAAATAGAGCAGTAAAAATTTGCATAAAATTGTCAATCCCAAATAACTAGCAATTTTCTCGTGAACTCCATCTTCTCTGCAGTTTTGGGTTGCAACTTTTGTTTTGTTTTATGACTCTGGAACAGAATTTCATATCCTCCAACTTCTTCTCCATAGCATGTCCATTATCAAGTCTTTTGCTACATAAAAATAATCTCATGATATAGTTGGGCCTTCTACAAGATATTTAACACCAGCACACATGCATTCAATGAAAATTGAATAATTTTAATGGGATTTCACCAACCAATCAGTGGTTTGGAATCTTTGGTCTGTGGACCGCTGGGAATCCGTCATATAATGAAAGGGCATGATGCTGTTAAGATCACGGCTGCCAAACTGTTACGGTAATCCTCCAGGTGCAAAGGCGATCAGCTTCACAACTTTATGATTCATGAATTTATTTTCGAGGAGTGTGTCCAATAGATTTCGAATGTTGACGAAAGCGGCCAGAAACTGTATGAAGAGTACGTTGCCAAATATGTTATGTAAAAGTATGTGAACACCAATCAAGAAGCTGAACAACGCCAGGTTTTTGTCAGGAAACAAAGAACAAACTTTTGGTTTGCAACCACTTGGGGGGTCTAAGAGAAACAAAAGAATGCAATTGTCGGTTTTTGGTTCGAACCAGATTGAACAATGACATTGATCAGAGAAATGTTGTCGTTATTAAGAGTTTACTCTGAATTACTGGGCATTGTTTAGCCCAGATTATCCATCCTTTTACGTACAGGTAGGTCGAAGCAAATATATTGCCTGGAAAAGCTGGAAAACAACTATGAAACTCAACACAGTGCACGGAATCCAGTATCTGAAGATCATTTTTGTGAAGCAGAAGAATCTCCAGCTCCCTCTGAAAGTAAAAAAATCTGCTGATGGAATGATGTTCTTATTACAGATAGCAAAGCAACCTGGAACAATCTGCACATTCAAAGATTTTGACCAAAACTCCAGTGACACGCTCTTGATGTTGACAGGAGATTTCAACGAGGCTATCCTGGTCTTCGACACTCACAAAGCTAACTCGTCGAAAGAGAAAACAAGGAAGTAACGACAAAGCAAACATCTCATTTAGTACCAGATTGCCAATGACACAACTATATCACACAAATCAATCAGACGCTTCCTATTTCACAGAAACATTGAAATCTGTCCGAATACCTTACACAAGTAATACTCAAGAATAACGCAAAAGTCAGTCATGAAATCAGGCCACAAGACGCACTCGCGATGTGCAGTTTGAAAAGAGAAACAGTAAGGAAACAGATACATTGATGATGTGTTTAGCAGTTGTTTCACCATTACGCTGTCCTGAAATATGGCTGGTTTTTCTACGACAAGCTCTGCAAGCATACTGTGATATGTATGGGATCAAGTACTTTGCCGATTGTGTCAATGTTGGTTACGCAAAGACAAGAGAAGGCAGAAGGTTTACCAGTTTCCCACGTATCCAGTAAAGCAACGTTGGAAGATTCTCTGTAAAGAACAGTAGAGGTACATTGATAGGAACACCATCTCCGTCTTGATGGAATTAACAGAGGAAGTGAAAGATGCATTAGCCAACTTTATATGTTCAATATATAGGCCAAAGAGCATCTGTATAAAGAGTATGCCTGACGTAAGGTGGCATCTGTTTTGCAAAAATCTGGAAGAAATAGTTTGGTACTCTTGGGGAGCACATTGGACATGAGTGCACACACATTAGTTGATCAGGCTATTGTATAGTTGGTCACGTATCACTGTAAAGCCAATTCAACAACCCGGAGGACTGCATACAGGAGACACCCCTTGGCATTCATATATCTTTGTTTTTGTGGAAGTGACATCGAAAATGATACTGGCTGTGAACACAATATTCAACTCAAGTGATGTAAATTTTTATTAGCGTATAACATCTTATAATTTAACCCAATAATGAAAAAAGCTGTTTTCTTGCTTTGTAAATCGATGCATCTAACTGGAAAAATCCGAATCAAAAACGTTGGTGTGGAAAAAGTAGGCTAATACGTCTACCTGGGACAATGTATCCCCATGAAATTCTCAAAAGAAGAAGGAATCAAGCGAAAAATTACTAGGATTGCAAGCTTCTGATAGAGCAACCCAAAACTTCAGTAATAAGAAATTGCCATTGATTTTAAGAAGAAGGCTGAACAACCAATGTATCTTCCCGATAGTCATATTTAGAGCTGGAAAATGGAACCCAACTAAAACATAGACCCTAAACAGTGAACAAACGTACACATGAGAGAATCACGCACATCATTATATGGAGAGAACACAAGACGGCAAATTTTATTTGATAAAAAACAGAGGTCAGTGATATCATAGAGTCAGTTAAAAAACTCGAATAGAAATGGGCTGGTCACATTGCAAGGATATCAGACAACCAGTGGACATTGCAACAAACAATGTAGATAATATGCAAAACTGTTGCTGGCAGAATATAAGATGGTGTGATAAAAAATTTTTTAAAAGGTATTGGCTCCATGACACCCACGATAAAGACGTCTGGTAAATTCTGAGTCTGTGTTCAACAATAGACGCCACAAGGCTGCTACTACTGCAGATGATGATGATTAAAAAAACAAAATACCATGGATTAATAAAGTGACCCTTATTGATTGTGCAAGATATGCATTTTCCAGAGGCCATGTTGAAATTCCCCAAAATGTGATCGTGTAGGTGATTGTATAAATGGCAAGATCAATCCTTTGATTTCTCAAGTGCAGAAGATTCCAAACATGAATAGTTTGGCTAATTTACTAAATCTTTCAGTGAGAATGGACAGTCAATCAGGATAATAGAGCAAAAGGTTCATTTTATATTAGTCAGCGATCCAGGGTCTACTCATATGCCAACACTACGATTTGGATTTCCATTCTATGAAGATTTTAAAGTATATAGTCTTTCTAATGCACAAAAATCTAATACGAAAATACTTAGTCAACCTTAGTAAGAGTGCAAAATATGCATTTCACTGCAACCATGTTGAAAATCTCAAACGGTGACCGTGCAGATTGTTTTTGAAACCTCCATTCTCCGAGTATTCGAAAATCTTCAAAAACTTTATACGAATATACAAGGTGAATCTGACTGTATTAATCATTTACCCCAAGTACGGATAAACTAAGAACCCGCTCTCGATACGCAAAGCATTTGATATATAGAGATGAATAGGAAGTGTATCCTCACTACAAGTGACGATACAATGGATTGTATGCAGTTATTTCACTTAATTTCTGATGATTCGGTTTTTTACTTCGTTGAGGTATTGATCTGATACATGGGGCTTATTTGAATCCGAAATATCCTATTTTGATCATCGAATGTTCACGTGTCATGCATGTTTAATGGTATAACTGTGAGGTGGGTCGATTTCAAATTAATGGGTGTTTCAAAAACGCTATGTGAATAGAAGTTCAATTAGTGCATTTCACCTAAAATCACACCCAAACAAATCTCTCACAATATGAAAGGAACTAACGAGGAGTCAAGTCCCCTAACCCAGCCTTTAAAACTCTAGCTGGGCTTTGGAAAGGTCTACTTACTCAAAAGAACTCAAAGACCCTAAGCTTTTGACTGATAACTCAATAAACTCACGGACCCCAGGCTATTAAACGGTTACTCCACTCACGAATATTACCTTCTTAAACCCTTCACGGCCGCCAGATTGGGAATCAACGAAGTAAACGTTTGATGAAGTGGGCCTTCAAGGAATCAAGACCCCAAATCATCAGCTACGTCGCTGAGCATGCAAACCTCCTATTTGGCGATTCAGCTGGAAAAAATCAATTATGATGTTTTGTGTCAAAAAAAGAAAAAAAGGTTTTGAGTACCATAGTTCACATCTACAAGAAATATTTCTCAATTTTAGGCACTTTCAATCCATTGGACCTTTGAGTCTCTCGGAATTTCTATCTGCTTTTTTTGATCATCAGCAGGTAAAAATTCTTTCTATTCGTAGAATCTTAAAACAACTAATTCTTTCCAAGTTTGCCCACAATTAAAGTGCTGAATACAGCGGACAATAATAAAGTCTCCAAAACTTAACTTCTAAAATCTCCCCACTCTATCAAACGTAAACAAATTTTAGATAATTATTCTTACAGGGGGATAACTTTGCTTGACGACCAAAATTGGCTCCCATATTTTGAATAATTATTCGTTGTATGATGAATTATTATCTTTTTCAATGAAACAATTAGATATTGACATTAATCTATGTCCAATTTCAGTTTCATCGATTTTTAATAGTGGGCAAAGCTTAGGACATCTTTTAAGATGAACAGAATTGACCTATTGACGTTCTATGTACTCAAAAGTCAACGTCCATTACTTAACAATCTTCGTTGAGTGAAAACGTTTCAGCATCTTTGGAGCTAAATCATGGTCCATGGTTCTGAAATTTGGCTTGAAATGACCTCTAACGACCTTAAATGATCTCCAAGATCATCTTCATATGTGGTAAGTCGACATCCCTTCAGTCTGAATGTAGGATATTATGTCGATAGGCCTCCTACTTTTAGCGGAGAACAGGCACGAATGAAGAAGCAAAAAGCTCAAATGTTTGTTTAGACAGAAAACTATTGAGTCTTAAAGTAATAGGACAATGAGAAACTGAAGGATTATAACGCTCGAACATTTTTCGACGACATGCTGTGCTGACAGCAATGTTGCTGCAGTAGAGGAAGGATTAAAGACTGCAAGATTCATGTGGGGATTTAAAATCGAACCTTTATTTCCTTCTTTAACCGACCGAAAATACATCAATGATCTTTGTTTGAAGACCAAACAAAATCATTTCTCAGAGAGAGAGAAATAGAGAGAGGTTGATTAACCCCTCTACTGCCAGCAACCAGCGGCCTGTACATCGTCATACCCTTTTCTTGTCTACTCCGCTACACTCGTTGATTAGTCTGGTGTCCAACCTTTCGGTGTCCTTTTTAAAGACAAAAGTCCTTTCTCTATTAATATCTCTTTCACTAAAGAAACTGAGCTCATTTTTTTCAATTTACAACTGGTGCCAGAACTAAATGATCATCTAATTTTCCCCATCTATTTTTCCCTGCTTTCTTTCGTTTTTCCTGTAACTTAACTTGATGCCTATCTTTTTTATTTTCTCTGTAAGGATCTTTATACACCGTCACCTTCTAATCAACCTCTTTTCACTTTCTTTCTCCTAATATCTTTTTAATTAGGTGACAGTGATAGACTATTCATCTGCTAGAGTTCCAAGGGTCCATGTTTTACCTTGTCAATAAATTTACTTAAGATGTTTCTATCGCCCCTTTGGCCTCTGAAAAGTGTTACTCTGTAACTTATCGTAGCATTGATCAAGTATACTAACGTACTTCATTTTTACCCACGTGAAAAGTACCTTTAGCAAAAAGTTCGATAGAAAAATCAAATTAAATATCTAAAAATATAATTAAATATTCAATTAAATATTTGACATCAGCCTCCATATTGTAAGAAAACTGAAATCCTGTATCATCATCATCATCATCATCATCATCATCATCATCATCATCATCATCATCCTTTCAGCATCCATCAGGATTCGCCAAACCTCTCTATCTTCAGTGTTGCCATGTCAATAGTTTCTGAACTTGTGTCGTCAGGCTATCTTATTTTCTGTTGACTGTGTTATTTCTTATTCTTGCTTTTCTCTAATCTCTGTCTTGTGATCTCCCCGTGTGACTTGAGAATGAGTTTCTCTTGTTGCATGGTTCTCAGTTAAGGGTTAAGATTTTGTTCTATTTCCAGGTTTCAGCTCCATAACTGACTTGGAAGCCTTGGCTGTATACTCTTTCTTTCGTAGCACTTATAGGATTTCCTTGTTCTCGAAAGCTTTCTGATTTCAGATGATTTTTCGCTTGTTTGCCTCTTCTGGGGATTCCATAGAAATTTTTGGTCTTTGGTGGATGTAGCGGTCGTCTTTGATTTTGATTCTTGTGGCTCTTTCCTCTAAATGTTTGGTAGGAGGGATTAAGATTTCAGATTTTCAAGAAACAAAGAAATGTTCTTCTAAACATAATAAGTAAATGTTGATATTTTCAGCCCTCTAGCTACATTGGTGGAGTCTGTACGCGTTATACGTGTATTGTCAACCAAACAGACGGATACACCGCCTTAGAAACGGAAGAATCCCGTATTGCCAATTTTTTTAACACTTTTTATTTGTTGGTTTCCAAAAAAATAATCGTATTTGACGATAATCTATGAATAAAGGACAAGAGGCAAAATCATTTCTGACAAGAAAAGAAAATTGAATTCTGATTTTGTTTAGTGTTACGCTGATAAGAATAAAATCTTTTTTCCTCTCATCAATAAATATTTTCACAATTATATGAACTTAGTACAACAAATCTGTGATTGTGGGTCCTGGCCCCCGTCTCAAGTAAGTGAATTTATTGACTAGTGTCTAATTTCTCATAAGTTCCTTCAATAAACGTAATATCTTTTTTTTATAACAATGATTACTTGGTTTTCGAGCACTTTCGTATAGTTGAGTTCCCGGAGGATGACTGCTTTCAATAAATGCATACATTATCATCATGATCATCATGTTCATCAGACCTCGGGTGAAGAAAGCCTATCGTTTAGTAGCACAAGAGAAGGGAATCGGTGGATTAGCGAGCCAAGCTCTTCCTCCCTTCACTTATCGGTCAATAGCAGGACTTTTCAGCTTCGCTTGGTAACCAGACTAGGAAAAGGAAATCTCTAAATTCAAACCAGGAAAGTTCAACCCTTCGGCCATCGCAGCAAGAAGCTGACAATGGAAAACAATAAGGAAAATGTTTCCAAATGAACAGTTTAATCTAGTAAAGATTCAATGGGCGTGGCACACAGGGATTATAATATAACTGCTTCAAAATATTACCCCGACAGGGCAGACCCATTTGTTGTATCTACCCACCCCCATAACACCTCCAAACAAAAAATATCAATATGCTAACGAGCTAAAAGTTCACACACCCTGAGAAAATACGTAATGGAAAATTTTGTTATCAGTAAGCATGGAGATTGGATAACGTTGGTGTATATTCCATGCAAAGAGATCTTATATAAATAGCTTCAACTCCAGACTCCAATATCTACTTTTCTTGAAAGCAGAAAATACAGGTAAGACAACATTTTCTCTAGTTCTTCTGGATATTTAATCTGGAACTGAATAATTTTGAATATCAGTCGTAATTGATTGATTCATTATTTTTAGATCTAGAGTGAACGAGTGCATCACTTAATACTTGTGTTTGCTTTGCTTCAGACCCTTACAACATTAGTAATTTTAACTTTCTCCATTCATTGCTTGTAAGTATTTTTAATTCTCTTATTGCTCTTTTAACATCTCCTCCATCTTGAAGATACAATGTTTTCGTGTTTCTAACTTTTATAATTCTATCACCAATTAGACATATAAAATTTTTACAACCATTTTTTATAGCATGTAAATCATTTGAAATTGCTAATTGTTTTATTTCAGCTTTAGTTGTAAAAATACCCCCCTTTTCGTGATTCTTCACAGTTTTAACATCAATAAGTCATTCAATATATTTTTTACAGCTAAATTTTTTTTGGACGATTCAACTTTTTGTTGTTTATGCTGCTAACATGAAGTTTTGGCCACTTAATTGTAGGGCCTTCTTCTGGTGTACAACTCGAATGCAATGGTGGTAAACAGAAATGTCCCTTAAATGGTAGCAATTCTGTCTATCAATATGACATTGAGATAGTACAACGTAAGAAAGTCGTCGAATGGTTAAGTCAAAACCTCATGTTGAAAAAAAAACCCATAACCCCACCAAACAAAACAATGCGGTTCGGTCGTCTAATCAACTCTATGAATGTGACTTATCTTTCTCAAAACTCTACACAGTATGTTTGCACTGGTCCTAAAATTTCTCCTTTTTGTGGAATGGGTTGGGGCAGACTGATAATCGAAATAGATGCCGTCAACTTTAATTTCCTTTTTTCTTTTCTGTGAATTTAGTTTCAACCATGAAGTTCGCCCTGTTCCTCCTTGCCCTCATCCCATTGGCTTATGCCTACACACTCCCAGTTGAAGAGGAGGAAATCAACAAAAAGATTTCAAGTATGTATTTTTTTTGTTCTTTAAAAATGACAATCAATAAAACAATCAATATTTTTAATGAATTGATATTTCAATCGAATAGATGTTTGATATCTTAGTAAAATTTAGTTTGTCGATAATGTGTAATATATTTCTAAGAATATAGCTATACACTTGGATAATCGAGACGTTTCCAGGCATTGTAAGGTGTTTTTCTTCACATTTTCACATGTAAACCTCGAAATAAGATTGGCACTGCCCTTATTAGAACTCAACACAAGAAATTAATTAACGCCTTCCCTGTTTGACTTTCAGCCTGATACTTACTTGAAATCTACTCAGCTGTCTTCAAAGGATATTTTACTGTTTGATGCATTTGAATATTTTAAATGAATAGACATTCAAAATTCAAGTCTGGTTTGTCACTGAATAAGAACTGTTATATGACCTACGTCTTTTAGCAGCGTAACGTGTTTGTGGTGATCAATTAAATCATTCAATAACAAAGTGATCGATGAATAAGTTACTTCTGTCGCTTTTTGTCGAGAGATGATCACTAAAAAACTCTGAATTCCGAAATAATGAACGTGAACATTGCGTGGCACAAGTTAATGTGGCCAATTTACCATTAAAATTCATTGTAAAGAATTTAGGAGGGGTTGAAAAGACAAACAAAAATGTCGACATAATCAAGGTGTTAATGTTTGACATTTTAGCCATCTAACTCCAAGTGGGACATATGACGTTGACACGTCTGATGGACGAGTTCTAACTTTCAAGTTGTAAGAAACTTGAAAGAGTATTTCATACCGATAAAACAAAATGATATATGATCCAATTATAGCTTTCTACTTCAGTTGTTGAGATTTCCAGATCTGGAATCATAGTCTCGATTCAATTTTGTAACAATGTCATTTTCCAGTCGATGACATCGTCAGTCACCTCAAGAATCTGGATTTGTCTGGAGGCTGTGTAGATGCCTGCGTGAAAAACTTCCACAAGTTTTGGACTTTCCTTTGCTCTGCTGCCTGCAAGATGTAAGTAAAAAAAAATAATGTTCATTCTAACACACACACACACACACACACACACACACACACACACACAAGCATATATGTATATGTTATGATATAATGCAATATATATATGTGTGTATGCATATATATACGTATATATATATATATATATATATATATATATATATATATATATATATATATATATATATATTGGAATCGTAGTAGAGTCAAGTAACTGTGTTATCGAGAAATTTGTATACAGGGTGTGTGTGTGCGTGTGTATATATATATATGTGTGTGTGCGTATAAATATATATATATATATATATATATATATATATATATATATATATATATATATATAAATATGTAATATTGTAAATGAATAATTGAAAAACATTCCATTCTGTCGTAAGCAAAACAGAATTATAGATATACATCTATCCATTTACACTCTGCTTGAAAGTGATAGGCGCTGTATAAATGGAGTAATACCTAAACACAGAAACACAGAAATGATAGGCGTAACCGGGGCAGGGTGGGAGCAATTCGAAATGTCTCAAGGCCTCAAATTAAGTGGACCTTCAAAACAATTTATTGATATTACCTAAGTTAGTACCGTCCTACTCAAAAAACCTACTTTGGGGCCTCCAAATCTTCCGCAAGCCTTTTCAACAGAATCGTTTCAATATTCACCATGACCAATCTAGTTGAGCATAAGGTCAACTCCAGGGAAATGAGCGTACGAATATTAGGTTATATCCCTCTTCTGAAAAATCAGCATTCGAAATCTTGGCTTTCATATGCGCTCGATCATCGATATTTCGCACTCGTTAGGAATTTGTGACTATTTGAAGCCTGACATAGAACGAAGGTGACTGCATATTGCAAAATTTACATTTTATTTTAATCAGTCTTCAATTTGCGTTGTTGGACATGGACCATCTTGGAGTAAGACATGGGTAGGGTTTACAAGCCATACCTTGTTAAAAGGGGTATCTATTGATGTATACCTCTCCCATGGGCATCAATGTGACGTGATCGCCAAATATTCCCTGGCCCGTGCTTGGTAGCTCGGTTACCTGTCACTACCAAATCTGAATCGTGTAATTAACTCTTCAATGTAAATAATATAAGATTTTTTTTTATCATGACAAGCACTGACTATAATTATGAGCATTAAAATTGATCTACATTTATGAAATCTCCTAATCGATGTATTTTTTTTTCATTTCCAGCTTCTTCGAAAAGGCCGAAACTTTTTAACTGACTCAGCAGGATGCAGTATGAATAAAGATTTCGAAGAAATCAATTTCTCATTGTTTTGTTTCTTTCTTTTATTATACACTGTACTTTCGAAAACAATCGCAATATATGTGAATATATACATATACCAACTTTTTTTTCTCGGACAATTTGTACTCTTCTTTTTTTAGATGTAGTCTAGAGTAAATAATTTTTACGGCCTTTTTCAGGTGTGAACTTCAATATACGTAAGGAAAGTGTCTCACCTATCAGGCCCTATTTCCAGTGATTTCTTTTGTTTCAAGCCACCGGAAGACAATACCAAATAGGAGAGACTCCCACTATTTACAGATAGAATTGAGTCGGTGGAAACGTTGTGACTAAATCGAAGATTAAAAGTACAAGTCATATTGTCCGAAAAGGTTGGTATGTGAACGACTCTTCTCAAAGTTAGAGACAATGCATTCACAATGAATTTATACATTTTCTAATTGGTCCCACAGGAGATCAAAGTCCTTCTCATGGGATCCCTGCATCTATTTGGAGGGGTTCTGCTTCTTCGCTGACCAATAATTAGTACTCCTATAGTCCTCCGATGGGTTTTTGCAGAATTGTTTCGTTTTTTTTTGCCCTGGCTCCCTTAGATTATTGATGTTTGTAATGACACTGTCGTCGAGTTTATACCGTCTTCCTCTTACTGTGTCAGGTGTGTCTATTGTATAAATCAGAATTGTTTCAAGGACTCAACAAATTTCATCCGTTTAAAGGCAAATGTAGTGTCCGACCTGGGCCACGAGAAATTTGAACATCTAAATGTTCGTCACCTTTTGCATTACAAAGTGAATCCAAAATTTATGATCAGATGTATACAGGCATCATAATCAAATAGAGCAGTAAAAATTTGCATAAAATTTTCAGTCCCGTATAACTTTGGTCTTTGGACTGCGGAGAAACCATTATATAATGAGAAGGCATGATGTTATCAAGATCAAGGCTGTCATGTTTGGGTAATCCTCTTGATGCAAAGACGGTCAGCTTTACAACTTTATGACTCATGAATTCATTTTTGAGGAGAGTATGCAATAGATTTTGAATGTTGACGAAAGTGGCCAGAAACTGTATGAAGAGTACGTTGCCAAACATATCAACGTGAACGTCAGTCTGTGAACACCAATCAAGAAGCTGAACAACGCCAGGTTCTTGTCGGGAAACAAGGAGCAAACTTGAGGTTTGCAACCACTTGGGGGACCTGGGAGAGACAAAAGAATGAACTTGTCGGTTTATGATTCGAACCAGATTGAAAAACGACATAGATCAGAAAAATGTTGCCGGTTATTAAGAGTTTACTCTGACTTACTGGGCATTGTTTGTCCCAGATTATCCATCCTTTTACGTACAGGTAGGTCGAAGCAAATATATATCACCTGAAAAAACAGGAAAACAACTATGGAACTCAACAAAGTGCTCAGAACCCAGTATCTGAGGATCATGTTTGTGAAGAAGAAGCATCTCCAGCTCCCTTTGAAAGTAAAAAAAAATCTGCCGATGGAATGATGTTCTTATTACAGATAGCAAAGCGACCTGGAACAATATGCACATTCAAAGATTTTGACCAAAACCTCTTGATGTTGACAGGAGATTTCAACGAGGCTATCCTGGTCTTCGACACCCACAAAGCCGACTTGTTGAAACAGAAAATAAGGAAGTAACGACAAAACAAACATCCCATTCAGTACCAGATTGCTAATGACACAACTATAACACACAAATCAATCAGACGCTTCCTATTTCACAAAAACATTGAAATCTGTCCGAATACCTTACACAAGTAATACTTAAGAATAACGCAAAAGTCAGACGTGAAATCAGGACACAAGATGCACTCGCGATGTGCAGTTTGAAAAGAGAAACAATAAGGAGACAGATACATTGATGATGTGTTTAGCAATTGTTTCACCACTATGCTGTCCTGAAACATGGCTGGTTTTTTTACGACAAGCTCTGCAAGCATACTGTGATATGTATGGGATCAGGTACTTTGCCGATTGTGTCAATGTGGGTTACGCTAAGACAAGACAAGACAGAAGGTTTACCGACTTCCCATGCATCCAGTAAAGTAAAGCCATCTTAGAAGTTTCTCTGGGAGAAACAGAAACATGAGGTTTTAACAGTAAAGGAACATTGACTAGAACACCATCTCTGTCTCGGTGAAATTAACAGAAGAAGTGAAAGATGCATTAGCCAACTTTGTATGGTCAATATATAGGCCAAAGAGCATCTGTATAAAGAGTATTCCTGACGTAAGGTGGCATCTGTTTTGCAAAAATCTGGCAGAAGTAGTTTGGTACTCTTGGGGAGCACATCGGACATGGGCACACACAGATTAGTTGATCAGGCTATTGTATAGTTGGCCACGTATCACTGTAAAGCCAATTCAACAACCCGGAGGACTGCATGCAGGACACACCCTTGGCATTCATATATCTTTATTTTTGTGGAAGTGACAGCGAAAATGATACTTGCCGTGAACACAAAAAATAAACTCAAGTGATGTAGATTTGTATTGGCGTATAACAACTTATAGTTTAACCCCATAACGAAAAAAGCTGTTTGCTTGCTTTGTAAATCGATGCCTCGAACTAAAAAAATCCGAATCAAGAACGCTGGAGTGGAAAAAGTAGGCTAATATGTCTACCTGGGACCATGTATCTCTGTAAAACACTCAAAAGAAGAAGGAATCAAGCGAAAAATCACTAGGATTGCAAGCTTTTGATAGAGCAACCCCAAACTTCAGTAATAAGAAAATGCCATTGATTTAAAAAAGAAGGTTACACAACCAATGTATATTCCTGATACTCATATTTAGAGCTGGAAAATGGAACCCAACTAAAACATAGACCCTAAACACTGAACAAACGTACACAAGAGAGAATCACGCCTTCATTATATGGAGAGAACTCAAGACGGCAAATTTTTTTTGAGAAAAAAAACAGTGGTCAGTGATATCATAGAGTCAATTAAAAAACTCGAATAGAAATGGGCTGGTCACGTTGCAAGGATATCAGACAACCAGTGGACATTGAGACAAACAACGTAGATAATATGCAAAACTGTTGCTGGTAGAATATAAGATGGTGTGATAAAAAAAATTCAAAAGGTATTGGCTCCATGACACCCATGATAAAGAGGTCTGGTAAATTCTGAGTCTATGTTCAACAATGGGCGCCGTGCAGATTGATTTTTGAACCCTCCATTCTCCGAGTATTCAAAAAAATGCATTGCTTTGTTAATCTTCAAAAAATCTACTCCAAGTACAAAATATGGAGGGAACCAACGAGGAGTCAAGTCCCCTAACCCAGCCTTTAAAACTCTAGCTGGGCTTTGGAAAGGTCTACTTACTCAAAAAAAAACCTCAAAGACCCCAAGCTTTTGACTGATAACTCAATAAACTCACGGACCCCAGGCTTTCAAACAGCCCACTCACGAATATTACCTTTTTAAACCCTTCGCGGCCGCCAGATTTGGAACCAACGAAGTAAACGTTGGATGCAGTGGGCCTTCAAGGGATCAAGACCCCAAATCACCAGCTGCGTCCCTGAGCATGCAAACCTCATATCTGGCGATTCAGCTGGAAAAAATCAATTATAATGTTTTGTGTCAAAAAAAAAAAAAGGTTGCAAGTACCATTGTTCACATCTAGAAGAAATATTTTTCAATTTTAGGCGCTTTCAATCCATTAGACCTTTGAGTTACTCTGAATTTGGCATGAGGCGGGGTTTACTTACTCGTAACTACAATCCTGCTAAACTGGTGGCTTAATTTCCATCATTTTCACGAAAGTACAGAATAAAGTACGGCCAACATTAGTTATCCGTCCTTTGATCCAATTTATTTAGTATGAATTCTCTTATGTTTGTTATTTTTGACATCGAGTCGTTTTTGCTTTTTCAAGTATGAGGTCATGCCAGCCGTACTTCCATCCGTACCTCCATGAAAATTGCAGTAAGTAAGTATCCAGTTCAGCATATATTTATATTGGATGCTTCGGACG
The DNA here is from genome assembly GCA_963457665.1 of Thysanoteuthis rhombus. NCBI lineage: Eukaryota > Metazoa > Mollusca > Cephalopoda > Oegopsida > Thysanoteuthidae > Thysanoteuthis > Thysanoteuthis major. The sequence goes on from OY735218.1 coordinate 5,749,735, forward strand.
ACTAAGAGATTGGATGCACCTGAAATTGAAAGAAAATCATTCTCATATAAACAATTCAACATACTTAATAGCAGATAAACTGATTTGATTCTGAGCCTTAATTGTATAATGAATAAGCTCAAATACTTGCTATTAGAATCTGGACCTTGATTTCCACGTGTAGCTTAAGATTCAGGGCTTTTCAGTGGCATATAATCCAACTTGGGATGTCTCTAGATGATTGTTAAGAACGTTTCGATGGATTTCTTTTTCTTTCTTCATTTTGAAGACAAATACTTACAAAATATCATTTCTATCATATGAATGTACATGCAACGAGCCTGGTCGTTACTGGATCATACTTCATTGCTATTTATATTCTAACTGAAGATGATTACTGCAACATTTGTAATGCATATACGCATAATAAATAAAGTTTTAGATGTATAAGAATTGTCTGTTTGGTCGAGTTGGAAAGATAGCGACCTAGCAATCACTTTGTCATAATTTCAAATCACTATAAGGAAATGCTAATTTCATATATAGGTTTGATTTAACGTGATGGGAGAGATATGGTGAATAGTTTACATTAGGGGAGGATTGTTCTTGTTCTTGTTACACAGGAAAAAAATCGAACTTGGACCAGTGTTCCACAAAATTGCTTTTTGGATACTTCTAACCAAGTTTTGTCTTAAAGATACAAAAAAATTTACTTCGAAAATTTCTCTTTAGATTATCTCCATGATATTTTTGAGATAAAATTATGGTAAAAAATGATGTTAATGATTTTTTTCAAGTAGCAAAACAACTTCCAAAAGACACCCAATATGCAACCTTCAGGCCAATCTGGAAATCTTAACTTGCTTACATAATGAACGCATTGAAGAAGCAAGAGAAGCCAAAAATGATTTGCTTCAAGAACACCATTATAACTCTAGGAGCTTATAAAATATTGAGGGTTCTAAACGCATGAGTGTATTTATATGTTGTCTTATGGCACTTTGGTCTGATAAGTGGCAAGTTTGGCGTTTAGATAAAAATTGGTCGTTTTATATTCAACGGAGGCATTTACGGGTTGTTTTGATAGGGGACACAGTCTCTCGAGGTGGGACAAGTGAACTCGTCAATGATGTTGGTCTGACAAGTGGATGATTTTTTGTTGGAAGGTGGAGTTGCTGCTGTTTTGAATTCTTTCTTCTTATTGTGAATTATTAATTTCATATTATTTTCAGGTTCATCTGGGGAGGGACTTTGACGTCTTATTCGTCTGATAGCAGATTCATGTTAGTTAGAGTAGGAAAGGTTAATATTTTTCAGTTTATACTGTTGTAATAGAGTGTATATATATATATATATATATATATATATATATATATATATATATATATATGTATATATATATATATGTATATATATATATATATATATATATATGTATATATATATATATATATATATATATATATATATATATATATATATGTACATATATATATATAAGAAATTCAGATGCTGTTTTGAATGTTATTTGTCAATTTTGTGGTGGGAACAAACTATCTCCTTGTCTGAGAAAATGACATATGTGTATCTATATCCGTGTAAGTTCGTGAGGACGTGTGCGAGATACCTTTCCATATTCCTTAGAAGACACTTCATGATAGGCATTTTACCCATATCTATTCATAAAATCTTAAGTAAATTTCATCATTTTACACCTGTCAACGAAAGTATACGTATTCGGTTGCGTTTATTTGTCCGTCAAAAGTAATGAATTGATTTCAATGAAATGTTCTGGGAGGATGGACGATGAGTAAAAGAGAAGCTACAACAATTTGAAATTCATTTCCGATTTCTTATTGGGGTCATCAATTGTTTACCATGTAACCGTTTTGGGGATTTTAAAAACAAAACAGTCATACTGACATGGCGCGACATCAGCGTTGATTAAACACTACCTCCATTTCAGATATGATTTAATATGTAATTCATGTCATACACGTAGTTTGATATCTTATATAGAGTATTATAATAATGTATTATATATATACGGATATTATTTTATTCTACGCATCATTTTTTTCCAAACAGGGCTCATATACGTAAGTTACCCTTCAAACCTACTTAACGATTAGGAACCAGCAAGTATAACAACAGACGTGACTCGCTTTTCGTATCACTGCTATTGAGTGTTTACCTATGTGTCTATTAATTCCGTTGTGTCGGTTTTAATCTCAGACTGCATGCAACCCAACTTATGATATACTAATCTCCACATCGAATACCATTTTGTTTCCATCATCTTATTCTCTTCCTTTAAATATTCGGATAAAATATCCTCATATATATGGTTGAAACGAAACCAACCCTCTTTCTAACGGATAGTAACACTTCAGTTGGCTCTTCCATTAATACACCTTGACAATTTTTTTATTTGGCATTCTATGTTCATTCTTCCAACCCGCCAATCTACTTATCAGATAAATGAACAAGAGTCAAATGAATTTCACTCCTATGGTTCCATTGAATGCAATGATCTTTCACACTAAAAGAGACTAGATCCATCTATTCTTTGTTATTAAATTTTTGTTATTATTCCATTATGGTCAAATTTTAGAGGGATCAGGATGTCTGATCATTTCTTTATTGAATTGTCTAAATATTCTACTTATTCCACCGCCTCGATTGACCATTATTTCTAAAGGAACATATTTCGGTATAAAAATCAATAGATTCAACAGTAACTCTTGCCATTCTCTAATATTTTGATAATATACATCCGTAAAATGCATAAGATGGAATACTGCTTTTTCTGGATGGCATATGTACCATACAGAATGGAAAAGAGTTTCGTTCATCAAACATTCTATCTTTGATTTCAATATCCAAATCTAAGAAAGTTGCTTGCATTCCGTTATGTACACACTTTGATTCATGATCCTTAGGGTATATATTACTATGCGATTTTCCAAGTTTTCCTCCATCATTAAGTCGCCTTAGAAATTGAGCACGTAAAATAGGACCTTTTTTTTTTTTGCTTTACATCTTAAAGCATTACAGTGTGAACCCAATATGTCTATTATTTCCTACTGCAAATGCCAAATCTCCCATTTCATTCAGTTTTTCAATGAGATATTCGTGGAGCATTTTTGTGCGAAATGTATATGTATTTATTTATATAAGGTGGTAATTATAAAGAAGATAACAGTGTGCAGATATACCATAAGCCCACATCACAAAGGGGAAAAATTGTTTATCAGTAAGCTTGTTGGTTGCATGATAAATATGCAGATAACGTGCTAAACGATCTCATATAAACAAGTTGCACTCGAGACTTTCATAATTACTTTTCTTGGAAGCAGACAACGAGTAAGTCAGCATTTGGTTCTTTTGGATTTTTTGTTGGCAATTGAAAAAACAATCCAGGTTTTTTTTCATTTGGTTTCAATCATCTATCACTACTGCCAGTGAGAAATACGCCTCATTATCGAGAGTGCCATTATCATCATCCTCATCAGCTGACTTTCAACGTCTGTAGTTGGACACAGAACTTTCCCCAATATTAACCACACCTCTCAGACCTAGGCGTCGCAGAGCCAATATTTTTTTAAAATTTGTCTGAATGATCACACCTTCTTATTCTCTGTCGGCTGCAATTTCGCATATGATCTCCAGAGATCCACATTGTGAATCCTGATGTCCAGTATTATTGCTTTATGGCCCTCTAATTGAAATTTGAGTTTTCTAATGAATTTCATGATATCTCTGCCCCCTGTTGTTCTCTATTATAATGTGTTTTTTTGTGATCTTTTCATGTAATGTTACGTATGTCCATTTCTCGCGCATGTTGCATGGTTCTTAATTTAAGAGTCAGTCTTTTGGATGTCAACATAAGGCCAACTACATCTGATCGGAATAACCTCTTTGCGCTAACCATATCCATCTACCAACATTTACTCACTGAAAGATAAAGACATAATAATAATATGATTTTAGTTTTTTGATAAAATAAATACAATTTCAATTAAATCAATATTTCAATAAAATATATTTTGAACATGAAAATCAAAAGTAATTTAATAATGATATGTGATATATTTCTTGGACTTTAGAAATATATCGTGAAAAGCTAGACGTATGTATATTTAAGATGTTTTATGACTCAGTGAGAAACACTGTCTTTCCTAGATCTCCCAACAAGATAAGAACAAGTGCATCAACTGTCTAACTTCCAGGCTTGCTCTTTCTTGAGATCTGCCTTGCTAGCATCAAAGATATCAAACTGTTTGGTGAACCTGAATATTTCAAAAAATATACATAAAAAAACAAACACAAAACAAAAAAAAAACATTACATGATTGCCCTTATAAAGAAGATAAGCGACTGATCATTGTAGCCTAGTGGCGAAAAACTCGCCTTTGGTTCGGTGAGTAGTTGTTCAACCCACCTTCTATTCAAACCAAGTACTCCAAAAATGGTACTCAATACATTTCCTCTAAGCACTGAACATAAGGACTAGGATTTAAAAATATCTACCATCGTGTTAGGGCTTATGGTCGAATCATTTTGGATACACTGGTTTCCGCAATATCACCCAAGTTAAGCAACGTTCAGCCTGTTCAGTACCAAGATGTGATTATTGTGGAATACCATGAGCCGTATGTCGAACAAAGCTGACGAGCCGTTAGTGGGACCTGCTGACGATCGCTCTTGTGTATCTAACCCACGACTTCATTGATGAGGGTATCAACAGAGAACAATGATAATACAAGTTTTCACATTCGTTTATGACGTTCCTAGGGATGGATTTAGTGGGTAGTATCACTGCTGGCTCACTACAATAAGGATTCATTTCAGTAAAATGTCATTACTTGTGATGAAAAAAAGTTTCTCAACAATTATCTCTTATTTCGATCACTTTCAAATTTATAAACAAGAACCAAAAGTTCAACGATATCTCCTCTACAAAGTTTAAACGCTATTATTGCAAGATCATGTGCACCTGCTGGCTCACAACAATAAGGATCCATTTCAGTAAAATGTCATTACTTGTGATGAAAAAAAGTTTCTCAGCAATCATCTATTATCTTGATCAGGTTTGAATTCATAAAAAAAAACAACAGGAAGTTCAATGATACCTCTGCTACAAAGTTTAAACGCAATCGTTGCCACATCACGTGCCCCTGAGAAGAAGAAAAAAATTCTACAACAGAAGCATCTTATCAATGAACACCTTTATATCAAGTCTCAAATTAGTCCGACATAAAGAAAAGGCCCAGAAAATCAATTTTCAATGACGTTAAAACTCCATTGTTGCCAGATCACGTGCCCGTGAGATGAAGAAGAAGAAATCCAGACCAGAAGCTTCTTATCAAGGGATACCTTTTATCAAGTCTTAAATTAGTCTGACTTGAAAAAGCGCAGAAAATCGATTTTAAATCATGTTAAAACGGTATTATTGCTAGATGACGTAATCCCGAGTGGGAGATTTTTCTAGGTAAGAATTATCTTTCTGCTTTGAAGTAAATCTGACTTAAAACAGCTGACAAAAGTTAAACGAGCATACTTACCGACATATGGACAGATGGACAGACGGAGCTACTTATAGAGAGGCGAGGACACCTCTAAAAATAAAATCGTCATCATCATGGGAAATAACTCGTGATTTTTTTTTATCCCCCTTAGATCATCAGGTGAATCTTTCAAATCTTTCAACTGCTCAATGCATATATTAGTTCATTTATTCTAAATTCTATCTATTAAAGAGTTCCAAAGAGCATTGGGTGAATTTTTTTTACAAATCCTTCCACTATTCAATTCGTATGAGCGTTCAATTATTTTAAATTCTATTCATCGAAGAATTCCTCTGTCAATCAAAGAGTAGATACAAGAGGCTAAAATCGGTTTTTGAAATTAAAAATAATCGAATATCATAATAATGGGAAATGACTTGTGATTTCAATTATCTCCCTTAGACAATTTGGTGAATTTTTTTTACAAATCCTTCTACTATTCAATTCGTATGAGCGTTCAATTATTTTAAATTCTATTCATCGAAGAATTCCTCTGTCAATCAAAGAGTAGATACAAGAGGCTAAAATCGGTTTTTGAAATTAAAAATAATCGAATATCATAATAATGGGAAATGACTTGTGATTTCAATTATCTCCCTTAGACAATTTGGTGAATTTTTTTTTACAAATCCTTCCACTATTCAATTCGTATGAGCGTTCAATTATTTTGAATTCTATTCATTGAAGAATTCCTCTGTCAATCAAAGAGTAGATACAAGAGGCTAAAATCGGTTTTTGAAATTGAAAATAATCGAATATCATAATAATGGGAAATGACTTGTGATTTCAATTATCTCCCTTAGACAATTTGGTGAATTTTTTTTACAAATCCTTCTACTATTCAATTCGTATGAGCGTTCAATTATTTTGAATTCTATTCATTGAAGAATCCCTCTGTCAATCAAAGAGTAGATACAAGAGGCTAAAATCGGTTTTTGAAATCAAAAATAATCGAATATCATAATAATGGGAAATGACTTGTGATTTCAATTATCTCCCTTAGACAATTTGGTGAATTTTTTTTTACAAATCCTTCCACTATTCAATTCGTATGAGCGTTCAATTATTTTGAATTCTATTCATTGAAGAATTCCTCTGTCAATCAAAGAGTAGATACAAGAGGCTAAAATCGGTTTTTGAAATTGAAAATAATCGAATATCATAATAATGGGAAATGACTTGTGATTTCAATTATCTCCCTTAGACAATTTGGTGAATTTTTTTTACAAATCCTTCTACTATTCAATTCGTATGAGCGTTCAATTATTTTGAATTCTATTCATTGAAGAATCCCTCTGTCAATCAAAGAGTAGATACAAGAGGCTAAAATCGGTTTTTGAAATCAAAAATAATCGAATATCATAATAATGGGAAATGACTTGTGATTTCAATTATCTCCCTTAGACAATTTGGTGAATTTTTTTTTACAAATCCTTCCACTATTCAATTCGTATGAGCGTTCAATTATTTTGAATTCTATTCATTGAAGAATCCCTCTGTCAATCAAAGAGTAGATACAAGAGGCTAAAATCGGTTTTTGAAATTGAAAATAATCGAATATCATAATAATGGGAAATGACTTGTGATTTCAATTATCTCCCTTAGACAATTTGGTGAATTTTTTTTACAAATCCTTCTACTATTCAATTCGTATGAGCGTTCAATTATTTTGAATTCTATTCATTGAAGAATTCCTCTGTCAATCAAAGAGTAGATACAAGAGGCTAAAATCGGTTTTTGAAATTAAAAATAATCGAATATCATAATAATGGGAAATGACTTGTGATTTCAATTATCTCCCTTAGACAATTTGGTGAATTTTTTTTTACAAATCCTTCCACTATTCAATTCGTATGAGCGTTCAATTATTTTGAATTCTATTCATTGAAGAATTCCTCTGTCAATCAAAGAGTAGATACAAGAGGCTAAAATCGGTTTTTGAAATTAAAAATAATCGAATATCATAATAATGGGAAATGACTTGTGATTTCAATTATCTCCCTTAGACAATTTGGTGAATTTTTTTTACAAATCCTTCTACTATTCAATTCGTATGAGCGTTCAATTATTTTGAATTCTATTCATTGAAGAATTCCTCTGTCAATCAAAGAGTAGATACAAGAGGCTAAAATCGGTTTTTGAAATTAAAAATAATCGAATATCATAATAATGGGAAATGACTTGTGATTTCAATTATCTCCCTTAGACAATTTGGTGAATTTTTTTTTACAAATCCTTCCACTATTCAATTCGTATGAGCGTTCAATTATTTTGAATTCTATTCATTGAAGAATTCCTCTGTCAATCAAAGAGTAGATACAAGAGGCTAAAATCGGTTTTTGAAATTGAAAATAATCGAATATCATAATAATGGGAAATGACTTGTGATTTCAATTATCTCCCTTAGACAATTTGGTGAATTTTTTTTACAAATCCTTCTACTATTCAATTCGTATGAGCGTTCAATTATTTTAAATTCTATTCATCGAAGAATTCCTCTGTCAATCAAAGAGTAGATACAAGAGGCTAAAATCGATTTTTGAAATTAAAAATAATCGAATATCATAATAATGGGAAATGACTTGTGATTTCAATTATCTCCCTTAGACAATTTGGTGAATTTTATTTCAAATCCTTCTACTATTCAATTCACATGAGTGACCAATTATCTAAAATTCTATTTATTGAAGATTTCCTCTGTCAATCACTAACGGTAACAAGAGGTTAAAAGGGGTCTTTGAATTTAGGAATTGAGAAAATGTTCTGTTGGAATCAATTGAATGTCAGAATAATGGGAAATGACTCATGATTTTAATTATCTCCCTCAGACAACTTGGTGATTTTTTTTTTCAAATCCTTCCACAATTCAATTCATATGAGTGTTCAATTATCTTAAATGCTATTTATTGGAGATTTCCTCTTATCGTATGTTGTATATCCGACTATTCATGGGTCACGTCCAAATACAACATAGCAGCTATCACATCAAAAGAATAGAATCAAGTGAATCCCTCTTAAATGGTTCACATTGGAACCACACATTTCGGTCCTTATAAGCAGTGATTCTTTTCACTGATTTTGTTCAGTGCTGATTAGTAAATAAACAAGTTTGAATTTTCAAAAGAAACAAGCCTGAATTCTGAGCGACACAATCTAAAGGGCCAATTTAATAACAAAATAGTATAAATTGAATCTCTCTCTAAAAACCTGTTTGGAGGATTTTCAAAAATCATATAGAAAATAGGGGAAATGTTTGAGTTTCCAGCCCTGTAACACCGCATGTGAGGCCTGTATTCGTGATAAATACATTAAAAACAAACCAGACAGCAGACCCTACTTAAGAACTGAGGAAACCTATGTTGATAGCCTTAGTTGGCGATTTTTAAATTATCAGTTCTGAGGAGCTTGAAGGATCATTTTATAACAATAGAACAAAATGAGAAATGAAGCAATCCTAGCTTTCTTCTTAGATTCAAATTTGATTTCTGACGATTATATTCCATGATGGTTGTGCTGTTTGGGGAACGTTTTGATCGATTCATACACCGACCTTCATCAGGTGTACTATCTGAATATGATGGTAAACAATTTTTTCCAATGATTTTTTCCAGTGATAGCAATGATACATGATTGGATTCAGGTGATGTCATCTTTTTCTTTCTTTATTAGACCTGGATTTCCATATGTTGTTCTTGTTGAAGCCACATCAGGTTGAACTTGTCTGACTTATGCCCTCAATCAGCATTTTGATCAAGGCTCTTGATTTTTCTCCGTTTCCAACAGTATTCCCTGTCTTTAAAACGTAGTTCTCTGAGAGGATAGCATTCGCCTTCTCTCTCCAAATATGGTCAGCCATCACAGATCTATCTATTTCGCCTTTGATTACGGCTATTCGTAGTTATTAAGAGGTATGCCCGTTTCTCCAGTTTAAATCTTTGCATATTTACCATAAATAACGTAAATACAGTTATTGATTGAACGACGCGTTAACAACACTGAAAAGGAGTCTACTCTTCAAAAAATCTTTTGAATGATAGTGATCCTTCTCAAAACTAACGACACATTGTTTTTGGGGTTGATAGAATTTGGGATCCATAATACTTACTAGAATTTAAGAAATATCCGTGGTTTGTGTGTGTGCGCATGTACAGCGATAGCTCGACTATTGGCTACTGTATGAAGTTGATATTCTCCGCGTGTGTTAATCCATGCACATAGCCAAATTCGAAGTCAGATTTTTTTATGCTGGAAGAGATAAAAACGAATCATAGATGCCGAAAGAGCATTTAACAAAAATCTGTTTTGATTGTTATTACGATTTACAGCAACATTTCTGTTTTGACTGTTGCTTTTAACGAAATCATAAATAAAGAAGAGAGTCTCATTATTTGTAGTTTAGACTTCTTGAAGATTTTCTTGAAACTGGATGTACCATTTTGACTGGCACACCCTAGTCTTGAGTTAATTTTAATTTGTCACAATTTTTTCAGTCGATGATATCGTCGGCAGAATCAAAAATCTGGTTTGTCTAAAGGCTGTGTAAAAGCCTGCATGGAGAACACCAATACCTGCAAGATGTTAGTAAAATGGAAAAATATGAGATCCCCCTACACACACACACACATATAAATGTATATATATGATGATATTATATTGCATTTTTTTGGAATTGTCTATGTTTAGATTATTTTCGCCTAGACAGCGTAGATAGAAGAAAAGTTAGAGAAAATTGGCCTGAATCAGGGATCGAACCTGCGACCGATCGGGTAGTGCTTTGGTTTATACATGGTCAACATGTCTTCTATTTTTGTTTGTCTCAACGCAGACGGTTATGTTGAGAAATGGATAATTCACGACCATTCTGTTGGATTATATATTCATTTCTTAATAACACATAGATTCCTATATTTATATATATATATATATATATATATATATATATATATATATATATATATATATATATATCATCATCAGTCTTTTAAGGTCCGACGTTAATGCACCACATTTCACTATCATAGGCGTCGCAGAGCCAGTATTTTATAAATTTGTCTAGTTCATCTCTCGAAGTTGTTTTTTTGTCGGCCTCGGTTTCACATGTGGTCTCTGGGGATCCATGTTGTGATTTATGATGTCGGTCGGTTGTCTTTCATTCTGAAATATTGTGCTGTCTTGTGATCTCTTCATGTGTGGTTGAGCATGATTCTCTCATGTGCACGTTGCAAGCGTCTGAGTTTGCAGGTTCATCTCTTGGTTATGTTCCACGTTCCAGCTCCATAAGTGACAATTGGGAGGATGCATTGGCTGTATACTCTTTTTTTTTAGAATTATTGGGATCGTCTTGTTTTTGAAGGTTGATATATATATACACACACACACACACACACACACATTTTGTCGGATCTTTTCATACCCACAATACAAACACACACACACACACACATATATATATATATATATGTGTGTGTGTGTGTGTGCGTGTGTGTGTGTGTGTGTGTATATATATATATATGTGTGTGTGTGTGTGTGTGTGTGTGTGTGTGTGTGTGTGTGTGTTTGTATTGTGGATGTGAAAAGATCCGACAAAATACAGATGAAAATGACAATTGGAAGATTAAGAGAAAAACTCGAGAGATAGGTATTACACTGCAATGTTTATCATTAGTAATCCGTGGGCGTATTTTGATGCATTCCGACGGAAGCGAACCATCTTTTTCAGAATATTGTGGTGGGGGTTTGTTTGATGGTTCGTTCTTTGAAAATTTGAAAAAGCCTTCGATTCAGTGGGAATCCTCAAAGTCATTGAAGCAATGATACAGCAAGGTGTAAACTGTGTATATGTCAGAGTACTGCAACACATTTACCGACACAGATTCTTTTATCAGGCTATATAAAGACTCAGAGCCTTTTCAAATCGAAAGAGGAGTGAGACAAGGTGAAACTAGCACACTCAAACTCTTCAGAGCCTGCCTCGAGATGATTTTACGAGAATTGAAATGGGGAAATGAAAGAATCCGAGGATTACATAAGTAACCTCAGATTTGCTGACGACATTGTCCTCTTTGCCAAGAACATTAACAATCTCCAAATAATGTTGGATGAACTAAATAGGGCAAACAAAAAAGTTGGCCTCCGCATTATGCAAAACAAATATCATGATCAACGAGCATGCTGGGGACAAAAACACAGCGATCAGAATCTAAAAATGTTGAGCTGGAGAAAGTAGACCACTACATAATCTTAGGTCCACGAGTCTCCATGAAGTCATCAAAAGAAAGCAAAAAATCACACAAGGTTTGCAAGATTTCGGTAGAGCAATCTCGACTTTCAAAAACATAAAATCCTCCTATTCTTAAAAAAAGGTATACAACCAATGTATACAATCGATATTAGCTTAGGTTGATGGCGTTTGTGTTGGTAGGTAATTTAGCGGTAGGGGTGTTCTTTTGCCTTGCTTACCCGAGGCCGGCGTCTACGCAATTTCGTGTAAATTTTACATCGAAGAGACATTGAGATCTCTCAAGAAAGGAGTATACGATCATAACAGAGCCCTCAGACTAGATGAAAGGACAAATACCCTGGTCGAAGATACACAACCAACTTTCACCGAGCCCATCTCATCTCATCAAGAAAGTTCACGACTCTTAGATACGTCGAAGCAGGCCTTATATCTAAATGCAATACAATAACACAAAGGTGTGGTCACTTTCGGATTGCAATCCCCCAAAATTTGATTTTATAACAGAATCACATCGACACCAACATATACGTTATTAACAAACAACCGACACTCAATTCTAAAAAAATTCTGAAAAACACATGCACCATCCATTTGAGAAAAGTAAAAAAAAGTCTCACCCAAAGTCGAAACCCGCTTTCCCAGAAAATGATTATTACCTTTCATTTCTTTTCTTATGTAAGTCAAGCCAGACACCTCATCATTTACACTGATACAAACACGCTCCCCGCTCTCGATAAAAAACCAAGCGCAGAAATATTCACATTCTTTTCTTCAACATCGGAAATTTAAACAGCAATTTTCCCTTGCGAACCACCGTGAAAATTTTTCCTCCAAAAAAGATTGCTGACCCCCGTTAAAATGCATCAAAATATGCCCACGGAGTATTAAAAAAAATGAGATATAACACCTATCTCTAGTTGTTTCTTCTTCATCTCCCAATCGTCATTTTTCATGTGTACATGTATGTATTTTAGGTAGGTTAATCGTAATGACTGTTTGAATCTGATCAGTAACAACACAATTGTACATCTATCTATTGAGTGCTATTACCATGTATGAAACAAACCCCTAAAAAAATTATATATCTATATATCTATATATTATTTTTATTGACAGATCTCACCTAATGTTCGAGGGACCCCAAAGAATAAAGGCTCCGATGCCCCCAAATCATTGGCTACACTGATGTACAGAATCGTTTTGTTGACGCATTTCTTATTACAATTATTCACCAAGACCAATTTAGTAGAGCATAAGGTGGGATGTAAGCAATGGGGTATGGAACTTCGGTTACTCGTCCGAGGAAGAGATGCCAGCCTTGTAAATCAGCATTCGAAATTTTGCCTTTTTCATTGGCTCGAACACAATTGATCTCAGTCTTGAATTTTTTGACTACATGGGGCCTGAGAATAAGAGTAACTGCATATCGCTAAATTATTTTAATTTGATCAGCCTTTCAAGGTCTGTTTTTGGATATAAGCCTTCCCAAAGTGAGAAATGGGAATAGGGTTACCCAGTCACGCTGGACCATGACGAGGAGGGGAAGAGATGGATCTAAACTTTTCCCAAGAGCATTCGTGTTAAGTGAACGCAAACGGTCCCAGCCGGAGACAGTTCACCGACCCGAATCTCCGTATCGTCAAGTGCTCTTCCCCTGTCAACCCCCAAATAAATTATTTGATTAGAAACAATCAGAAAAAAAAATATCGTAAAACGTAAAACGAGTAGAGCGCGAGTAAAGGCATAGGGAATGGTCTTAGGGAGCCAAGTTCAAACTCCAGTTTGGGCAGTTTGTGCTCACTTTGATCTAATGCCCGTGGGAATGGCATGAATCCATCTTAACTCCTCGCTATGGGTGATGTTGCGCATGATGTATTGAATGACTCAACTCGAGTTCTAAGTCTTTTGGCGCCATAGCCAGCGTAAGAGAACAACTTACACTAAATATGAACAATAACTAAACCTTTCTCTTGATCATCCTTGTCTATCATCATGATTATCAAAATTGATCAGCATCAATTGAATCTTCTGATCGATATCTGTTTTATATTTCCAGCCTTTTGGAAAAGTCCAGCTAAATGACGTTGCATGAAAGAAGATTTTCAAAAATATTTTATCGTTTAGTTCATCCTGATTTTGTATACTGTAGCCTCAAGCACAATTGCCATGAATGTGGATATATTTTCCCTAATATTTTCAATCAACTGCATAGTGGTGCTTTTTATATAAACGATAGTTTGCTCATGTGAAAAAAATACTGATCATAACTATAGATATATATATGTAGATATGAACCAGGTAAGTGTTTTGTATCAATACTAAATGAGATCCCCGGCGTTGCCTAGGGAAAAAATCAGTAAACATGACAGCACAACGAAGCAAATGATATTTTATAGAGACTTCAAAAAACGTTGGTTTGGCATTTGTAGTGCCCTCTTAAAACATCAAAGATCAACTTCTCTGAAAAGTGAATATTCATTCAATCATTTTTCGAGTTAGTAGTTTGCATGTAAAAGTTTACATCGGGATTTAAATTTTGCCTCAATCTTATTTTTAAATTTGGAACTAGGTTAGGGTCAGATTATCGTTTTTGCTCTTAGAGAAACATGTTTATTGTCAGTTTTGGGTCATATTCTTAAAAAGAGTTTGACAAAACAGAAATCCACATACATGGTTACCTACGATGAATTAAAAGTAAGGGTGCAGTTCAGCATTATAGCGACATAGATGAATAAAACATCCACTTATAAAAACCTCAAGTATACATCTTCGCAAAACTGACTGTTTTCCTGAAAGTTTTAATGTTTAATAAATTGAAAGCACGTGAAACTGAGACAAAAACGGGTGTGAATAAGGATCACCGATTGCATTTACTGCGTTCCAAAACACTGGTGTATTGTTGCTCTCACTGATTCATTTAGCGTTAAAATTAGTTTCTATCAAATGAAACAGACCTCCAAACTGAGAGGCATGCAGCGTGCACATGAGAGAATCATGCTCAACCTTACATGGAGAGACCATACGACAGCACAGTATATAATGAAGAAAAATAGGAGTCCGAAACATTATAGAAACTATTAGAAAACTTAAATGGCAATGGGCAGGCCATGTTCCAAGATTGAAAGACAAGAGATCACATGAGAAAGTGAGAACGACAGAACACAAGATGGAGAGATGAAGTAGACAAATTCAGGAAATATCGGCTCTGCGACGCCTATGATAGAGAATTGTGGCGAATCCTTGGGAAGGCCTATGTCCAACGACGGATGTTAAAAGACTGATGATGATATGAGCGTGAACACAGACCCCTGAATCGACAATTTGTTTTTGATGAGATTCGATATTAATATGTGCGTTGTAGGTAAACTGTGATCCGCTGATTTCGGAAATATTTTTGTTTTAGTCTGTGATACCTTGCCGGTTGAGCAAACATAAATTTTAAGGACTGCACAGGCCAGTATACAACAATAACTACATTCTGAATAGAACCCTTTTCTTAGAGTAGTAAGAAATTATATTTTGATAGAATTCTTTAAGGTTCAAAGGTCAAATTATCTGAAAGACTATAAAATTGAAAGGAAAAAAAATTAATACCATAGGTCTAAAATGCAAGATATAAAATCAAAAAGAAGAAATATTTTCCGACTGACTTGTTTTCTGAGAGTGCGAACAGAGAACCCATGAAATTGCCTATTTTCTTTTTTGCAAAATCACTAGAAATCAAATTCATGCAAATCATTCGATTCCTCCCTTCTGATTTTAATGAAAATCTCAGTATATCATGGAAAGTTTGGTTGAAATGGGTAGTTGTATTGGGAAGACCTGAAGGATGAAGATTTGGTGGTGTTGAATTCATCATTTGTCGTTAAATACGTTAACAGAGGCGATATAATAATGAAAAAGTTGTAAAAATGTGATAAGTTGTTGTCATAGCAATGTAAATTTACGTCACAAAACGCAGAATGTTGAAATGTTTAATGTTTGTTTAATTTCATTCTTAAGATCTAAGACTTTTGTGAGATAATCCTTCAGCTTGAGTTGAATTGGGACTTGAAAAGACCCTAGAATTAGGCTACTTGAATTATTGACAATAAATTACCAAATGAAAGGGCTGTGAGCCTCTTAGTGCCAACCAATACATAAATATTCCTGTCAATTTTTACGGGTATATGCTTATATATAACTATATATACAAATCCATGTCTGGTCGAATTCGATGAACAAGGAATATGCTATTAATTTTGTCTTGTTTCTGCACAATATAATGTATACTTGTATTATCGGAGAGTATAAGTTGCCCCAAATGTTATTATACCTAGCACTTTTGGTTAAACAACTACGGATTTTCAGAGTCTGTCATGAGTCTGCGGTTATTTTCAACTATGTCATGTTTGGCTTAGTCATTGGTGAGTTGGCGTGACGTGGTGGATTATGGGCAAAGTAAATTATCAGATGGGAAGGGGATTTAGATTGCAAAATACTTTCAATGCTAAACAATCCGCTGGAAGGTCAGAGGCCTAAATAAATGCTTTATGTCTGTATTGTTCATTCACTGTCCGTATCTGCTCTATTATTTCTCAACGAGGACAATAATATTATTAAAACCGGATATATAATCCTAGAAAATAATTATAAATGCGTTATATTTTAAAAACTGAATTTTAAATGACCTATCATTAAACAGTGAATGTGTCGCTTATCTATTCCATATATCTATAATACAATGAGCTTCTGTGCAATTTTTTCGGTATGTTTGTGCCGGAAGGAGGTTATCTCATCGGTTCACTTATTTTCCCATTATGACAAAACAAATTACGTCATAGAAACTCTGAAGACTCAATGTCTGATCATCACACGTTAAAATAGCTTGAGATGAGTTTAAACTTGAAAAAAATTCGAAGTATTGTTCTGTCATAATAGGAAAGTCAGTCAATCAATGAGATCAAACTATTCAAGCGCAAACAAACAAACAAGCGAATAAATATATATAATTCTCCCTAGCCCAATGCTCCTTGGCGCCTGTATTCCTAACCGGCCACGGCCTTTGCAGCCGGCCACACTCTTTCCTATTCTCTAAGATCATTATTATGTTGCCAACCCACTGGCCGATCCGATCTTAACTACCATCCTCACTTCGGGAAACACGCATAGATAAAACTTCATGTTCTATGTCTTTCATAATCTGTTTGTCGGGAGTCTAACAGCGTCTGAGAATAGCCCCTAAGTTAACTCACTTACTTGGTAGTATGGCCCACACACTAAACCCGGTTTCCACGTATCTTGGAGCAATTCAACCATACGGAATTCACGCGTTCACACAACTCCGACCCCAGCACAATTAAGATTAGAAAGCTCCCACTTTTTACTATCTGTTCTCTTAACAATACTTCTCACAATCAATTGTGTTAATGTTATCTTTACATGTACATCATCTTTATTCTTGTATTAAACGTACGTCTCTTCTCTGGTCATAATTCTTGTATGTGTTAATTCCTCTTTATTTCAATGCGCGTCCAATTTCATACTTGGCGCGCATTCCATTCCCTTCTCTTCGTACAGCATCCTTCCCTTCCACAGCTACAGGGCCGGCGCACTACACATCACCCACAAAGATCCAAAATCCTTGTCTATCAACAATCCATCGCTGTTCGGATTCAACAATAGACACTACGCGCGAAAACTAGTGTTGATTCAACTCATTTAGACTTAACATTCTATAGTCAGTAATTAGAAAAAGAATGACCAAAATTCAGTAAAAATTGACAGGCACCCCAAAATTTGTAAGACTTTATATCAATCGATAAATAGAGCCCATTCTTTCTCTTATTAACATTTCATGATCTTCTGGGTCTCCCAAGTATTGATAATTTGATGAGAAAATTTTCATATTAACATGATTAAAATTAATCCAAGATATTTTTTTCACGCAAAAAATACATTGCACTTTTTAAAAAAAGCAAAAACAAATTTCTAAACATGCTATTCTTTTTATTCCCTTCATTCAGATCCTATTCCAAACAGATCGTCCACAGGATCGAATAAAATTCCTATAGATTATTTTTCTATAATATTATCTTCGTATGAATGTAATATGGCAGGTTTAAATGATCAGGTAATCATATCATGAAAATGAGGATGTGTGGACTCTAAAAATTCAAAGGGATCTTCGTACAAAATACCATTCTCATTGGAGAATTCATTCAGAAATGAATAAATGCCAAATTATTTGTTGAAGTCAGTCCATTAGCATATTTTTGTGGACTTTAAAAATAATGTGTGTAAAATTGCCGAAAATCGGACTGGATTTCGAACATATAATATTTACTGGCTCAATTATGTTGCGAATGTGAACAAGTTTTCAAGCCCAGTCATTTTTACTCTGACATTGTCTACAGAAAAAGAATATTTGATACTTTTCTTCAATCTTCTTTCTATCGATAAACACAAAGAATGCGACGGTATAATTGATAGATTTCAAGTTACAAACGTTTTAATCGATAATTTTTCCAAAATTCTGTGAAAGACCCCGATACATCTATATATATATATATATATATATATATATATATATATATATATATATATATATATATATATATATATATATATATATATATATAAAGTGTTTTCCATTTATAAAGATGATAATAGGGAAAAGAATAACCGTATGCACATCTCATGGGAAAATACATTTGGTTATCAGGATGCGTGACTTTTGCATAGAATAGTAGCACTTAAAAAAATATAGATAGGCTCAATTCGAGACTACTTTTTTGGCCTACTTTTTCAGACCCACCCAGTAAAGTTGTTACTTAGCGGTTTGCTATGTGATGACAGGCGTCAGAATCAAATAGATCAGATATTTTTAGATCTTACAATACTGATAGTGTTCTAATTCTCCTTTTTTCCCCCAGAAAATTTAACTTTATTTATTTTACTCCATGTATTCATTTAATTTTATTTTCATTTATTTATTTTTCCTATTCATTCATTTTAATTTAAATTATCTATCAATTAAGTTTAGTTTTGGTCATTGTATGGACACGTGTCATTTTCCCTTTAGTTGCGAAGTGTAATCTTAATTATATATTGTGTAGATAGAAAAAATGAGAACTGTGTCTTGAAAGAAAATAAAAAAAATGAGTTATAAGGATAGAAATTAGCTAATTAGTCGAAACTCGGAATGTGAACTAAGGATAGAAATTAGCTATTAAACTCCAGTTCTCAGTTGGATTGGAATTGTAGACATAAAAAAGACTATTTATCAAAATATCTAAAGTGAAAAATAGGTTGGTAGAATCTTGCTTGAGGGAAAGCATGGTGCCAAAATTTCAATTCATAGACTCCCTACTATGGCACGAATGTTTGTAAAGTGAGGTAGTAATTCTACATTTTGAAAATACCCTACATTAGACCCAAATCAAATCAGTAACTTCAAACATAGTATCTAGATGGAGAAATGAAAATATCCTTGCAGTGACCGAAACCTGAATCTATACGTACAGGCCATCGCAATAGGAGTAAGAGAAATCAAGGATTGACCCGAATTCGAGAATCAAATCTGAGATTAGTCTTAGTTTAACACTTTTCCACCCGAATTTGTAAACTCACACTTAATAAGTGAATGGAAAATGGAAAGTACCCATGCAGTGATCTGAACAAATAAATAAATGAAATGAAATGAATAAACAAAAAATGATTGAAAATGAATAAATAAATTCACAAAAAATGAAAAAAACCTAATAAAATCAAAAAAGAAAATGGTATTATTAGAACACTTTCAACATAGTAAAAGCTAGCTCATTGTCACCATCATCATCAGTCTTTTATTGTCCTTTGATGGACATAGACCTTACCAAGGATTTGCCATAACTCTCTATCGTGGACGCTGCGAAGCCAATGTTTTTTAACTTGTCTAGTTCATTTCACCATCTCATGTTCTGCAGGCCTTGGTTGACATTTGATCTCTGGTGATCCTTGTTGTGAGTGTCGATGTTCATCGTTTGTCCACCATTCTTGCAACATGACAAGTTCATTACTATTGGAGTTCCCAAATGGTTTCTCTGAGGTCTCGGACTCCTGTATTTCCCCTTATATACTCTGCTGTCTTGTGGTCTCTCCATGTGAGGTTGAGCACGATTTTCTCATGTGCACGTTGCATGGTTCTCGGTTTAAGGGTCAGTCTCTTAAGTTTCATTGGTGACTCTCGGGAATATGCATTGGTTGTATATTCTTCTCTTTTCGACTAATTAGATTTTCTTGTTTTTGAGGATTGGGCTTGCTTTACCTAAGACCAGCCATCCTAAAATGGATCTTCTTTTGATTACTTCTTGTTTTGAAGATTCCACGGAGATTCGTTGTCCGAAGTAGATGTAGTTGTCTACTTTATCCAGCTTTGCATTTTCGATTTTGATCGTTGTACATTTATCACAGACATTCGTACACGACGTTTCTTGGCCAAATTTCTTGCTTTTTTTTTATCAGTTCGTCTAGCATTAACCGGAGGTCCTTTAGGTTCTTAGCAAAAAAGACGGTGTTGCCTGCAAATCAGAGCTTACATACCTGACCACTAGGCAGCTAAGCCAGGCTGACCAATAATTTTACAGGGTTTGTCAGCTCCCCTAATAAGTAAGCGGAGTTGGAATTTCCAAATGGATGTATAAAGTTAAAAAGAAAATCCCCAAACCATTCATTTGAAAATTGTTTTGAAGAGAAACAAAATGTACAATGATCTTCATATATATACATACATATACATCACAAATATACACACACACACACACATATATATATATATATATATATATATATATATATATATATATATATATATATATATATATATATAACATGTGTGTGTGTGTAAGTGACCTCTGTTTTAAGACATAAATGCCATGTAGTACAAAACAATATCCATATAAAATACATTTAAAACATTATAAAAAATGACAAACTACATGTATGGCAAAAACTATGTAATAAGAAAGGGAGGTGGTGTTTGATCAACACTACAGGGCTATCATGCATAACTGTTTTGCTTTTAAAATCCCTGGGACAGTTACATTGTAAACAACAGATTACCCAAACAAGACAAAACGTATACATTGAAAAATATTAAAAAAGTATACGTAAAACAGGAAACAATGCTGGAAAAAATTACATAAATTGTATTGATAGATCTCGGGGAATAAGTGACACAAATGATACAGCAGGAATCCTAAAAGGTTTCATAATGTTTAAAGCTTTAAAGACTATGTAAATATATCACAGTGAATCAGTCAAGTCTGACTACAAATTTGTGATTAGTATCCTAAGTTGAATGTAGTAGACCGGTGCCAAAATTTATAAGAAAACGATGAAAAAATACAAGTGTTGACCTGTAATAGTACACGTTATTTTAGAATATCTGTCACCGAAAGGAAAAGTGTGACAACTTAGGTGATGAAGTAGAATCACAATGCAATATTTTCTAAGATAGGACAGAAAGAATTGAGAAGTAATTAGAAGTAATGAGTGGTTTTAGAAGGATACAGTAGTATATACCATTTCTCTCCACAGTTGTTATGGTTCAATCAAACTGAACGGTGAGACAAGGCTATTTAGTTTCGAAGTCTACAACGAGACTTTTGAATTTTTTAGAACCCCACAAATGATACATTTCAACAGAGCAGTTCTCAGTTTAGACTGATATGATACATGATATTGCTCTAATATAAACAGTAGAATATAATCAATTCATAAGCATCCGTCCAAACCCTCACTATTTATCAAGTTAATATTATCAGGGAATCGTAGAATTAGAATAAAAGTGAGGTTTGTTTAATTTCATCAAATAAACAATAAAACAGAAATCGTGAATCCGTCTGATAAATAATATTCTGTTAACGATATAATACCTAATATTATTTGATTTTAGAAACTTTCACTTTGGATAACTTTTATCAACAATTAGCAAAATATGATAAATGAATAAAAAAAATAATACAAATATTACTAACAATAAATAACTGCTTATTGAAACGTTAGAAATCATTTGAAACCTTTGTAAATTTTCATACAAATAAATCTTAAAACGGCCCCTCACTCAAAGAATCGAAGGATCTTTAAATCTTCATAATTTACATGCTACAATATGCGTTGAAAAAGATTGAATTATGAGACATTTCCAAGTTAACGTTATAAAACCAAACGCAGGATCTCTTTTGAAGAATTAAGAGAAAATGTAACGCGTAATAATACACGAAAAAACAACAAAATGAATTTTTGGCATACATAGAGAAAAAGAGACAAAATATTGTTTATATTTCTTAGATAATTCCGGAAAAGGAGAGGTAAGTCTGGTAGATAATCGTTATACATACATAGTATAACTGGTTCGAAAAGTTACGTTTTCAGAAATTTACGAACCAGATCAGATGATTGAAGAATATGTAATTGAAATGTGAATGGTTTATTCATTTTCATAATCTACAGGAAACAACCTATTGCCAGTTGCTGATGAGTGCAATAGGTCTTGAATTTCAACGTTAACCAGTAAAAATCCTGTCAAATTCTGCATTCAGTATATATATATATATATATATATATATATATATATATATATACACATATATATATATATATATATATATATATACATATATATATATATAAATATAAATATATATATATATATATATATATATATATATATATATATATATATATATATATATATATATATATTCTGAGATAATTACAGTGGGTGTATGGGGACGATATATCAGATTTATCTCCCTTTTCCTTGAATTACAAGGAATATATATCAAGATTTTTGCAATTTTATTATCTTTTCCTTTCTCTATATATACTTATAGTTTATTCCGGTGTGTTTTTCTTGTATTTCAAACCCAAATGTAATCTCCTAAGACCTAAAACGTTTCGTTCATATAATTTTGAAAGCTGAGTAGAAATTAATTGACAGGAATCCACAATTCAATCTTTATTAGCACAATTCATATCAAGTATATTAGAGAAATTTCAGAACAAACCACCCCTTGAGTAAAAGACAGTTCTGAAATATGCTGTGATTTGATTGTAAACGAAGATAAAAGTCGATCACATTTCAAAAAATGCTCAAGGAATTTAACGATTTAAAATCTAATCATTCAATTTAGGTATTATTTATCAATTATATCATCCTAATTGTAAAAAGATTCTAAAAATGAATAATGAAACAGAATTATACGCTACATGAACCACATTTGTTAGTCTTTGTTGTAAGGCATTAGTTCTGCCAACCTATCCCTCTAAATCCACCCATTACAATCTAATTGCTTTTTCAGTGGCGGTGATTCTAAGATAATTGGTGAATCGGATGGCTAAGAATATTAGCATCAGATAAATTCCAATGAAAGATCTATGGAGATAAACAAAAGAAAATTATGTGTGATCACATTGAAGGGAGAAAGTTGAAAAATAAGAAAGGTGGAAGAAAGTTCAAACAAAGAACTTAACTATAATAATCAAGTTTCATTTCTTGGGGGGATTGAAGAAAAGGTTGAAGTTTACTCCAGGCACAAAATTGTTTGGCGAGATCTACCACGGTAAATAATAAGGTCGAGTGAAGAATGTTTGAAAAGTAATGTCTCTGTCCTAAAAGAAAATCAAGGATTACTGTGTATACATGAAGTGTATGGTGAGTGTGTGTGAAAAATATCCTAGCAAAAGTAGAAAACTGGAACGTGATCTCAAGGTAACCAGAAAACAGAGAGAGAGAGAGAGAGAGAGAGAGAGAGGGGGGGAGGATTTACCGTGAAAAGCTCAAATATTATGAAGATAACGATCGGCTATCCTTTTGGTTGTTTTGTGTGAGTTCAAGGTGGAAAAGACAAACTATTTACCATTCTTTTAAACTTCTTTATCGTGCGTTGGGTATTGCTGGTAGATTTCTTACAAGGGCAAATGACTTCAGATATGATTGATTTCTTATATTTATCATTTAATGCTAAAATATGAACACTAGAAGGTACCCCCTCTCAGAGACATTGTAGAATATCTAAAGGAAAAACTAGCATCTGTATGTGGTTTGGAACCATTCAGGCTATCGTACCAGACGCCCGACTCATGTTGTTCTTTTTATTGGCTGTGTCTGGAGTGTTTGTTGTGTTTGATGTTTTTGTGTTGGTCGTTCTGATGTAGATGATTCTGTTGTTGTGTTACCTGTTGATGTATCAAAGGAAGTTGGTTTCAATTTGCTTATAGATATATTCTGATTTGTATTCTTAATTAGTAACACAAAGTATTTTTGGTGCCTGTCTATGACTTTGTATGGACCATTGGAGGCTGGTCAAAATGCACTACTGTTTGTGTGACTTTGCATCGAGATATGTATACGTATGTAAAGCATCATGTGTTTATGTGTTTTGGTTTGCCCTCCTTGTTTGCAAATGTGATCGTTGCACGATATAAAATTGAAGTTTGTCAAGAAAAGAATGAGAGTTTGTGTTTTCAAAAGGTGTATTGATAACCTGTTGTCCTGATAGGCGTAGTGTGGTTGTATAGGTTAGTTATGCTGGTGAACGTTTCATGTCGATCCTAACAGCAGCACCGAGTCCAAGGAGAACCAGTGGTAGATGTGAACTCCCTGGCTACACAAGAAGTTTGGCAAGTGTGGAGCTTGACTCAAACGGCTGTCTCTTGTCTGTTGTGATTACCGATGGGACACCAAATCTAGCTATCCATCCTGACAAAAGAGCACTTGCAACTATCTCTGCAGTGAAGTTGGTGGTGAAAAAGGCCTCAGGCCAGAGCATGAACTGGTCGACGCAAATCAGCAAATACGTTTACCCCTCAGATGGCGGTAGGAGTCCTGTGATCTAGATGATAATATCTGAAAAACGCCCATCTGTGCTAGGAAACACGCCGGCTAGTGCACGCATATGCTTGTTGATTTTTTATTCCTGACTTGTCATATAGGCTCTCACCAACCAGTGGGTGACAGACCTAATTCTATGCCACACATATCTTTCAGCAACTGGCCAGTTTGAAGCTTTCAGTCCCGGATGTGAAGAGTAGTGTATGGAATGGAATATTTGTTCCCATAGCTTGTCGAAAGGACGTCATTGATCAATTGTTGTATCGCATGTCACGTAAAGATCTGACTGTCCAACTGGGACGTTGTACAATTGATGTGCTGTCGAATGTAGACAGTGTTGTGGCTGTGTGTTGTTTAGTTGTTCGGCGGCTATGGCTAGAGCATCGTTATGCAGGGTCCAATAGAATGGCGTTAATGCTACGAGAGGGGATGTCTGATGAATTGTTGGATTTTCCTTTCATGTGGCAATATTAGAAGTGTATTTGAAAAGTTAATCGAAATGTCTTATCTCAAGAGATGAGTATCCATCTGTTTTAGTCCAGAACGCACCGATGAGTTGTCTGAGATCAGTGAAAATACACACCATCTATGGTACGATATACGGCATCATTAGCTAGACACAACTCTGTGTTAGGTAAGACAAAAGATAGGTTTGTGGCATTAGCAGTCAGTCTTGATTTTATCTATGGCTGTCAATGCCTCCTCAGAAAGTGTAATGCCACGGTTCTTAATATTAATTGGTATATCAGTGAACAGTCTGAGAATATTTACACGATTTCGGATGAATCTTTTTTTATAATTTGACCATTCCCCAAAATTGGCTTGGTTCCCTCATTTTGTTCGGAGCAGGGACATTGCAACTGATCTTGGTCTTCTCAGGGAGGTAAGAAAATTTACCACCAGAAGTTTGAAAACCATAAGGAAAACATTCAGTTTTCCTTTAATTTATCATTCTGTGCGCATGACAGATGTCTACCGTTAAAGATTTGTTTTTACATTTTTTAAGTCATTTTAAAACTTCTGGATTTGCTCTGCTATATTAAGATAAAACTCCCAACTATGTATTTACATATGGTTTGTTTAATATCAGATTTTACCTAGCCTCAATGTAAATGGTTCAAACCGAACAAATTTAAGTAGCAGTATCAGCACACTATACTTAACATTACGAAATGAAAATCTTATCATCATCAGAATGGTTAACTAAATCAAGTGAGATGTTTTATATAATTCTGATTTGAAGTATTTCTCTATTAGACTGAGTGTTTGTGTAACAATTTTAATGAGAATAACTTTGTGTGTTGAGTGCTATTTTGATATTTTTTCTATTTACTTTTATTAATTCATTCTATTGTTGTGAGTGGTGGTCAGTTATTTTTCTTCTAATTCAAAAACTACAGTTAAATCCTTCTTGAAGTGGATACCTTTGAATACAATCTCCAAGTAAATCTGACGAGTACATAAACAATAATAATAACATTATAATACAGCATATCAGTTGAGCTAATTTTAATTTATTTCTCCATTATTTTGGCCATTACTTGTCTATTTGTATTTATCATTCATGCAAGGTAAGCATATTTGATATGATTACTCCCCAGTTGTATACTATGGCAATTATCAGATGATAAATTCACTATTAATTGTAAGTGAATTACAAATCACAATGTAAATCATCTTATGCCTAAAATAAATACACACATAAAGATACACACACACACACTCATATATATATGTATATATATATGTATATATATATATATATATATATATATATATATATATATATATATATATATATATATATGTGTGTGTGTGTGTGTGTGTGTGTGTGTGTGCGTGTGAATAAAAAAGCAATCGCAGTATATAAAATCGACAGGTTCTCTTTTACTACAATTTTTGGAGAATATATCCATAACATTGTGATTTTTCTATTTAATCCTCTGTCTCCAACTGTTTTAAAACTCTTCTGTCACACTCCAGTGAATGTGAACTGCAACTGAGAGTTTTCTCAAAGGCGAGCACACAGAGCAAATTGACACACCTAATACGCTATTCAAAGAACTGATATTTAGAAACACAAGCATTCCAAAATGAAACAATAAGTTTTTTTCAAATCATCTTAAAAACAGAAATCCCAAAATAACACAGATAATAGAATTTCAAAATTTCTTTTACAATTCTACTGGCCATAGTTGTGGTATGTGAAAAGGCATCTCAAGCTGTGCAATCTCTGTGTGCCAAAGACTTGCACATCCAGCACCAAAGTCACACTTCTGTGGATTTTCTGTTTTTTCTCTCCTTTTAGGGTCCGATGTGAGGGTTTCAATTCTGCCTCGCGTACTGGATGGGTTAAAATCTATAGCCACACTGAAGAGATGTAATACATCGAAACAGCTGTCTGTGGATGACACAATAATATATACATATATCAGATAAAGAAATATAGCTATCGTTCTTTACCTGCCAGCAAACGTTTACGAGAGAGCCTAATAAGTATAAATATTTAAGCCTACAAGGTGGTACCCATAAATAGATAAGATTACGGGAAAATCATTAACAGCATGTCGACGTTACATTAGTTAACATCACATTGGAATATACATTTGATTATCAGTATGCGTGATGTTTACATGAAATATGTGCAGATAACATGAAAAACGATTTCATATAAAAAGGTTGAATTTAAGACTTGGATATTCACTTTTTTTGAAGCAGACAACAGGTAAGTTTTTTTTTTACTTGGTCTCAATCACCCATCACTGATATCAGTGACCCTCCCTAAGGTTTGGCAGACCCCTCGGTCGCTGGCGTCGTGGGGCAAATATTTCCTGAGCTTGTCTACATCGCCTCACCATATGATGAAACTGCCAACCAAAATTTGGCAAATTATTTTTTGAGATCCAGGTAATGATCTTTGATGTCCAGAGTATCTCTGACGTTATCGATACATGAACTGACCATTGTCATTCAAGTCTCCTTATGATATATCTAACTGTTCCTTCTCTGTTATAAAATGCTCTCTTTTGAGCATTAGCCTTTGTTGTGCACGTTTCATGGTTCTTATTTCAAGAGCCAGTATTTTGGTTGTGGACATTACATTTAATCGAAATTACCTTGTTGCAATTAGATAAATCATCCAAGGATCTATCGACAAATCAAAACAAACATCAAATCATCTGAAGATAAAAAAAGCAATTGATAAAACATGATTTTGCTCTTTGCTTTCTAAGACTCATTTTAGTAATGACGATAAGCTAGTTAGCTGGCTTGCTAATCCTCACACAAAGATGTAGCATTGCAGGAGTTTCAATATCTGCTTTTTTAGAAAGAGCACATGGGCGTCTGATAAAATAAATAACGATTAGATAGAGCGGTGGATCTTTTTGAGAGTTGTCAAAAAAAAATTCTTGATTCTAAAACAGGAAATAAAATAGTCAAGCAGAAAAGGATCCAGAGGTGGGGGCAAGGGCCCCAAAAGTTCAGAGGGTTCAAAGGATCTAGATTTTATCTTCTACCCGGAAAAAGTACGATTAAAATATTTTCAAATAGATGATTGTTAAAGTGCGTTGCTCATAATTGAAATGAAAATTTTCTGTCCAAATATTGGTGGCCTTATAGATGGGTATTATTCACATATTTTTAAAAATTTTGACCCTCCCTTGTGAGAACTCCTGAATCTGCCATTGTTGAGGGACATTCTCAGCTCATTATTTATTTCATCGAACCAACCGTTTTGCCAATCTGATATCTAGTCCGATATCTTGCCTCATATTCAATAGTTATTTTTTCAATACAAAGTCAAGACTACTGATATATTGAATAATGAAACTTATATAATCTCGAAACATGTCCAGGATTTTGTGCGGGGTTGGGTCATGATGGGAAATTACGGGTTTCCAGATTATATGTATATGCATATATGTATATTGAGTGGAATGCAATGATTAAGTTTAGAAATTTTGTTATGTAAAACGTTCCGTTCAATTCGATGAAAGTTTTCTTTTTCTTTTCTGTGAATTTAGTTTCCACCATGAAGTTCGCCCTGTTCATTCTTGCCCTCATACCATTGGCTTACGCCTACACACTCCCAGCTGAAGAAGAGGAAATCAACGAAATGATGTCTCGTATGTACTTTCCTGTTGTATTTTCCTTTGTTGTGGGTGGCTGCCTGTCTTGCTCCCGTCAATATATTGTAATGTTTGATACACACAAACGTTTGAATCAATATTGTTAAAAAAACTGGTCTGGTTAGTCAATGAGTTGAAACTGATGCGTGACCAATGTCTTTTGGTTGCATTCCATATTAGTGTGATCAGTTATAGAAATTGCAAGACAAGGTCATCGATTGATAAATTAATTCTCTCAACTTTTATTGGGTGTTGGTCACTAAATAATCCGAATTCGCAAAAGCAACAGTAAATACTGACTCAACATAAGGGACTAATTCATGATAAATTTACAGTGTAAATTGACCAGCACCAGCACCAGCACCACACTAAGAACATCTATGTCAGAGAATTATAGAAAAAGGAAGTTTTCTCTGCACATACGGGGTAAATGTTCAAATTTTTTCTCAAACCATTGTTTGGACGGCCTGTGAGTGCAACTCATTGTTGGATGGATAGGAAGAGAAACAGTCAGCCATATAGCCAGAATCATTTGAAAACTAAAGAAACCTGTGTTGAAAACCTATCCTCCTAGAATAGTTAGGATACATGGATCGTAAATGTTATGTTGATTTTAATTAGTAATCATATCTTTTATTCCAGTCAAAGATATTAATATAATCAAGTATCCAGACCCATCGGAGGATTGTGTGACTCCCTGCGAGGAACGCTTCCACGGTTTTTTGGTTTTCCTCTGCAATGCTGCCTGCAAGTTGTAAGTAGAATAAAAATAATATGAGTTCATGCAGGGTGTTCGCACACATCCCCCCACCCATACATTTATATCATCAGTCTTTTAACATCAGTCCTTGGACATAGACCTTCCCCAGGATCTGCAACATACCCACGTATATAGTTAGACAGGGAAGCCAGTTTGGATGGATATCATTTCATATCAGATTACTTGAATATTTAGTAAGAGGGGTTAGTGTTAACAGTTGTATTCCTCATGGGGTTAGAGAAAAACTTTCTTTGACTAGTTCAAATGAGATTATCTAGACGGAGATAATCGCTTTTGGTAATCTCATTTTGAATATATATATATATATATATATATATATATATATATATATATATATATATATATATATATGCATTGCAGCCATTTACTTTGTTAATATTTAGCAATGTTATCAAATATCTCCAACAACGGGTGATTTCTATTCGCTATATTTTTTCTTACAATTCGAATGATAGATTAAAGTATGATGAGTGTAAATTGAGAAGCGGCAGCCGAAGCTGTAGTCAGCGTAAGGGCACTTCTTGCCTTAATGAAAAAATAAAAGAAAATGTTTCCTTCAACAATCCCTGTCAATTACCATGCTTATTGAGATTGATCAGCATCGATTGAATCCTTCCATCAATTTATGTTTTTCTATTTTCAGGGGCTTCGAGAAGACCCATTATCAGATGTTGAACGAATAAATTGTTTCAAAAAAGTAATTTTTTTATTGTTCTGTTCTTTCTATTATTGTCCATCGAACTTGTTATGTGTGGTATGAATGCAGATTTTCCTTTCACAGATAATAAGTCCCTTATTCGATGTAAAAAAACATAGTGGTCTCACACACATACACACACACACATATATATATATAAATACACATACATTAATGCATATACACTGACGTACATGCATATCATATATACAATATTATGCATATACACATACACTCACTCACAAACACACACACACTCATATATTTGTGTGTGTGTAGTCAATAAAGCTTCATAGCTCTAAACTACCAAATTGAAAGAAAACTTTTTTAAAAACATTATGTAATTTCAGTCCATTATTCATCAATATTTTCCAATGTAATTTATGTAATTCTTTTTGCAATTTCTTTGATGATATTTTATACTATAAATCATATTTTAAAATTTTCAAACAAAAGCTTTACACGCGTAGTTTTGTGTGTGAGTCATTAGAATTGAAGTTCATGTCCGATAAGACGTGAAAAATCTATTTGGAAACATATTTTGTGCAACACCAGAATTAACCAAGTATCAAATCGGACTGCCAGCCACGTGAAGGAATAAAGAAAAATGAGGAAATGAGCATCTTGTAAAACCCAAACATGTATTCACCAAAAAGCGGTCTTAGCTGAACTCTATACCGAGCCCAACAACAGTTCACAAAAGGTTAACACAAAATTCATTGAACGAGGAAATATTTCAAAAAAGCATCTCAGAATTCCAAAAGGCAATAGAGAAAAGTGGAAACAATAAATATGAATTAAAATCCAATGATGATCTAAATAGGCGGAACAACATGAGTGAAAAGAACAAAAATACGGCTGGAAAAGGTATTTGGTTCACCCCCACCTTATAATGAACAGGTCAAAACAATGTTGGGAAATACCTTCTGAACTAGTAAGAGAAAAGCACTTAGTAGTGATAAGTTACATAAAATACTTAACACTAAGAACATCGTGTTCAGATATAGTTGTATGAACAATTTTAAAAATGATATAAAAGATTAGAATAATTATGTTCTGAAATGGATAAAAAATAAAACAACCAAAGCACAAAATGAATAAAAAAATTGTAACTATCAGAAAGTTGAGGAATGTATCCTAGAAATGAATGTCTAATCAAATAAATAGTGAATATGGCAAAGATTTTGACATGAAATATCTCTAATAACGGGTAAGTGAATCATAGATACACGAAACCAAACTTCAAAGCTAGACTCGCCAACCACAAAGCACCTATTACTGAATAACTCAGACAAGGAGTACTCTCAATCCACAATTACGAATAAAACTGAGGATAAGTAAAAAAAAAAAGCTTGATTGTGTAAGATTCTAAAGTAGGAATTTGAATTGAGAATACAAATTAGCCATTAAACTCTAGGTCGTAGTTAGGTGGGAATTGCAGACATGAAAAAATAATTTTCACTAAAATGTCCAAATTGAAAAATAAATTGGCAGAATCTTCGTTGAAGCAAAGCATAGCGACAACGTTTCAATTCATAGACTCATGACTATGGCACAAAAGTAAGTAAAGTGGCATAATACATCTTCATTTTTCACGTGTTTGACATACCCTGTATTAGATCCAAATCAAATGGGTAACCTGAATGGAAAAGTGTCCATACGGTGACCAAAACTTAACTTCACCACCACAGATTTGAAAAATTTTAAATTCATGTACCAAATATCATCATCATCATCATCATCATCATCATCATCATCATCAGTCTCTCAACGTCCGTCGTTGGACACACACTTAGGATTCGCCACACATTTCTATTATGGGCGTCGCAGAGCCCGCACTTTTTGAATTTGTCAAGCTCATCTCTCCATCTAATATTCTGCCAGCCTCGGTTGCACATGTGATCTCGGGGGATCCATGTTGTGGGTGGCGATGTACACCGGTTTTCCATCATTCTTGCTACATGGCCAGCCCACTGTAATTTGAGATTTTTTATTGGATTCCATGATGTCTGTGACTGTTGTCTTTTCCCGGATGTACTGTGTCGTCTTGTGGTCTCCCCATGTGAGGCCTGGCATAATCCTTTCATGTACACGTTGCATAGTTTTCAATTTGCGGATATATCTCTTGCTTAGGTTCCATATTCAAGCACCATGCGTGACTATTGGGAAGATACATTGGTTATACACCCTTTTTTTAGGATTAATGGGATCTTCTTTTTTTTGAAGGTTGAGCTAGCTCTGCTAAAGGCTTGCCATCCTAGTGTGATTCGCATGATATCTTCTTTTGAGGGCTTCATGGAGATTAGTTGTCCTACGTAGATGTAGTGATCTACTTTCTTCAGTTCTGTGTCCTCTATTTTGATCTTAGTGTTTTTATCTCCAATGTGGTTGTTGCGCATGATCTTCGTCTTGCTGAAGTTCACGTGTTGGCCGAATTTCTCGCTCTCTTCATTTAGTTCATCTAGAATTAGTTGGAGGTCGTGTATGTTCTGTGCGAAAATGGTAATATCATCTGGAAATCTGAGGTTGCTGTCTATTCTAATTCCTTTACTCTCCCAGTCTAGTCTTCTGAAGATCATCTTGAGGCAGGCTATGAAGTTTTGGGTGAGCTGGTATCACCTTGTCTTACTCCTTTCTGGAGCTGAAAGGGGTCCGAGTCTTTGTGTAGCCTGATATAGGTGCTGCTCTTATTGTATATATGTTTCAGCACTTCAACTTATCCTGGATCTACACCTTGTCGAGTGATGGCCTCCATGACCTTAGGTATTCCACTGAGTCGACAAATGCTACGGCGAGGGGTAGTTTATTTTCTGCTGCTTTTTCTTTCAGCTGATTTATCAAATCCATGGTCGAGGAGTTTCTTCTAAACTCAGCTTGCTCTCGGGATTGGTTTTCATCAAGTGTTTTTGTGATTCAGTTGGTGATATCTTTTGTGAAAAGTTTGTATACGCAGTTGGGTAGGCTTATCGACCAGTAGTTGTTGAGGACTTCCGGGTTTCCTTTTGTTTTTATTATAAAAGCATTATGATAGCAGTGTTCCAATCATCAGGGACTCTACTGTGTTTTAGACACAAGTTGAAGAGGACGGCCAGTTTCCTTGTGATGATTTTACCTGCTTTTTAGAGTAGGTCGATGGTGATGTTGTCTGGTCCAGGGGCCGTTCCTTTTTTTAGTCTGTTTAATGGCTTGTTCCACCTCCCACGGGGTTACTTGTGGGAAGTCTTCGAGTTGATTGCTCACGTCTTGCGTATCCTGTTCATTGTTTTGTAGTCTTTGTTTGGACAAATAAAGTTTTTGGTAAAATTCTTCGGCACGTTCGACAATCCTTTCTCTGTCTGTTGTTAGGTTTCCATTTTTCTTCGAGTATGCTGTTTATTGGCTTTCGTCCTGAGTTGAAGCATTTGTATATATCTTTGGAGACCCGACCTCCTTCAAGAGTTGATTCGATGACTGCCGTCGTGGATCTCCTTCTGTCTCTCCTTCGTCTGTTCTTGATTAATTTATCAAGTTCGGTCCCTTCAATTTTTTCTCTTGTTGTAGGTGGCTTGAGGTTTCTGCGTTTTTCCATGAGATTTCTGGTTTCAATCTGAGATTTTACCGATTGGTTGTATGTTCATTGGTTTGAATAGAGTAGAGACTTCTATAATAGATGCTGTCATTTTGTTGTTTAGTTCGTTGATGTTGGTGTTGTCTTATTCAGTAAGAATCCTAAATCGGTTTTTCAGTACGAGCTTGAAAGATCGAGCATGCCCTAATAGTATGTTTAGAGGTTGCAGTTTGGTGTGGAACATTTTCCTGCGTTCTTTGTTGATGTTTACTTGCATTTTACAACCTATCATTGTGTGGTCGCTGCCTACATTGATAGATGATAATTTTTGCAAATCAATTATATTTTCTTCTGTTTATATATACTTACAGTTTATTCGAGTGAGTTTTGTTGTATTTCAATTTCTATATTATCTCCTTAAACTTAAAATAACAATACCGGCAATAGAATTTAACAGGTTAAGTAAAAATTGTCTGGGAAGAATCCATAATTCAATCTTCATCAGCTCATATTATAACAAGCATATCATAGAGATTTTAAGAATTGTGATTCAACTGTATATAAGGATTGAAGTTGACCACAAAAATATATAAAAAATAACGATTTGAAATCAAAATATTCAATTTAGGCATTATTTATATTTTATTATCTTATCTATCGATTACATCATTTTAATTGTAAAAAGTTTCTAAGACTGAATAATAAAATAATTATACCCTATATAGACCATATGTGTTCCTCTTTTTTGTAAGACATTGAGTTTGGCTGTTCCCTCGAATGCCCAGGGGTGTATTAATCAGACAAAGATTAACGATTAAGATGTTAATGAAATCCAAGTTTTGTTTAATAGTTTAGTTTCAAATAACCTTTATAAGTGTGGAGAAAAATGTGCCATCAAATCCCTCTAAATCCACCCATTACTTCTCATTGCTTTTTATCCTGGGTTGGAAAATACCATGTTATGATTTTGCTCAATTAATCAATTGATTACACTTTCTCTTTCACGGAAGGTGACTCTAAAATAATTGGTGTATCGGATGGCTAAGAATATTGGCATCAGATAAATTCACAGAATAGCTCTTTAGAGATTATCCGTAGAAAAGAACGTGTTCACACATTAAAGGAAGAACAGTTTGTTTGATGGATGAGAAACGAGCAAAAAAAAAAAAGAAAAAAAATTAACAATAATGATTACATTTCATTTCTTGGATAATTGAAGGAAAGTTGGAAGAGATAAACTATTTACCATTCCTTTAGACTCATTCAATGAGAGTTAAGAATCAAAGGAAGATTTCTGCCAAGGGCAGATAACTCCAAATATAACACTATCTGAACACTACAAAATATCCCCTCTCAGAGAGATCGTAGAATCTTTTGAGAAAATACTGGTATCTGTTCGTGGCGTGGAACCATTCAGGCTATCGTACCTGGCGCCCGACTCCTCTTGTGCTTTTTACTTGCTGTGTCTGGAGTGTTTGTTGTGGCTGTTGTGTTTGCTGTTTTTTGAGCAGGATGTTCTGATGCAGATGATTCTGTTGTTGTGTTATCTGTTGATGTATCAAGGGAAGTTGTTTTCAATCTGTATATGCTTATGTTCTGACTTGTGTTTCTAATTAGTAACGTGAAGTAGTTTCGATGTCTGTAGATGACTTTGTCTGGACCATTATAGGCAGGTCGAAGTGTCCGCTTGTGTATGTAATGCATCATGTATGTATGTGTTTTTATTTGCCTTCCTTGTTTGCAAATACGATCATTGCACAATGTCAAATTAAAGTTTGTCAAGAAAAGAATAGAGTTCGTGTTTCAAAAGGTATATTGATGACCTGTTGTCCTAGTAGGTGTAGTGTTGTTTTATAGACTATTTCTACTGATGATACTTTCAAGTCTTTCTGAACAGTAGCTCTGAGTCCAAGGAAAACCTGTGGCAGGTGGTATCCCCAGTGAACGTGGTCTAACCTTGCTTTTAAGGAAAATTTTTAGGGAGCGGTGGAAGCGTATGACGAAGCTGTTGCTTCAGGGTGATATAAGATATTGTGGACTCCTTTGCTACCCAGGAAGTTTGGCAGTTGTTGTAATAAGCTTGATCTGACCGGCTGTCCCCTGTCGGTTGTAATTACCGTCGGGGCACCGAATCCAGCTATCCATCCTGACAAAAGAATACGTGCAACTGTCTCTGCAGTGATGTTGGTGATAAGATAGGCCAGAGCTTGATTCGGTTGACACAGGTTAGCAAGTACGTGTACTCCTTAGATGGCGGTAGGAGTCTTTTGATCTCGATGTAAATGAGTAAAAAACGCCCATCTGTGCTAGGGAACAAGCCAACCAGTGCACACATGTGCTTGTTGATTTTTGATTCCTGACTTGCCATGCAGACTTGTGCCCACCAGTACGTGTCAAACCTTGTTTTATGCCAGATATATCTTTCAGCAACAAGCCTGCTCGGAGCTTTCACTCCCGGATGTGAACTGTAGTGTATGAAATGGAATATTTTTTTCCGTTACTTATCAAAAGGACACACTAGATTGGTTGTTGTATGGCACGTGATGTAAAGGTCTGACTATACGACCGAGACGTTATGAGATTGAAGAGCTGTCGATTGTAGATAGCGTTGTAGTTGTGTGCCGTTGAGTTGTAGTTGAATGCAGCGTCAAACAGAACGGGGTTAATGCTACGAGAGGGGATGTCTGGTGTGATGTTGGATCTTCCTATTATGTGGCAATGTTAGAAGTCCAATTGAAAAATTGATCTGAATGTTTTATCTATCGATGTGAGTATTTATCTGATTTAGAACAGAACGAACCGAAGAGTGGTCGATGGTCAATGAAAATATACACCATCTATGTCAGGTGGAACAAAAGAATGATTCGTGGCGTTAGTAGTCAGTCTTGATTTTGTCCGAGACTGTAAATCCCTTGTCAGACAGAGTAATGCCACATTTCTTAACATCAATCGTTATATCAGTCAACGGTCTGAGAATATTTGGGATGAATCTCCTGTAGTATTTGACCATTTCCAAAAATTGGCTTAGTTCCATTATTTTGTCAGGGAAATTGCAACTGGCCTCGCTCTCTTACGGGAGGAAAGAACAGTTACGACAAAAAACATAAACATACAACCAGCTATCTGATTGGTGTTCTGTGTGAGGTCACAGCGGAAGAGACAAAGAATTTACCATTCCTTTAGACCTTCTTACTGTGTGTTTGAAATCAGGAGTGAACCTCTACCAATTTATCATTTAGCGCCAAAAAGTGAGTACAACAGGTGTTTACTGTTAGAGATTTTTATTTTTAGTAATTTTAAAACTTGTGGATTCGGTGCGCTATATCATAGTTTATAAGATAAAGCTCCCAATCATGTTGTTACATACCGCTGATTTAATGTCAGATTTTACTTGACATCAATGGGGATGGTTCTACAGAAAACAAACTAATTTAACTAGACTTATCAGTACACTATACCTAACATTAGGAAACAAAAATCTCACAATTATCCAAATGAATATCTAAAGCTGTTAAGATGTTTTAAATGATACTGATTTGAAATATATTCATTTATAATGCGGCTTGCTCATCAGTCGATTTCATTAGGATTTATTTCCCAAGGATTTAGACCAATACCTGTCAATCAGAATTCATCATTTATCAAAAAGTATTAATTTTTAAAAAATTATTACTTTCCAGTGCTATACTAAAACAGTTTTTGGATGATAGATTCACTATTAATTCTCTGTGGATTACAAATAACAATGTTTTTGATATTACTCATGTTAAATT
Organism: Thysanoteuthis rhombus; assembly: GCA_963457665.1. NCBI lineage: Eukaryota > Metazoa > Mollusca > Cephalopoda > Oegopsida > Thysanoteuthidae > Thysanoteuthis > Thysanoteuthis major. The sequence goes on from OY735218.1 coordinate 5,787,309, forward strand.
TGCAAATAGTAGTTTTTTATGAGATTCTCATTTGGGAAAGAATTTTGTAAACCCTAAAAAATATCTGAGTCATTTAAATCCTCCAATGCCCAAAGTGAACACTCACGTACACGCGCGAGCGCATGCACACACACACACACACACACACACACACACATATATATATATATACGTATAAAGAATATTCTTCCAAAGGCTACGCATTTCACTAAAATTAATTAACAATACCATTCAAAGATTAATACATATGGCATATGGTATACAATATTCATTCCAATTCCAAATCACGCAACTGTTTCCAATTCTGGGGACGGTTACAACACTTGTCAGGGATAGCTGCAACATGTCCAAATACATCGCTTGCATCCTTTCCCTTCAAGAGAATATTATTCTGAAAATTTGTATCGTCTTGTAATGATGTTGGTATTATTTGTTTATGCAGTTTACTATCATATTATTATCTATTTATTTGCACATCAGATAACAGTCAAGTTTTGTTTATTTATGTGGAAAACATAGGCCAAGCATGAGTCAATGTGCTGATGTTACATATTTTATTTAATCTTCCCATATTTCTGTGTTAGACATGAAGAATTGAACAATTTGCAATGCAGGATCGTAGATATGTATGCACTGTATGAAACTTAAACTGTTTTAAAATTTGTTTCATCACTGTCTAGTGAATGTGGGATGCAAACTTGAGCTTTCTGAAATGCGAATACACATGGCAAAGTGACACAGCTAATATACTTTAAAAAGCATTTTTTCAAAGAACTGACGTTTAGAGACACAAGCATCCCAAAAAGATACATCTAATAAGCATTTAAAATTGTCTTTAAAAACAGACATCCAACAATCATGTGGATGATACACATTTCAAAACTTCCTTCACAATTCTGCTCTCTCCCAGAAAAATTCTGCTGGCTCCCCGAAAGAATTATGATGGCTCATGAAAAGCTATTCCATCAACTCCTAACGTCCCCAAAACAATTAATCCATAGTCATAGTTGAGACATGGTCAAAAGGCACCTCAAGCTGTGCAATCTCAAAAAGACTAGCACAAGCAGCAGTGCAACCACACTTCCGTGGATTTTGTGTAATTTTACTGTTTTTATCCATTTATATGGTCGTATCTCTTTCTGATATATAAGATAAAAAAAGGTAGCTATCTTCCTCTGCCCGATAGCTAACTTCGATGAGAGAGCCTTGTATGGATGAATATATAAGCCTACAAAGTGGCACCCATAAATAGATAAGATAACAGGAAAAATATTGACTGTATGCCGACGTTATATAAGTCCACATCACATGGGAAGATACATTTGGTTATCAGTAAGCGTGATGTTTACATGAAATATGTGTAGATAACATGAAAAACGATCTCATATAAATAGGTTGAATTCGAGACTCTGATATCTATTTTTTTGAAGCAGACAACAGGTAAGGTTTTTTGAATTTTTTTTTTTTTACTTGGCCTCTACTCCCCATCGTTGACCTTTTCCAAGGTTCGGCATACCTTTCTTTCTTAGGCGTTACGAAGCAAATATTTTCCTAACTTGTCTGAGCTAGTCTAAATTGTCACACCATTTATTTTTTGCTGGCCAAAATTTGGCATTTAATTTTTTGAGATCCAGGTTATGAGTCTTGATGTTGAGGGTTTGTCAGACATTCTCGATATATAATCTAACCATTACCGTTGAAATTTCCTAATGGACTCTGTGATATATCTAACATATTTTTTCTGATATGATAAGCTCTTTAGTGATTTTCCATGTGATGTTAAGCATGAACCTTTGTTGTACACGTTTCATTTTGCACAGTTCAAGAACCAGTCTTCTGGTTGTGGGCACAATGCCAATTACATTTCATCGGGATAACCTCGTAGCAATTATAGAGTGTCGTTTAAAGTTCTGTCTACAAATCGAAAGAAACATTTATTCGCTGAAAGATTTAAAAAAATGCAATAAATAATGTATGTTTTGATCTTTGTATTCTCAGACTCACTTTAGTAATAATAATAAGTTACCAGGCTAGTTTGATAACCCTTGCACAAATATGTAGTATTGCAGGAGTATCTATATGAATAGAATAGAGCACTTGGGTCTCCTCTAGAAGAAGTAATGATTGAATAAGGTGGTGAAAAAGTGTCAAAATATTTCTATTATTGATTCTAACACAGAATATCTAAAAGTGTTGCAGGCAAAGATCCATTGGTAGGGGCGAGGGCCAAAAATGATCAGAAGGTCCAACAGGTCTAGACCTTATCTTCTGCCCGGAAAAAGTACGATTAAAATATTTTCGAATAGATGATTGTTCAACCAAAAGTGCGTTGCTATGATTTGAAATGAAATTTTCTGCTCAAATATTGGTGGTTTTATGGATGGGTAATACATGTTTATAGAAAAATACATATTTTTGTGATTTGACCCTCCCTTGCTCGAACTCCTGAATCTGCCATTGTTAAGGGGCATTCTTCAGCTCATTATCTGATATGTAGGGTCTAACGTCTTACCTAATATTCAATAGTTATTTTTCAATACAAAGACAAGACTATCGAATAATGAAACGTATATAATCTCTGGGTATGTCTATGATTTTGAGCAGGATGGAGTCATGATGGAGTCATGATGGGAAATTATAGGGTTCTGAATTGTATGTGTACGTATATATGTATATTGAGCGGGATGAAAGGATTCAGTTCAGAAATTGTTTTTCTTTTTCTTTTCTATGAATTTAGTTTCCACCATGAAGTTCGCCCTGTTCATTCTTGCCCTCATACCATTGGCTTACGCCTACACACTCCCAGCTGAAGAAGAGGAAATCAACAAAAAGATGTCTCGTATGTATTTTTCTTTGTTGTGGGTGGCTGCCTGTCTTGTTTCCGTCAATATATTGTAATGTTTGATGCTCACAAACGTTTGAATCAATATTGTTAAAAAAACGGTCTGGTTAGTCAGTGAATAGAAACTAATGTGTGACCAATTTCTTTTGGTTGCATTCCATATTGGTGTGATCAGTTATAGAAATTGCAAGACAAGGTCATCGATTGATGAATTAATTCTCTCAACTTTTGTTGGGTGTTGGTCACTAAATAATCCGAATTCGCAAAAGCAACAATAAATACTGACTAATTCAGGATAAATTTCCAGTGTAAATTGACCACCAGCACCAGCACCAGCACTACACTAAGAACATCTATGTCAGAGAATTATAGAAAAAGGAATATCTCTCTGCACATACAGAGTAAATGTTCAATTTTTTTTTTCAAATTATTCTGTTTGGACGGCCTGTGAGTGCAACTCATTGTTGGATGGATTGATAGAGAAACAGTTAGCCATATAGCCAGAATCATTTGAAAACTAAAGAGACCTATGTTGAAAACCCATTCTCCTAGAATAGTTAGGATACATGGATCCAAAATGTTATGTTGATTTTAATTTGTAACCATATTTTTTTTGATTCCAGTCAATGATATCATCAACATAATCCAGAATCTAGACCTTTCAGAAGGCTGTGTAAATACCTGCAAGGAACATGTCCAGGGTTTCTGGGTTTTCCTCTGCAATGCTGCCTGCAAGATGTAAGTAAAATAAAAATAATATGAGTTCATGCACGGTGAGCTCACACCCCCACCAATACCTATATATAAGCATAGAAAGTAATATAGAAGTAAGGAAAAACCAAGGTGGATGGATATTATTTCATATTCAATACGTTGAATATTTAGTAAAATGGGTGTGTGTTAATAGTTGTATTTCTCAGGGGGTCACAGAAGTGATTTGTTTGACTGGTTTCAATGAAATCATCGACTTTGTTGATCTTATTGTTGATTATTAGTACATGTATATATATATAAATACACACACACACACACACACACACACACATATATATATATATATATATATATATATATATATATATGTGTGTGTGTGTATATATATATATAATGACATGGATATATAAAATATGAATGTCAACGGTTCGTGCCTATTCACTTTGTCAAATATCAAGCACTGTGATTACATATCATCAATTTCTCTGACTGGAAACGATGAGATCAACAAGACAGAGGTTATCTCTTTGGTAATCTCATTTTGGATTATTAGCACCTAAATCTGAATTATATATATGACAGGCATTTATATATATACATGAGAGACATAAAATATATATTATCCATTTAAACATATATAAAAGGAATTTCACCGACTTGCCAATTTACTTTGTTAAATGTTGAGCACTGTGATTAAATATCATTAACATCAGATAAATTCTGTTTGCTGTAATTTTCTCTTTCTTACAATCTGAATAATGCATCAAGATATGCTGAGTGTAAATTGAGAAACGACGGCTGAAGTTGTAGTCAGCGTAAGGGCACTACTTACCTAAATGAAAAACAATAAGGAAATGTTTACTGTCAAAATCTCTGTCTATTATCCCGCTTATTGAAATTGATCAGTATCAATTGAATCCTTCCATCAATTTATGTTTTCTATTTTCAGCTTCCTCGAGAAGAGCCACTATCAGATGTTGAATGAATAAATTCTTTAAAAAAGATATTTTTGTTCTGTCTTTTCTATCCTTGTCTACCATACTTGAAAACACGATCGTCATGAATGTGGATTTATCTTTCAAAAGTATTGAACTCTATTTTTTTGTCGAGTGCAAAGTGGTCACACACGCACACGTTTATATATATATATATATATATATATATATATATATATATATATATATATATATATATGAACATTCATTCAAGCATATATACTAAGACATACGTACTCATCATATATACAATATTATACATAGCTATATACACACACACAGACACACACACATTTTTATGTCAATAGTCCAGAGAGCCCTACTGCTTTGAACACTCAAAATAGGAAAAAAAAACTATTTCCAAAACTTTATTTCGTCTCAGTCAATTATTTACTAATATCTATAATTTAATCCATTCTTCTTGTGGCTTTTATGCTTAACTCAGAAATAGATATTATAGTACCATGTGTAAATTTTTCTTCCATGGATTATCAGTCGCTCAATATATAACACTTTGGGGTATTTAACTATAAATTATTTTTATTAAAATGACTCTCCAGCAGAGTTGATTAAACAACATCTGTATTGAGCAGATGAAGATATAGCTTTATTCTATCATCGTATTGTACGCGGATATCATTTTATTCTATGCATATATTTTCAAACTAAATGTTTACTTCCATAGAATGCGTGTTTGTGTGTCATTTGGTTAGAAGTTCATGTTCAATAAGATGGGGTAAATGTTGAGATAATCTATTGGGTATCATATCTTGTTCGTTACCGAAATTAACCAAGAAATACCAATAATGAAATATACAGCGAACGAGTGTATATTTGTGTGTGTGTGTGAGCAGTTATAAAATAAGTAAAGATTTACCACTATTGCTCATTACAGATTGTACATAGTCACCTTGGCTTACCTGCCAAGCGGCAAGTTGAAAGCTATAAGCTGTACAGTGAGACTCCCACCCCAAAAAAACCAATGATCAACTGTGGTTAAGTAAAGTAAGGCTAGAATGTGTAAAATCTTATCCGGGGATGTGAATTGAGAATAGAAATGATTGAACTCAAGGTCGTAGTTAGGTGTGAATTGAAGACACAATTTAATAATGTCTATATAACTTTGTGAATTTATCTATTTTGATTTATTTTTCCTGTTCATTTATTTTCGTTTCTCTATTTATTGGGTCAGTGCATGGACACTTGCCCTTTTCCATTAAGCAACTAGGTGAAAAGTTACAGATTCGGCTCGAAAGGTAGGAATTTATTTTGTCTTTTTAATATAAAATAAAATAGTAAATTTTATAGATGTTATGTTTAATTGTGACACTTACAAAAACTTTTCAGAACCCAACAGTTGACCACTTTATGTGAGTATAAGATTTAACTACCCACCATTGCTACGTGTACAGACTCCGATATCAGTTAACACTAGATAAATTCATTGACCGAGGAAGCATTTCAAGAACATTTTAGAATACCAAAAACTAATAGAGAAAAGTGGAAACAATAAGCATAAATTAAAATTCAATGACGATCTGAAGAAGCAGAACTACATGAGTAAAAAAACAAAAACAAAAAAAAGCCCACCTTGTAATGAACAGGTAAAAACAATGTAGGATAATACTATGTAATAAGTAGACGAAACACCCCAAGCAGTAGTAAGTTATATAAAATACAAACATTAACAACATAAAGTTCGAGTATAGTTGTATGAACAATTTTGAAAATAAAATAAAAAATCAGAATAATTATGTTGAGCAGTGGATAGGAAATAAAACAACCATAACACACCATGAAAAAAATACTTGAGGAATGTATCCCCCAAATCCTCTTTTAACCAAAGAAATTTCAACATTAGATATCCCTAATAACAGGGGGGGGGGATATATTATGAATTCACTAAACCAGAGTACAAGGCTAGACTAGCCAACTATAAAGCACATTTTAATGAATAACATAGACGCAAAGAGACTGAACTTTCAATCTATTATCATAAGTTGGAACGAGTGAAAAAACAACGAAACAAACGGTAATTAACTGAGGGTAAGTAAAAGAAAAAAGTTCAATTGTGTAAGAGTGTGATCTCGGGGTGTGAACTGATAATAAAAATTAGCTATTAAACTCAAGTTTGTAGTTGAGTGTGAATTGTAGACGTAAAAAGAGTTTTTATTAAAATATCTGAATAGAAGAATAGAATCTTGGTTGAAGGGAAGCGTAGCACCAAAATTTCAATTCATAGACACGCGATTATGGCACGTGGTAGTAAAGGAGGTCATGGCTTTACCTAAATTCAGGTAACAAATATCAGAGTAGGCTCAATTTAAGACTTTTGACCTGAATCTTTAACCTTACTCTCCGTAACTACATTGAAAATGGCAAGTACCTATGCAGAAACAGAAATTAATGAATAAATGGAATAAAAAAAATTGAATAAAAATAAAATGAATGAAGATAAATACGTAAATCAATTCAAAAAGTGAAACGAATGTAGCTAAATCAAATTAGGAAAATAGAATTATCAATATAGGGAAATATAAAAAAAACTAATCTAGCTCAATTTGTCTGTTCCTATCACATAGCTGACTGCTAGACTGTTAAGCTGAGTGGACTGATAAGTGTACAGGGTGGGTTTGCTCCCTTAAGCAAGTAGGCGGAGTTGGTTTTTCCGAATGGGTATATAAGGTTAAAAATAAAATCTTGGAATTCTTTATTTAAAAATCTTGTAAAAAAATGAAAAAATATGTACAATCTGCCATGATCCATCGAAATTTTATTTTACTCGTTTTACTTACACACACACATCTATGTTGACATATATATATATATATATATATATATATATATATATATATATATATATATATATATAAGGATATATTTTATAATGCGTACATACATATTTGGCATTGAATCAACCTGATTTGACAACGTATTAGTGAGATGTATCTCAAATTGAATGTAGTTAAACGATGACAAACGTTAATAAATGCTACAAAATGTGAATAATATCCTCTCATAGTACACATCGATTATTCGAGAATTACACTCGCTGGGAGAAAAAGCGTGAAAACTATGGTGAAAGAGTATAATCCCAATACAATATTCTCTGTCTTAGCGCAGAAAACAATGAGAAGTAATGGGTGGTTTTTGAAGGATAGAGTAGTAAATATAATTTTTTCCACCGTTGTAACGGTTAGAATATACTGAACGACGAAACAAGGTTATTTAGTTCAGAAGTATTCAAAATGACTTCAATTTCCTTGAACCCTTCAACTGACATATTTCAAAAGAAAAATTCATAACTCAAAGATGTATGATAAATGGAATTGCACTAGTAAATACATTAAAATAAAACAATTTGTAAGCTTCAGTCCACAACCTTCACTATCTCTCAAAATATAATGATCAGTAATATAAATGGAGAAGAGTATAGAAGAAATCGAATAAAAAGTTAGGTCTTTTTAATTTCAACAAATAAACAACAAAACAGTAATCGTAAAACTTCGCCTGATTAATGCAACTTCGAACAGAGTTAGATACAGTCCAGACTCAATGCCCCACATAAACTACCCACATATATATTATATTTACGATATAATATCTCTTATTGATCAATTTTAGGAACTTTCACTTTGTTTAATCGTTAGAAATTATGAAAAAAACCTTTGAAAATGTGACCAATTTTTATCTAAAAAAAACTCAAAACAGCCCCCCACTCAAGGGATCCGTGGTTCTTTAAACCCTCTGTAATTTACTTGCCACAAAATGAGTTGATAAATGTTGGCTGAAAATTCATTTCAGACATTCTCTACTGGACTCTCTAAATCTTAGCACTCAAAGTATCAAGAGATAAGTCCATTTATATTCAAATGAAGTATTTTTCAATTACCCAATCCAGTTTTTATCTTCCTGAAAGGCTAAATGTTCTAATTAGTTAATGCTTTGTAAGTATGAGGACGATCCATCAGATTTGCCCTTCTTTTTCTTGAATTACAAAAATATATTTGGTAACTTATGCAATTTAATTATCCTTTCTTTTCTTTTTTTTTACCTACCGTTTATTCGAGTGAATTCTACACCTTATATCATCTCGTAATACCAAAAATGAATTTGGTGATAGAACTTAAAAAGTTTAAGTAGAAATTGACTGACAGGAAGCCTCAGTTCAAGTTGTATGAGCACCTGTCGTCAGTAAATTATAACATTTTAAAAACAGCCTATCATTTAATTATGACAACTTTTTAAAATCTACGGTGATTTAAATGTAAATAAATACAGAAATTGATCACATCCAGGGAAAAATATTCAGAGAATAAGAAGAATTTGATATCAAAATATTTGATTTAGCTATTATTCATATTTTTCTCCTCTAATTCATTAATTATATTATTTCAGTTGTAAAACATTTCTAAGATTGAATAATAAAAAGAATTATACCGTATATAAACCATATGTGTTAGTCTTCCTTGCGAGGCATTAAGTCTGGGCTGTTCCTTTCAATGCCGAAGGGTGTATTAATCAAAGATTAACGATCAACATGTTCCGTTTTACTGTTCAGTTTTCAGTAACCTTTATAAGAGTGGTACATAAATGCTATGTCCCACCCTATCCCTCTAAATCCACCCATTACTTCTCATTGCTTTTTATCCTATGTTAGAAAATACGATCTTATGATTCTGCTCGATTACCTAAGTGAACAAACTTTCTCTTTCAGTGACGGTGATTCTAAAATAATTGGTATATCGGACGGCTGAGAATATTTGCATCAGATAAATTTCCATAAAAGATCTATGGAGATAATCCGTAGAACATGAAAAAAATGATAACATGGAAAATAATTTCATATAAATAGGTTGAATTCAAGACTTCAATATCTACTTTTTTTTAAAACAGACAACAGTTAAGGTTTTTTATATGTTATCTGCACATATTTTATGAAAACATCGCGCTTACTGATAACCATACGTATTTTCCCATGTGATGTGGACTTAAATAACGTCAGCATACTGTCAATAATTTTCCCGTAATCTTATCAATTTATGGGTACCACCTTGTACGCTTATATATTTATAATTATTAGGCCCTCGTTGACGTTTGCTCTCAGGTAAAGAAAGATAGCTATCCTCATTGATCTGATATATATATATATATATATATATATATATATATATATATATATATATATATATATATATATATATATATATATATATATATATATATATATATATATATATATAACTTCTCTGGAGCCAGAAGAATTGTTTTCTGGGTGACAACAGCATTGTTTCTCGAAGCGAGCAGAATTGTAAAAGAAATTTCAAAAAGTTTATCATCCGTGTAATTTTGGTATGTCTGTTTTTAAAGATAATTTAAAAAGCTTATTAGATGTATTTTTTTGATGTTTGTGTCTCTAAACGTCAGTTCTTTGAAAAAAATGCATTGAAAAGCATATTATCTGTTTCACTTTGCCATGTCTGTTGGCCCATCAGAAATCTCAAGGTCACAAATCACATTCATTAGAGTGTGACAAAATAGATTTCAAAACAGTTTTATACAGTAAATACATATTTGATAAATGATTTTGCGTTGCAAATTGTTCCATCTTCTCTTTGATACATCAGAAAATCGGTTGACCAAGTTCAAACGGTCCGTACGTCCGTAAGTAACTGCAGGAAATGCAAAAAGTGTTGTAACTGTCCCACCTGAATCGTAATAAAGGTTGTCAAAATATCTACCAGTGTTAGTATTGAGTTTGAGCAGTTTGTTTACTTTCTCTTACTTTAGGGATTGGCAGTCCGCCGACTCAAAGCCGCTGAGTATAAATATATATTTAAAAGGTTTCTTTGGTGAAATATCAGCAAAATTGTAACAGTCAAGTGGTTGGGCAGAGAGTTGAATAGAAACAAAATCACGCTACAATAGATATATTCTCCTAAAAGGATAGAACGAACAGAAGCTGTCAAAAGTATATTCTTATATATATATATATATATATATATATATATATATATATATATATATATATATATATGTATGTGTGTGTGTGTTTGTGTATGTGTGTGCATGTGTGTGCGCGTGTGTTTATATCTGGCATACGAGGATCTACATGGTCTAGTCATTTTTGGGATCACAAACCACTTTGCCAAATAAGTATCACATTGAAAACTATTCTTAGTTAATGTGGTGGCAGTAATATCGATAACATTCCAATTCACTTATAAAAATAGTGAATATATCATGTAATAACCGCCATAGTATGGAACTGAAAAACAAATATGGAAAATACAATCAACACACTAAATCATTTTATTAAAATTATCACATCAATATTCAGTTTAATAGGGAAATACTTCGGATCAGAATCATATAAAACATCATAGAAGACTTAGATAATTCCAAGATTTTTTTTCAAGTATTCAAATGTTAGGTATATCATATTGATAAGGCTAGTTAGATTAGTTTGGTTTGTCTAGGATCATCCCCATTAAGGTTAGATAAAATCTGGCAATAAATAAACCATATGTAAGAACATAATTGGAAGCTGTATCTTATAGACTATAGTATAGCAGACCAAATCCACAAGTTTTGAAATTACTTAAAAATTACAATTCTCTAACTGTATACACCGGTCGTGCTCACTTTTTGGCACTAAATGATGAATTGGGGTCAACTGCCCTTGGCATATATATACCTGTGATTCTTGACATACGATGTAGAGCTCTAAAGAAATGGTAATTTTTTTTTTGTTCCATTGTGACCTCATACATAGCTACCAATGGGATAACCGATTGTTATCTTTGTTTTTCAAGCTTCTTGCGGTAAATTTTCTTCCCTCCCTGAGAAGACTGAGGCCTGTGGTAATTTCCCTGCTCTGGATAAAATAATGAAACAGAGCCAATTTTTGGAAATGGTCAAATTCTATAACAGATTCATCCCAAATTGTGCAAATATTCTCCGACCGTTTACTCTTATTTTGATTGATATTAAGAACTGTAGGTTTCACTGTCTGACAAGGCATTGACAGCCTTGGACAAAATCAAGACTGACTGCTCATACCAGAAGTCTTTTGTCCTGCCTTACACAGAATTATGCCTAACTTGTGATGCTGTGGATCGTGCCATAGATGGTGTGTATCCTCATTGATCACAGATCACTCCTCTATTCGTCCTAGACTAAAACAGAGAGATAATACATTTTGATTAACTCTTCAAATACGCTTCTAATACTGCCACATAAAAGGCAAATCCAGTATCACATCAGACGACCTCCCTTATAACAACGCGGTTCTATTGAACCTGGCTTATTGATGCAAAAGCCACTGCCAGAGAACAACTCAACGACACACAGCCACACCAAAAAAGAGTAAGATAAGATGATACCAGTTCACTCAGACTCTTCACAGCCTGCCTCGAGATGATCTTCCGAAACCTGGACTGGGAGAACAGAGGAATCAAGATAGACGGCGAATATCCAAGCAACCTAGATTTGCAGAAGACATTGTCCTTTTTGTTGAGAACGTACACTATCTCCAACTAATGCTAGATGAACTAAACGAAGAAAGCAAAAGAGTAGGCCTACACATGAACAAAACAAAAATCATGTGCAACAATCATATCGAAAATAAGGAGATAACTGTCAAAATCGACGATGCAAAATTGAGAAAGTACATCTACTTAGGACGACAAATCTCTATGAAACCCACGGAGAATCACCGTGGGATGGCAAATCTTCGTCAGAGCAAGCTGAACCTTCAAAAACAAGGTGATCCCAATAATCCTAAAAAGAAAGGTATACAACCAATGCATTTTCCTGATAGTTACTCATGGAGCTGACACATAAAACCTAACCAAGAGACAATACTGCAAACCGAGAAGCATGCAGCGTGCGCATGAGATAATCTTGCTCAACCTCACATGGAGAGATCATAAGACAGCACAGAACAAAAGGAAGAAAAGACATCATAGAATCCACTTGAAAACTCAAATGCAAATGGGCTGTTCATGTTTCTAGAATGAAAGACAACTGATGGACATCACGACTCACAACATGGATCCCAAGAGATCACTTGCAAAACTGAGGCCGACAAAATACAAGATGGAGAGATGAACGAAACGTATTCAGAAAATACAGGCTCCGCCACGCCCATGGTAGATAAATGTTGCGAATCCTGAGGAAGGTATTTGTCCAACAACGGACGTTAAAAAAATGATGATGATGATGATGATGATGATGATGAAGAAGAAGAGAAACAAACAGGAAAAATAAAAAATAAATTCACAAAGCGAAATAAACATAATCAAATCAAACATCAAAATTAGAAGAACTAAGACACTATCGATATTGCAAATCTGGAAAGTTCTGACCAATCTCATTCTCCAGTCTCAGTCTCCTGCAATAGCACGAATTGAAATTTTCGAACTATGCTCCTTTTCAACCAAGATTTTGTCAACCAATTTTTCATTTTTGATATTAAAGTGAAAACTTTTTTTTATGTCTGTAATTCACTCCTGACTACGACCTTAATCATTTCTATTCTCAGTTTGCATCCCAAGTTAAAATTTGACACTTTCAAGCGTTTTTTCACTTACCATCAGTTGATCATCGTTTTTTTCTCACCTCTCAACTTGCAACATTCAACTGTCCGCTAGACAGCTAAGCCAAGCAGACTACGTACAATCTGTGATGAGCAATAGAAGAAAATCTCAATTTATTTCATAACTGCTTGCACACACATGTACACACATTTGATGTACATTTCATAAGTTCCTTCTCTATCTGAATATATGTGCTCTCCCAACTCTTGAATGGAGCACTCTGGTAGGTGAAGAATCGTGCGTAAGTAAATATATCGCCTAATTCGGTCCTATTGACCATCCAGTTCTGCGTAGAACATCTGCCTCTTGGTCTGAAGCGAAGGTTTCGATCTAACTTTGCTGTACTGGAATGGATATTGGTTAGTCTATAGCCACGCTGGAGAGTTGTAATGCAACAAAACTGTCCGTGGATGACACAATTATACATATATATATATATATATATATATATATATATATATATATATATATATATATATATATGTTTGCATATAGATATAGGTGTCTCAACGCTCCTGATAAGCAGAAGTTCTAATTGCTGCACTCGAACCACCCACCTCTAATTCAGTCTGTAAAGCAGAGTAAAACAAAAAATGCTTTCGAGTGAATGTGTGTTTGGGTCGCGCACACACTCATTTCTTCATTTTCTTTATTCGTTTACATGGTCGGCTCTCTGATTTGATACTCGGTGAATCCCGGAGCCGAACTAAATATTTTTTTCTACTAGATTATTTAAACATTTATCATCTTGTTGGATATGAACATCCAACTAATCACACACACACACACACACACACATACACAAGAAAACACTACATAAGTAAAACCTTTGTCTGAAAACTGTTTTAAAACAAAATAACATCCATGTAATTTACAATATGATTATACCCTAAATGAAAAAAATGAACAACATGAATTATCAAAATGACCTTAAAAATGACAAAATAAAGATTTATCTTAAAATCATACCATAAGGGGAGGTGTTGTTTGATCAGCTCTGCTGAAAAGCTAGGTTTTACAACTGTTTTATTGTTAAATTCCCCAAACCGTTACACGATGGACAACTGATGATTCATAACAGAATAATTTACACATGGTACTAACAGAATTACATAAATTACATGAGCAGATATTAATAAATAATCGACTGAAATAATGTAAATTTTTCAAAAGTGTTTTTTTTAATTTTGAGTGTTTAAACAGTCAATCGTTCTAGACTATAAATATATTTATGTGTGTGTTCGTATATGTGTAGACATTTATATGTACAATATTCTATGTGATGAGTATACATGTCTGTATATATGTATGAATGAATGTGTGTCCATATATATATATATATATATATAGTGTCATCCACAGACAGCTGTTTGTAGTATTACAACTCTTCAGTGTGGCTATAGACTTTCCATTATCCCGTCCAGTACCACGAGGTAGGATTGAGACCTTTGCTTCAGATATCCTACCTCTGAACTACGGAACTGGACGGTCAGTAAGGCTGAATTTTAGCGATATATTTATTATAAGTTAAATTTCCTGTCAACAAGAGTGCTATTCCTATGGAAAGGCATTGCATATATATATATATATATATATATATATATATATATATATATATATATATATATATATATATATATGTATGCATGTGTGTGTGTGTGTGTGTGTGACCACTTTGCACTAGGCAGAAAATAAGAGTTTTATTATTTTTGAAAGATAAATCTACATTCATGACGATCGTGTTTTCAAGTATGATAGACAATGATAGAAGGAACTGAAAAATAAAAAATGACTTTTTTGAAAAATTCACTCGTTCAGCACCAAATCGTGGTTCCTCTCCAGGAAGCTGAAAATAGAAAACATAAATAGATTGAAGGATTTAATTGATACTGATTAGCTTCAATAAGCGGGATAATAGACAGGGATTTTCAAAGGAAACGTTTTGTTATTGTTTTTCATTAAGTAGTGTCCTTATGCTGACTACAGCTTCATCCGTCGCTTCTCAATTTACACTCATCTCATCTTTTGCATTATTTAGATTACAATTAAAAAGAAAAATTACCAGTTGATGATATTTAAATTTCTAAACTGAATCCTTGCATTCCATTCAATATACATGTGTACATCTACATACAATCTGGAACCCTATAATTTCCCATCATGACCCAACTCTGCTCAAAATCCTAGATAAGCCTTGAGATTATACAAGTTTCATTATTTTATATGTCTATAGTCTTGTCTTTGTATCAAGAAATAACTATTGAATATTAGGCAAGATGTCAGACACTTGATATCAGATTGGCAAAGTGGTTTGTTTGATTGCATGCAAAAATTTGCTGAGAATGTTCCTTAACAGTGGCAGATTCAGGAGTTCAAGTAAAGGAGGGTCAAAATTTAAAAAATATATATTTTTTCTATGAAATCGTGAATATTATTCATATATTAATTGTACTTTCCGGGCAGAGGACACACTCTTGACCTCTGGATCATCTGGACACTAATCCCTACCTCTGGATCCTTACCTGCTTGCCTATTTGATATTCTGTTTTAGAATCAATAACAATAATATTTTGATATTATTTTTCTGAGATCCACGCCTTATCCAATCATTGTTTATTCTATAGGCCACCCACGTACTCTTTTAAAAAAGGCTTGTATTGAAACTCCTCTAATGCTACATCTTCGTGTGAGGGTTAGCAAGCTAGCCAAGTAGCTTATATCATTACTAAAGTGAGCCCGAGAAGACGAAAACTGAAATCACATATTATCTATTTCTTAAAATCTCTCAGTGAGAAAATGTTTGTTTTAATTTGTATATAGATCTTTAAACAACTCTCTATAATTGCAACAAGGTTATTACGATCAAATGTAATTGACCTTGTGTTCAGATTGGCTCTTGAACTAAGAAACATGGAACGTGCACAACCAGGGCTTATGCTAAACATCACATAGGAAATCATAAGATAGCATATCTTGGAAAAAAGCAGGGGTTAGGTATATCATAGAGTCAATGAAGAAACTGCAACGGCAATGATCAGTTTATGTATCGGGAGTGCCAGACAAAATCTTGACTTCAAGACTCATAACCTGGATCTCAAAAGATTATATGGCAAAATTCGGTCGGCAAAATGATGTGACGGTCTAGATGAGTTCAGACAATTTCAGAAAATATTTACCCCGCGATGCTTACGACCAAAGGGTTTGCCAAACCTTAGGGACAATCACTCATAATAGTGATGGGTGATTGAGGGGAAGTAAAAAAAAAACAACAACCTTACCTGTTGTCTGTTTCAAGGAAAGTAAATATCAAAGTCTCGAATTCAACCTATGTACATGAGATCATTTTCATGTTATCTGGATACATTTCATGTAATCATCGTGCATACTGATGACCAAATGTATTTTCCCATGTGATGTGGACTTATATAACGTCGGCATACTGTCAATGATTTTCATGTAATCTTATCAATTTATGTGTACCACCTTGTACGCTTATATATTTTTACTTATTAGGCTCTCTTCTTAACGTTTGCTATCAGGCTAAAAACGATAGCTATCTTCATTTATCTGATATATATATATATATATATATATATATACATATATATATATATATATATATATATATATATGACAAAGAAAAAATTACGCAAAATCTACAGTAATTGGTTGCAATGCTGGATGCGTAAGATTTTGGCATATTTAGATTACACAGCCTGTGGTACTTATTCACAAGCTTCAATTATAATTTTGAATGAGATTTTTCTATTTGGGACGTCGGTATTGATGAAATGGCTTTCCAGGAGCCAGCATACTTGTTTTGCTAAGTCTGTTAGCCTTTCAGAAAACTCATAGCTGCAGTTCACATTCACTGGAGTGTGACAAAATAGTTTTTGAATCAGTTAAAATTTTGTACAGTAAATGAATATATAATGAATTTGGGTTACAAACTGTTCCATTCCTCATGACTAATACTAACATTATAAAAAGATTTCATTTTATTGTATTTTCAGAATAATATTTTCGTTAAGATAAAAGGCATGTAAGTAATGTATTTTTGAGATGTTGCAGCCGCTTCTGTGTAGTGTTGCAATTGAACCCAGGGTTGAGAACAGTTCCAACATCTGACCTTTTCATTCGAATAGATATCGTATACCATATGTCATATGTAATAATATTTGAATGGTATGGGTAATTAACAGATAGGTGTAAGTCTAATACATCAGAAATCCATTGACTTAGTCCAAATAGTCCATGAGTAACTGCAAGAAATGCAACAAGTTGCAACCGTCCCCAGAATCGCCTGAATCGTAAGAAGAGTGGTCAAAATATCTACCAGTGTTACCATGGAAGACGAGCAGTTCTTTCATATTCTTTCATTTTAAAAATTGAAAGTCTACTATTTTAAAGCTGCTAAAAATGTAAATATATTTTTGCGAGGCTTCTCGTATGAAAGGGGTTAGCTCACTTGTTGGCACTAAATGATAAATTGGAGATAATTGCCTTTGGCAGAGATCTACCTGAGATTCCTTACAAACGGTGAAGAGGCCTGGAGGAATGGTGAATTCTTTCTATCTTGAACTCACACAGAACTATTAATAGGTTAATCTTCTCAGACCGTCGACTGATATACCAATTGATATTAAGAATCGTGGCATTGCAATGTCTGACAGGGCATTGACAGCCTTGGACAAAATCAAGACCGACTGCTAATGCCACAAATCTTTCTTTTGTCCTACCTAACACAGAGTGGTGCCTAGCTTGTGATGCTATAGATCGTGCCATAGATGGTGTATATTTTCACTGATCTGAGACAACTCTTTGGCGCGTTCTAGACTAAAACAGAGAGATATTCATCTCGAGAGATAAGAGATTTCGATCAATTCTTTGAATACACCTCTAATATTGCCACATGAAAGGAAAATCCAACATTACATCAGACGGCTTCTCTCGTAGCATTAATGCCATTCTGTTGGACGCTGTTATCGATGTGCTGCCGAACAATTCAACGACACACTGCTACAACACTATCTACAATCAAATGCACTTCAATTCCACGACGCCTTGGTTGCACAGTCAGACCTTCACATAACATACAACAACCAATCAAGTGCGTCCCTTTGAAAAGCCAAGGAAGCAAATATTCCATTCAACACAGTACACTTCACATCTGGGAGTGGAAGCTTCAATCAGACTAGTTGCTGAAAGATATGTGTGACATAGAATGAGGTCTGACACCCGCCTGTTAGTGAGAACCTGCATGGCAAGTCAGGAATCGAAAATGAACAAGCACACGTGTGCACTGGCCGGCGTGTTTCCTAGCACAGATGGATATTTTTCAGACATTCTCATCGAAATCACAAGACCCCTACCGCCATTTAAGGGTTAAACATATTTGTTGACCTGTGTCGACCAGTTCATGCTCTAGGCTTTTCTCACCACCAACATTACTGCAGAGATAGTCGTACCTGCTCTTTTGTCAGGATGGATAGCTAGATTCTGTGTCCCATCGGTAACCACGACGGACAAGGGACAGCCGTTTGAGTCAAGCTCCACACTTTCCAAACTTCTTGGGTAGCCAGGGAGTTCACACAGTTGCCTATCAGCCTGAAACTAACAGCTATATGAAATGCTTCAACGGCTAAACAATTAGACTGCGTTCACTGCAAATACCCTCTACCAATGGTTCTCCTTGGACTTGGTGCTGCTGTTAGGAACGACATAAAATATTCACCGGCATAACTAATCTATACAACCACACTACGCCTATCAGGACAACAGGTCGTCAATACACCTTTTGAGAACACGAACTCTCATTCTTTTCTTGACAAACTTAAATTTTATATTGTGCAACGATCACATTTGCAAACAAGGAAGGCAAACAAAAAAACATACATGATGCATTACATACACAAGCGGACACTTCGGCCAGCCCATATTGGTCCATACAAAGTCACCTACAGATATCGAAAATACTTCACGTTACTAATTAGAAACACACGTCAGAACATAAGCATATACAGATTGAAACCGGCTTTCCTTGATAAATAAGCAGGTAACACAACAACAGAATCATCTGCATCAGAACAGTCTGCTCAAAAACATTAGACACAACAGCCACAACAAACACTCCAAACACAGCCAATAAAAAGCACAACAAGCGTCGGGCGCCTGGTACGATAGCCTGAATGGTTCCAAGCAACATACAGATGCTAGTTTTCCCTTTAGATATTCTGCATCTCTCTGAGAGTGGGTACTTTCTAGTGTTCATATCTTAGCACTGAATAATAAATATAAAAAAATTAATAATATCTTAATTTATTTGCCCTAGTAAGATATCTACCAGTAATTCCCAACACACGATGAAGATGTCAAAAAGAATGGTAAATAGTTTGTCTTTTCCATCTTGAACTCACACAAAACTACCAATAGGATAGCTGATTGTTATCTTTATAATATTTGAGCTTTTCACGGTAAATCCAATCTCTCTGTTCTGGTGGCCTTGAGATGTTTCCGCTCTCTGCTTCAGCTAGTATAGTTTTTACACTCACCTACTATACACTTAATGTATACAGAGTAATCTTTCACTTTCTCTAGAATCTTTCCTTTCTTATCTCAAAGAACACATTGAAACAAAGGTAAACACTTCCTCCGTAGTTAGGACAAAGACATCACTTTCCGTACATTCTTTACTCGACTTTATAATTTAACGTGGTAGATCTCGCCAAACAATTTCGTGCCTGGAGTAAACTCTCACTTTTTTTTCAATTCCCCCAGGGAATGAAATTTAAGTATTATTGTTAAGTTGTTTGTTTGGACTTTCTTCCATCTTTCTTATTTTTCAACTTTTTCCCTTCAATGTGATCACACATAATTTTCTTGAATTTATCTCCATAGGTCTTTTATTGGAATTTATCTGATGCTAATATTCTTAGCCATCCGATTCACCAATTATTTTAGAATCACCGTCACTGAAAGAGAAAGTTTGATCATGTAAGTGATAGAGCAGAATCATAAGATAGTATTTTCTAACCTAGGATAAAAAGCAATGAGAAGTAATGGGTGGATTTAGAGGGATAGGTTGGCAGATCTAATGCCTTATAAGAAAGACTAATAAATATGGTTTATATACAGTATAATTCTGTTTTATTATTCATTTTTAGAAATGTTTTACAATTAAGATAATATAATTGATAAATTATACCTAAATTGATTATTTTGATTTTAAATTGTTGTAATTCCTCGAAC
This sequence comes from Thysanoteuthis rhombus, assembly GCA_963457665.1. NCBI lineage: Eukaryota > Metazoa > Mollusca > Cephalopoda > Oegopsida > Thysanoteuthidae > Thysanoteuthis > Thysanoteuthis major. The sequence goes on from OY735218.1 coordinate 5,807,708, forward strand.
ATTTTTAAAAATGTGATCGACTTTTATCTTCGTTTACAATTAAACCCCAGCATATTTTAGAGCAGTCTTTAACTCGAGGGATGGGTTGTTTTGAAAATCTCTGTAATATACTTGATATTTGCTAATAAGGAATTGTGGATTCCTGTCAGTCGATTTCTACTCAGCTTTTCAAATTCTACTGCTGAAATGTTTTAGGCATTATAAGATGATATAAAGTTTGAAACAAAAGAAAACTCACTAGAATAAACAATAAGTATACATAGAGAAAAGAAAAGGTAATTACATTGCGAAAACCATCATTTATATTTTTTGCAATTCAAGAAAAAAAGGAGGTAAATCCGATAGATCGTCCTCAGACACACCCAGTTATTATCTCATAATTCTTATATATATATATATATATATATATATATATATATATATATATATATATTGAATGTAAAAGGTATTCAATATATTCCAATGAACCGACTTTTGACTGAATTTTGACAGGTCAACGGTTACATTTAAGACCTATTGCACTCATCAGCAACCAGCAATAGGTTGTTTCCTGCGGATTATGAAAATGAATAACCCATTCACATTTCAGTTACATATTCTTCAATCATCTAATGTGGTTGGTTTGTTTCTGAAAATCTAACTTTTCGAACCAGTAATACTATGTATGTATAATGATTATCTATCAGACTTACCTCCCTTTTTCCCGAATCATCCAAGAAATATCAACCATATTTCGTTTCCTTTTCTCTATGTATCCCAAAGATTTTTTGTTTTTTTTCCATTTTTTTGCTTATTATTGCGGGTTATATTTTTTCTTAATTCTTCGAAAAGAAAAAAAACAATAAAAAAACCCCCCAAAAAAACATTCTGCGTTAACTTGAATACGTCACAGTTCAATCTTTTTCAACGCATATTGTAGCAAGTACATTATAGAGATTTAAAAGATCCTCCAATCTTTGAGTGAGGGACGTTTTAAGATTTATTTGTACGAAAATTTACAAAGATTTTAAATAATTTCAAACGTTTCAACAAGTAGTTATTTATTGATAATAATATTTGTATTATTTTGTATTATTTATTTATCAATTTTTTAAAAAATTGTTGATAAAAAGTTATTCAAAGTGAAAATTTATAAAGCCGAATAATAAAAGGTATTATATCGTAAACAAATATCATTTATCAGAAATTCACGATTTCTGTTTTATTGTTTATTTGATGAAATTAAACAAACCTCACTTTTATTCTAATTCTTCAATTCTCTTCCCCATTCATATTACTGATAATAATATTTTGAGGGAAAGTGAGGGTTTGGAGAGATGCTTATAAATTGATTATATTCTACTGTTTATACTAAAACAATATCATGTATCATATAAGTCTAAACTGAGAACTGCTCTTTTGAAATGTATCATTTGTTGGGTTCTAGAAAATTTAAAAGTCTCGTTGTAGACTTCTAAACTAAATAGCATTGTTTCACCGTTCAGTTTGATTGAAACATAACAACTGCGGAGGGAAATGGTATGTACTACTCTATCCTTCTAAAACCCCTCATTACTACTCATTACTTCTCAATTCTTTTCTCTCCTATGTTAGAAAATATTGCATTGGGATTCTACTCCTTCACCCAAGTTGTCACAGTTTTCCTTTCGGTGACAGAAATTCTGAAATAATGTGTACTATTACAGGTTAACACTTATATTTTCTTATAAATTTTGGCACCGGTCTACTACATTCAACTTGGGATACTAATCACAAATTTGCAGTCAGATTTGACTGATTTACTAAAACATATTTACGTAGTCTTTAAAGCTTTGAACATTATAAAACCTTTTAGGATTCCTGTTGTGTCATTTGTGTCACTTATTCCCCGAGATCTGTCGATACAATTTATGTGATTTTCTTCAGCATTGTTTCCCTGTTTTACGTATACTTTTAAAATATTTTTCAATGTATAAGTTTTGTCTTGTTTGGGTAATCTGTTGTTTACATTGTAACCGTCCAGGGGATTTTAAAAGCAAACAGTTATCCGCTACAGCCATTCCATCATCCTATCCAGTACCGCGAGGCAGAATTGAAACCTTTACTTCAGTGAATTTAAGCGTTATATCTAAATTACACAGAAATCCCTTATCCACCAGTGCTCAATTCCTATAGAAGAGCATTGCTTAAGCTTACAGTGGATATATACATATTTTAATATATATATATATATATATATATATATATATATATATATATATATATATATATATATAAGTAAAAGAATTTCCAGTGGATCATTGAAGATTGTACATTTTGTTTTTCTTGAAAACAATTTTCAGATGAATGGTTTGGGGATTTTCTTTTTAACTTTATACATCCATTTGGAAATTCCAATTCCGCTTACTTATTAGGGGAGCTGACAAACCCTGTAAAATTATTGGTCAGCCTGGCTTAGCTGCCTAGTGGTCAGGTATGTAAGCTCTGATTTGCAGGCAACATCGTCTTTCTTGCAAAGAACCTTGAGGACCTCCAATTAATGCCAGACGAACTGAACAAAAAAAAAAAAAATAAAAAAGCAAGAAATTTGGCCAAGAAACGTCGTGTACGAATGTTAGTAATAAATGTACCACGATCAAAATCGAACATGCAATTTATAATTATTTTCTAGGATTATATATCCGGTTTTAATAATATCATTGTCCTCGTTGAAAAACAATAGAGCAGATACGGACAGTGAATGAACAATACAGACATAAAGCATATATTTAGGCCTCTGACCTTCCAGCGGATTGTTTAGCATTGAACGTATTTTGCAATCTAAACCCCCTTCCCATCTGATAATTTACTTTGCCCATAATCCACCACGTCACGCCAACAAACCAATGACTAAGCCATACATAACGTAGTTGAAAATTACTGCAGACTCATGAAAGAACCTGGAAATATCTTGTTGTTTAACCGAAAGTGCTTGGTATAATAACATTTGGGACAACTCATACACTCGGATAATACAAGTATACATTATATTGTGCAGAAACAAGACAAAATTTATAGGATGTTCCTTGTTCATCGTATTCGACCAGACATGCATTTGTATACATAGATACATATAGGCACATACCCGTAAAAATTGACTGAAATATTTATGTTCTGATTGGCACTAAGGGGCTCGCAGCACTTTTATTTGGTAATTTATCGTCAATGATTTAAGTAGCCTAATTCTAGGGTCTTTTCAAGTCCCAGTTCAACGCAAACTGAATGATTATCTCACAAAAGTCTTAGATCTTAACAATGAAATTAAACAAACATTAAACATTTCAACATTCTGCATTTTGTGACTTAGATCTACATTGCTATGACATCAACTTATCACATTTTACAAACCTTTCATAATTATATCGCCTCTGTTAATGTATTTAACATGGACTAATCCATTATAGTGGACAAATGATGAATTCAACACCACCAAATCTTCATCCTTCAGGTCTTCCCAACACAACTACCCATTTCAACCAAACATTTCATAATATACTGAGATTTTCATTAAAATCAGAACGGAGGAGTCAAATGATTTGCATGAATTTGATTTTGAGTAATTTTTCTCAAAAGAAAATAGGCAATTTCATGGGTTCTCCGTTCGCACTCTCAGAAAACAAGTCAGTCAGAGAATATTTCTTCTTTTCGTTTTTTCATCTTACATTTTAGACCTAAGGAATCATTTTTTTCCTTTCAATTTTATAGTCTTTCAGATAATTTGACCTTTGAATCTTAAAGAATTGTTTCAAAACATAATTTCTTTCAATATCTTTCAGAATTCCCCAAATTTGTCTAGTTTATCTCTTTATCTTGTGTTCTGTCGTCCTCAGTTTCTGATGTAATTTCTGGGGATCTATGTTGTGAGTCGTGATGTCCATCGGTTGTCTGTCAACATGGTCTGCTCATTGCCATTTTAGTTTATTTAATAGTTTCTATGATGTCTCGGACTCCCGTTTTCTTCCTTATGTACTGTGCTGTCTTGTCTTGTGTCTCCATGTGAGATTGAGCATGATTTTCTCTTGTGCAGGTCTGTAGGTCTATCTCATATAATAGATACTAATTCTAATGCTAAATAAATCAGTCAGAGCAACAATACACCAGTGTTTTGGAACGCAGTAAATGCAATCGGTGATCCTTATTCAGACCCGTTTCTCTCTCAGTTTCGCGTGATTTCATTTTATTAGACATTAAAACTTTCTGGAAAATAGTCAGCTTTGCGAAAATATATATTTGAGGGTTTTATAAGTGGATGTTTCATTTATCTATGTTACTATAATGCTGAATTGCACCCTTACTTTCAGTTCATCGTAGGTAACCATGTATGAGGATTTCTGTTTTAATCAGTGCTAATAAAAATTTGTCAGAATCTTTTTAAGAATCTGACCCTAAATTGACAATAAACATGTTTCCCTAAGAGAAAAAACGATAGCCCTAATCTGATCCTAATCTAGACCCAAATATGAAGATAAAACAGAGACATTCAAATCCTGTTGTAAATATTTGACATTCAAACTACTACAAAAGTCATTGAATAAATTCTCAGTTTTTCAGAGAAGTTGATCTTTGAGGTTTTGATAAGGGACTACAAAAGCTTGATTGACGTTTTTTGAAATCTCTATAAAATATCTTTTGCTTCCTTGCGCTGTCATGTTTACTGATTTTTTCCCCAGGCAACGCCGGGGATCTCATTTAGTATTGATACGAAACACTTCATCATCATCAGTCTTTTAGCGTCCGTCGTTGGACATAGACTTTCCCGGGTTTGCCACACTTCCCTATCATGGGCGTCACGGAGCCAGTACTTCCCGAACTCTATCAAACATTTTGCCAGCCTCGGTTGCGCATGTGGTCTCGGGGGAACCATGTTGTGAGTCGTGATGTCCATCGATTGTCTGCCATTCTTGCAACATGGCTAGCCCACTACCATTTGAGATTTTTAATGGATTCTATGATATCCCTAACTCTTGTTTTTTCTCAGTACTGTGCTATATATATATATATATATATATATATATATATATATATATATATATATATATATATATATAGTTATGATCAGTACATTTTTTACATGAGTAAACAATCGTACTTGAGAGTACAGTATACAAAATCAGGATGAACTAAACAAGAATATATTTTTGAAAATCTTCTTTCATACAATGTCATTTAGCTGGACTTCTCCAAGAGGCTGAAAATGTAAAACAGATATCGATCAGAAGATTCAATTGATGCTGATCAATTTTGATAATCATGATAATAGACAAGGATGGTCAAGAGAAAGGTTTAGTTATTGTTCATATTTAGTGTAAGTAGTTCTCTTACGCTGGCTATGGCGCCAAAAGACTTAGACGGAAACTCGAGTTGAGTCATTCAATACATCATGCGCTACATCACCCATAGCGAGGAGTTAAGATGGATTCATGCCATTCCCACGGGCATTAGAACAAAGTGAGCCCAAACTGCCCAAACTGGAGTTTGAACTTGGCTCGCTAAGACCATTCCCTATGCTTTTACTCGCGCTCTACTCGTTTTACGTTTTACGATATTTTTTTTCTGATTGTTTCTTATTAAATAATTTATTTGGGGGTTGACAGGGGAAGAGCACTTACCGATACGGAGATTCGGATCGGTGAACTGTCTCCAGCTGTGACAGTTTGCGTTCACTTCACACGAATGCTCTTGGGAAAAGTCTATATTCATCTCTTCCCCCTCTTCGTCATGGTCCACCATGACTAGGTAACCTTATTCCCATTTCTCACTTTGGGAAGGCTTATATCAAAAAACAGACCTTGAAAGGCGGATCAATTTGAAATAATTTCAGCGATATGCAGTTACTCTTATTCTCAGGCCCCATGTACTCAAAAAATTCAAGACTGCAATCATTTGTGTTCGAGCCCATGAAAAAGTCAAAATTTCGAATGCTGATTTACAAGGCTGGGATTTCTTCCTTGGACGATTATGGAAAGCTCCAGATCCCACTGCTTACATCCCACCTTATGCTCTACTATATTGGTCTTGGTGAATAAATAAATGCGTCAATAAATTCTGTCCAACGGTGTAGCCAATGATTTGGGGGCATCGGAACCTTTATTTTTTGGGGGCCCTCCAACATTTGGTGAGATCTGTAAATAAAAATAGTACATAAATATATAGATATATAGGTATATAATGTTTTTAGGGTTTGTTTCATATATGGTAATAGTACTCAATAGATAGATGTACAATTGTGTTGTTACTGATCAGATTCAAACAGTCATTACGATTAACCTGCCTAAAATACATACATGTACACATGAAAATGACAATTGGGAGATGAAGAAGAAACATCTAGAGATAGGTGATACATCCCATTTTTTTTAATACTCCGTGGGCATATTTTGATGCATTTTAACGGGGGTCAGCAATCTTTTTCGGAGGAAAAATTTTCACGGCGGTTCGCAAGGGAGAATTGTTGTTTAAATTTCCGATGTTGAAGAAAAGAATGTGAATATTTCTGCGCTTGGTTTTTTATCGAGAGCGGGGAGCGTGTTTGTATTTGCTTTGAAATTAGATGGGTCCATGGGTGTCTGGCTTGACTTACATAAGAAAAGAAATGAAAGGTAAGAATAATCATTTTCTTGGAAAGTGGGTTTCGACTTTGGGTGAGACTTTTTTTTTTACTTTTCTCAAATGGATGGTGCATGTGTTTTTTAGAATTTTTTTTAGAATTGAGTGTCGGTTGTTTGTTAATAACGTATATGTTGGTGTCGATGTGATTCTGTTATAAAATCGAATTTTGGGGGATTGCAATCCGAAAGTGACCACACCTTTGTGTTATTGTATTGCATTTAGATATAAGGCCTGCTTCGACGCATTTGCGAGTCGTGAATTTTCTTGATGAGATGAGATGGGCTTGGTGAAAGTTGGTTGTGTATCTTCGACCAGGGTATTTGTCCTTTTATCCAGTCTGAAAGCTCTCTTATGATCGTATACTCTTTTCTTGAGAGATCTCGATGTCTCTTCGATGTAAAATTTACACGAAATTGCGTAGACGCCGGCCCTAGGAAAGCAACACAAAAAAATACCATCACCGCTAAATTACCTACCAACACAAACGCCATCAACCTAAGCAAATATCGATTGTATACATTAGTTGTATACCCTTTTTTAAGGATTTTATGTTTTTGAAAGTCGAGATTGCTCTACCGAAATCTTGCAAACCTTGTGTGATTTTTCTTTTTCTTTTAATGACTTCATGGAGACTCGTGGACCTAAGAAAATGTAGTGGTCTACTTTCTCCAGCTCATTTTTTAGATTCTGATCACTGATTCCCCAACATGTTTGTTGAATATATTTGTCTTGCATAATGTGGAGGCCAACTTTTTTGTTTGCCCTATTTACTTCAGCCAACATTATTTGGAGATTGTTAATGTTCTTGGAAAGAGGACAATGCCATCAGCAAATCTGAGGTTACTTAGGTAATCTTGGGATTCTTTCATTTCCCCATTTCAAGTCTCGTAAAATCATCTCGATGCAGGCTCTGAAGAGTTTGGGTTTGTTAGTTTCACCTTGTCTCACTCCTCTTTGTATTTGAAAAGGCTCTGAGTCTTTATACAGCCTGATAAAGAAATCTGTGTCGGTGAACATGTTGCAGCACTCTGACATATACACCTTGCTGTATTATTTTTTCAATGACTTTGAGGATTCCCAATGAATCGAAAGCCTTTTCAAATTTTCAAAGAACGAACCATCAAACAAACCCCCACCGCCATATTCTGAAAAAGATGATTCGCCCCATCGAAATGCATCGAAATACGCCCACAGAATATTAATGATAAAAATTGTAATGTAATACCTATCCCTCGAGTTTTTCTTTCCACCTTCCAATCGTCATTTTCATCTGTATTTTGTCGGATCTTTTCATATCCACAATAAAAACATATATATCTATCCATCAAACTTAAAAAACAAGACGATCCCAATAATTCTAAAAAGGAGAGTATACAACCAATTCATTCAACCGATTGTCACTTATGGAGCTGGAACGTGGAACCTAACCAAGAGACAAACCCGCAAACTGAGAAGCATGCAACGTGCACATGAGTGAATCATGCTCAACCACACATGAAGAGATCACAAGACAGCACAATATTCCAGAATGAAAGACAACCGAGGGACATCACAACTATATGTACATATATATATATATATATATATATATATATATATATATATATATGTATGTATGTATATATATATATATATATATATATATATATATATATATATATATATATATATATATATATATATTAATCTATGTGTTATTAAGAAATGAATATATGATCCAACAGAATGGTCGTGAACTATCCATTTCTCAGCATAACTGTCTGCGTTGAGAAGAACGAAAATAGAAGAGATGTTGACCATTTTTACACAAAAGCACTGCCCTACCAGTCGCAGGTTCGATTCCTGATTCAGGCCACTTTTCTCTAGCTTTTCTTCTATCTACGCTGTCTAGGCGAAAATAATCTAAACATAGACAATTCCAAAAAAATTCAATACAATATCATTCTATATATATATATTTATATGTGTTTTGGGGGATATCATAATTTTCCCATTTTACTTACATCTCGCAGGCAGCAGAACTAAGGAATGTAAAGGAATATGTTCTCTACGCTGGCTTTTACACAGCCTTTAGACAAACCAGATTTTTGATTCTGCCGACGATATCATCGACTGAAAAAATTGTGACAAATTAAAATTAACTCAAGACTAGGATGTACCCGTCCAAATGGTGCATCCAACTTCAAGAAAATCTTCAAGAAGTCTAAACTACAAATAATGAGACTCTCTTCTTTATTTATGATTTCGTTAAAAGCAACATTCAAAACAGAAATGTCGCTGTAAATCGAAATAACAATCAAAACAGATTTTTTGTTAAATGCTATTTCAGCATCTCTGATTCGATTTTATCTTTTCCAGCATTAAAAAGAAATCTGACTTCAAATTTGGCCATGTGCATGGATTAACATACACGGAGAATATCAACTTCATACAGTCGCCAATTGTCGAGTTATCGCGGTACATGCGCACGCGCACGCACACACACAAACTACGGATACTACCTAAATTATAGTAAGAATTATGGATCCCAAAATTATATCAACCCCAAAACAATCTGACGTTAGTTTTGAGAAATACCATTAACATTCAAAAGATATTTTGAAGATTGGACTCATCCTTTTTGGTGTTAAAACAATGTTCAATCAGTGATTATTTTCACGTTATTTATGGTAAATGTGCAAAGATTTAAACTGGAGAAATGGACAGACCTCTTGATAACCACTAATAACCCTAATCAAAGGCGAAATCGAAGGATCTGTGATGGCTGAACATATTTGGAGAGAGAAGGGTGAACACTATCCTCTTCGAGAAGAAGTTCATATTATAGACAGGGAATGTTGCAGGAAACTGAGAAAATCAAGAACCTGTATCAAAATGCATTGGTCAGACAAGTTAAACCTGATGTGGCTTCAACAAGAACAACATATGGAAATCCAGGTCTAATAAAGAAAGAAAAAGATGACATCACCTGAATCCAACCACGTATCATTGCTATCTACGCTATGGCCCCTTAGATTATGTCGCTCAGAATTCAAGCTTGTTGTCTTTTGAAAATTCGAACTTGTTTATTTACTAATCAGCACTGAACAAAATCAGTAAAAAGAATCACTGCTTATAAGGACCGAAATGTGTGGTTCCAATGTGCACCATTTAAGAGGGAATCACTTGATTCTATTCTTTTGATACGATAGCTGCTATGTGGTATTTGGACGTGCCCCATGAATAGTCGGATATACAACATACGATAAGAGGATTCTTCAATGTATAGAATTTAAGATAATTGAAAACTCATATGAATTGAATTGTGGAAGGATTTGAAAAAAAAATCACCAAGTTGTCTGAGGGAGATTATTAAAATCATGAGTCATTTCCCATTATTCTGACATTCGGTTAATTTCAACAGAACATTTTCTCAATTCCTAAATTCAAGGACCCCTTTTAACCTCTTGTTACCACTCGTGATTGACAAAGGAAATCTTCAATAAATAAAATTTTAGATAATTGGACACTCATGTGAATTGAATAGTAGAAGGATTTGAAATAAAATTCACCAAATTGTCTAAGGGAGATAATTGAATTCACAAGTCATTTCCCATTATTATGATATTCGATTATTTTTAATTTCAAAAACCGATTTTAGCCTCTTGTATCTACTCTTTGATTGACAGAGGAATTCTTCGATGAATAGAATTTAAAATAATTGAACGCTCATACGAATTGAATAGTAGAAGGATTTGTAAAAAAAATTCACCCAATGCTCTTTGGAACTCTTTAATAGATTGAATTTAGAATAAATGAACTAATATATGCATTGAGCAGTTGAAAGATTTGAAAGATTCACCTGATGATCTAAGGGGGATAAAAAGAATCACGAGTTATTTCCCATGATAATGACGATTTTATTTTTAGAGGCGTCCTCGCCTCTCTATAAGTAGCTCCGTCTGTCCATCTGTTCAACATACTACAAATGGTAATCGTCAATAATCACATCTAGGTACTGAACAGGCTGAACGTTGATTAACTTTGGTGATATAACGGAAACCAGTGTATCCAACATAATTTGACCATAACCCCTTAGACCATGGTAGATGTTTCTGAATCCTTGTCCTTATGTTGAGTGCTTTGTAGAAATGCATTGAGTACCATTTTCGAAGTCCTTGGTATGACTCGGCGGTGGGTTGAACAATTGCTCACCGAACCAAAGGCGAGTTTTTCACCACTAGGCCACGATGATCAGTTGCTTATCTTCTTCATACTGGCAATCGTCTCTTGTTCTTTTATTTTGTTTTTGTTTTTTTAAATCTATATTCATTTGAAATATTTAGGTTCACTTAACAGTTTAATATCTTTGATACAAGCAAGGCTGATCTCAAGAAAGAAGAAGCCTGGAAGTTAGACGGTTGGTGCACTTGTACTTATCTTGTTGGGAGATCTAGGAAAGACAGTGTTTCTGACTGAGTCATAAAATATTTTAAAATATAAATACGTCTAGCTTTTCACGATATGTAAAATCCAAGAAATATATTTCATATCATTATTAAATTACTTTTGATTTTAATGTTCAACATATATTTTATTGAAATATCTATTTAATTGAAATTGTATTTATTTTATCAAAAATACCAACAAAACAGAAAAATACATACTGGATAATTGTTTGTTGATTTCTTCGTCTTCAGCTGGGAGTGTGTAGGCATAAGTCAATGGGATGAGGGCAAGAATGAATAGAGAAAACTTCATGGTTGAAACTAAATTCAGCGAAAAGGAAAAGAAACATTAACTGAATTAAAGTCTGGAATGAAAATTTGCGTCTTGAGAAAATGTCCAAAAAAAAAAAAAAAATTTCCAAAATATCTGATTCAGGCGCAGGACTAGGGTTAGGAATCTAGGAGGTTTGAAACTCCAGTTGCTCGAGGAAAGTACTCGATTTAAAAATTCGAATATCTTGGCGGAGATATCTTATAAATTTTATAAAAGGATTACATCTCTTATATAAAAAATTCTTGTCATTCTTTTCCCTATTACGTGGCGCAGTTCAACCAAATTCAACATGAATACTCTATGGATATTTCAAATATGGAGTTTTCAAACAATTTCTCTTATTAGAGATACGTATTTCATATAATAGTTATACTGAGAGTACTATTACTTTTTAAACACATTTTTATTTTTTTTCAATTGGTGTTTGAACTCGTTCTATCGATTCCACTTTCGGCTACTCGAACCACACGATCAATATTACAATCAACTTTTTTTTATATAAATAAATGGATTTAATTAGGATAGTGGAAGTAGCTTTGATTCTAAATTGACATGTGGAGACTTTGGAGGCCAGTGCCCCGCTTGCATGTTAATCCTGAGGACAGGTCTCCCTTATAAGGAAATAGACAGCTGTTTTCTTTTTTTTTTTAAATCTATGAGACATATATCTGCAATTCAATGAACAACCGTGAGTTTTAGTGCATCAGACTAAGGGTTTGTCCTGTTCGGCTCTTCCAGTCCCGTCCTCTTTAGTGAAAAATATTATGAAAACTTGTATGCTTAAAAAATATAACAAAATACGAAGTAATGTTCCCTCTACGGAATATGAAACGCAGAAAAATCCAAGGCAAAGATGGAATAACCATTTGGAAGATGCAGGAGAGGTCTTTCATGAAAGACTACCGACATGGGAGTACAGTTCTGTGGATGGGACAGGGGTAGTAATGCTCACCTAAATTCAAGCAAAACAGTATTTTGGCCAAATCATGGACCAGAAAATTGACCGAAATTTTCTGTAAGCTCATGACTATTGACCAATTCAACTATTTTAAAAAAAAATTCTATTTGGGATCGATCCATCCGAAACCAGTGAGATTTAAGGTCGTTGAGCGCTGCATCATGTGTAATAGTAAAATAGCTTAAATGATTTCAAACCTCTACAGGAGAAAAAACCAAAATCATATATGATCCCTTGTCTTTATCTCTCAGCGAGTAAATGTTGGTAGATAGATCCTCAAATGATTTTCGGTTAGCGCGAAGAGGTTATTCCGATCAGATGTAGTTGGCCTCATGTTGGTACCCCAAAACACTGGCTCTCAAACGAAAAACCATGCAACGTGTGCAAGACATGGCCACACGTGATATCTCATGAAAAGATCACAAAAAGAACACATTTTAATGGAGAAAAACAGGGGTCAGAGATATGAAATTCATTAGAAAACTCAAATTTCAATTAGAAGGCCATAAAGCAATAATAATGGAAATCCGGACTCTCAATGTGGATCTCTGGAGATCATATGCAAAATTATAGCCAACAGAGAATAAGAAGGTGTGATCATTCAGAAAAATTAAAAAGGTCTGAGAGGTATGGTTATTATTGGGGAAAGTTCTATATCTAACGACGGACGTTGAAAGGCAGCAGGTGGTGATAATAATGATCGCACTTTCAATACTTAGGCGTATTTCTCACTGGTAGTAGTGATAGATGATCGAATCCAAATGAAAAAGAACCTGGATTGTTTTTTCAATTGCCGATTGAAAATCCCCCCAAATCAAAGAAAATGCTGACTTACTCGTTGCCTGCTTCCAAGGAAAGTAGATATTAAAGTCCCGAGTGCAATTTGTTTATATAAGATCGTTTAGCACGTTATCTGCATATTTATCATGCAACCAACAAGCTTACTGATAAACAATTTTTTTCCTTCGTGATGTGGTCTTATGGTACGTCTGCACACTGTTATCTTCTCTATGAGTACCACCTTGTGTGTATATATATATGTATATATATATATACACACACACACACACACACACACACACACACACACACACACATATATATATATATATATATATATATATATATATATATATATATATAATGTGTACCGTAGAGAGTGAGACGGACTCGGGAGTGAGGTGTTTGGAAGTAAGGTTTATTAATCCTTATAAGTAAATTGTCCATACATGTTTCGGGATTTTTCCCATCATCAGTGGTGTGTGCTGTGTGTATTAAAATGTCCCATGTGGAACCAGAGTCCACTGCTAGGAGCTATGCATTGTGGGTAAATTGTGTTGTCAGGGCTGCTGGAATCCTTCTGCTGGGTGGGAGTATGTCCAGTAGGTATCAAGTCTTTCGTTAAGTAGCAGCAGTTGGTCTTGGGGAGGGCAGAGTGTGTCAAGGTAGGGGGTAGTGATGTGGAGTTAGATTTTTTGGTATTTTTTAGGGGTAGTGTAGATGGAGGGGTGGTGAGGTCAAGGAGCTACATAGGTATCAACCTTAAAAGTTTTTGAAAATGTGTTGGCTATGATTTGGACATGGGTTATAACTGGCTAGGGTGAAATTTTTCCTATGGGTTTGGGTGACTTTCAAGCTTCCATTATTGAATGTTTCTTAGGTGTGGGTGTGAGGATATTAATGGTAGGAGTTTTGTGTATTAGGGTTCTGTATGATGAGGGTTGTTCAATTTAGTGTTTAATTCATTAGGATATAGGGTTTTAAGTTTGTTGATCCACATGTCTTCGTGTTTCTCTAGAACTTTAGTTATGTCAATTTGAGTAGTTTTTTCTATTTTTCCTATGATGGTAAAGCTAGCGTCAGTGGCAAAATTGTGGTTAGGTGTGTGAAAGTGAATATATATATATATATATATATATATATATATATATATATATATATATATATATATATGTATATGTGTGTGTGTGTGTGTGTGTGTGTGTGTGTGTGCTTCACACAAAAATGCTCCAGGAATATCTTATTGCAGAACTAAATGAAATAGTAGATTTGGCATTTGCATTTATTGGGAAATGTTACTTAAAAATAAATGCCATTCAGAACAAGTAGTAGGCATTTTGGATTGATTCTGTACCGAAATTAGTCTCTTTAGTTGTAAGTCAATCAAGGCGGTGAAATGAGTAAAATATTTTGACAATTCAATAAAGACATGATTAGACATCTTGATCTCTTTAAAATTTGACCATAATGAAATGATAATGAAAATTACAGAATATGTTAACGAGAGTATGAAAAAATAGAATAAATGAATAATGTTTATAAAAAATGGATTAATGTTAGGAGAATTAGGTAACGAAAATAGATGGATCTAGTCTTTGTCAATGTGGAAGATCATTGAACAGAATGGAACCATGGGGCCTGGAAAACGTTCGACATTGGTCTATTTGTATGATATGTTGGTTGGCGAGTCGGAACGAACCTAGAATACCATCAACAGATTGTTTGAGTGAATTAGTGGAATAGTCCATTGTAGTGTTACTACCCACAAGAAAGACGGTTGTTTTCGTTTCAACCACTTATACAAGGATATTTCATTCGATAATTTAAAGTAATAAAACAAGATGGTACATAAGGTCGAAAGATCAACTTCAAGTTTGGATGAAAAATTGTCAAATTCTACGATTGAATATGTTGGTTAAAAATGGAGTTTTCTGTGTGACTAGTATTCTCAAAGATCATATCATAAGTTGGTTTGGAAGAAGTCTGAGATTAAAACACTCAATGGAAGTGACACGAAGAGTGAGTCACGTCTGTTGTTACACTTACTGGTCCCCGAACGTTGAATAAGTTTGATGGATAACTTACGTAAGTAAACTCAGTTTAAAAAAAAAATGATGTGTATAATAGAATGATATCCATATATAATACATCATCATCATCATCGTCATCATCAGTCTTTTAACATCCGTCGTTGGACATAGACCTTCCCCCGGATCCGCCACACTTCTCTGTCATGGGTGTCGACGAGCCAGTACTTTCTGAATTTGTCTTGCTCGTCCCTCCACCTAATATTCTGCCAGTCCTGGTTGTGCATGTGATCTTGGGAAATCCATGTAGTGAGTCCGGATGTCAATCAGTTGTCCTGCATTCTTGCAACGTGGCCAGCCCAAGGCCATTTTAGATTTTTAATGGATTCTATGATGTCCCTGACTCCTGTCTTTTTCCAGATGTACTGTGCTGTCTTGTGGTCTCTCCATGTGAGGCTCAGCATAATTCTCTCATGTGCACGTTGCATAGTTCTCAATTTGTGGATCTGTCTCTTGGTTAGGTTTCATGTTTCAGCTCCATAAGTGACTATAGGGAGGATTGATTGGTTATACACCCTTCTTTTTAGGATTAATTGGATCTTCTTTTTTTTTTAAGGTTGAGCTTTGTCTGCCAAAGGCTTGTCATCCCAGAGTGATAGTTCGCTTAATTTCTTCTTTAGAGGGTTTCATGGAGATTCGTTGTCCTGGGTAGATGTAGTGGTCTACTTTCTCTTGTTCTGTGTCTTCGATTTCGATCTCAGTGTTTTTATCTCCGATGTGGTTGTTGCACATGATCTTCGACTTGCTGAAGTTCATATGTAGGCCGACTTTCTTGCTCTCTTCATTTAGTTCATCTATCATTAGTTGGAGGTCGTGCAGATTCTTTGCGAAAAGGGCTATGTCGTCTGCAAATCTAAGTTTGCTCAGATACTTGCCGTTTAGTCTAATCCCTTTACTCTCCCAGTCTAGTCTTCTGAAGATCATCTCGAGGTAGGCTGTGAAGAGTTTGGGTGAGCTGGTATCATCTTGTCTTACTCTTTTCTGGAGCTGAAAGGGGTCCGAGTCTGTATGTAGCCTGATAAAAGAGCTGCTGTGATCGTAAATATGATTCAGCACTTCGACATACTGGATCTTCACCTTGTTGAGTGATGGCCTCCATGACCTTAGGGATTCCTACTGAGTTGAACGGTTTTTTGAAGTCGATAAATGCTCTGCTGCTTTTTCTTTCAGCTGAATTATCGAATGCAGGTGGTCCATGATCGAGTAGCTTCTTCAAAGCAAGCTTGTTCTCGAGGTTGATTTCATCAAATGTTTTTGTGATACGGTTGGTGATGATTTTTGTACAAAGTTTGTATACGCAGTTGAGTAGTCTTATATCCCTGTGGTTGTTGAGGTCGTTCGGGTTCTTTTTTTTTTATATAAAAGCATTATGAGAGCAGTGTTCCAATCATCTGCGACTTTACTGTGTTTTAGACACAAGTTGAAAAGGACGGACAGTTTCCCAGTGATGATTTCATCCGTTTTTCGGAGTAGGTCGATGATGATGTTGTCAGGTTCAGGGGCTGTTCCGCTTTTTCGTCTGTTAATGGCTTGTTCAACCTCCCTCTGGGTTACTTCTGGGAAGTCCTCGAGTTGATTGCTCACGTCTTGCGTATCCTATTCATTGTTTTGTAGTCCTTGTTTGGACAAATAAAGTTTTTTGGTAAAATTCTTTGGCACGTTCGACAATTCTTTCTCCGTCTGTTGTTAGGTTTCTTTTTTCCTCGCGTATGCTGGTTATCTGATTTCGTCCTAAGTTGAGGCTTTTGTTTATTGCCTTGAAGCCCTGACTTCTCTCAAGAGCTGATTCGATGACTGCCGTCGTATATCTTCTTCTGTCTTCCGTTTTTTCTCGATTAATTTATTTAGTTCGGTTCTCGATTTTCCCTCTCGTTGTTGTCGATGGCTTGAGATTTCTGTGTTTTCCCATAAGATTTCTGGTTTTATCTGAGATTTTACTCATGGGTTGTTTGCTTATTGGTTTGAATATAGTGGTGACTTCTATCATAGATGCTATCATTTTCTTGTTTACTTCGTTGATGTTGGTGTCGTCTTGTTCAGTAAGAATTCTAAATCTGCTTTTCAGTTCGAGCTTGAAAGATTAAATGTGCCCTTCTGGTATGTTTAGAGGTTGCGGTTCGGTGTTGAACATTTTCCAGTGTTCTTTGTCGGTGTTAACTTGCATTTTACATCGTACCATTCTGTGGTCGCTGCCTATATTGACTTGATTTCGAACTTGGATGTCCTTAACGATATCGTTTTTGTCTGTTAGGATGTAGTCTATTTCGTTCATTGTTTCGTGATTGGCGCTCTTCCAAGTCCATTACCTTGGATTATATTGAGTTTGTATCTCTTTGAAAGTTGTATGGTGACGCTAGTCATTCGGTCAGAGACGGCTTTGAAGCCGGTTACATTGTCTTTGAGGTCCTTATTGATGAGAAAGCCTACGCCACTTTGTTTTACTTTCTCTTTTCCGTAGCTTTAAAGAAGATGTCTGCTCCTCAGATCGATTAGTTCTTCTCTGGGTCTTCTTACCTCGCTAATGCCTATGATGTCCCATTTGACATTTTTGATTTCACTTTCTAGATCGGTTAGGTGCATGTCAATTGACAGTATTCTATTGTTGTAGGTGCCTATCTATAATGTTGTCCTTTTCGTTACAGTCTTAGAGATACGTTTAAATGGTTGCTGTTGATTCAGTAGGGACAGGTGTTTCCTTGGTGAAGGGCTTGGGTAGTAGCTTTAGGAGCACAACACCCCACCCAAAGTAAGTGATGTGGCTGAGTTTCTTGGGGCTGATGCACCAGTAGGAATGGATGCTCTCTTGGAGTAGTGTTTGGGTAGTTGCCTTTGGAGCACATCTCTCCCCCATCCAAAGCAAGTGATGCGGCTGGGCCTTTTGGTACCAAGAACCCAGCAGGAACGGCCGGTATAATTTTCAGTGTGCAAACCCTGACATGCTGGCCCATGAAATGTTGCCAAGGGGTCTAGAGCCCCTCTCTCTCTTTCTCTCTTTCTCTCTCTCCCCCCCACCTGATGAGGTCGGTGAGGCTAGGACTGAAATTCTTTATTGCTTTATTGTGAATTTGAAACAAAACAAAACAAAACACAACACAAGGGTGGAGGAAATAGAGGTAATACATAAATGCCCCCCCCCATTTTCCCAACCGAATGGATTGTAGAGATAGACTCCTAAGGTCAAGCAATAAAAAAGAAGAGAGGAGTCCTCAGACATCCAAGTAAGGTTGAAAAGGAAGCAAGATTCCTCAACAAAACAAATAGTTAAATTCTAAAAACTTCGAATCGTGACTGTCGAATGGAAAATCACTTAACTTCCAACCCAAAAGCCTAGTCGAAGCACAGATAAGTAGCATTTGATCTTGATTTTACTTAAAATCATATTTACTATATTTTGCTAGAATTTTGACCGTACATTCCGTGGGTAAAGATCTCTCTCTGTCCCTTACTTGATGTGGTTGATAGACTAGAACTGAATTTCTCAAAAATCTAACCTTGGGACTTTAACTAAGTTAAAACTTCAAAAAATAAAAATTATGATTAATGAATTTTTTTCTTGCAGCGCTGCAAACACCAATTCCTAACTTACAAAAACGGATTGGATAGGTGCTAAGAGCCAGTGGAGCTCTAAGGCCACTTACCCACACCAGCAGTGGAAATCCACCATTATGATAATACTCTATATAAAATATTAAAGTACATGTATGACATGAGCTAGATATCAAAATCATAACTGAAACGAAGTAATGTTTGATGAACTCTACTGGGGTGTCATGTTAATATAACTGTTTTGTTTTTGAAATCTACAAAACGATTGCATGGTAAACAACTGATGATCCCAATAAGAAATCAGAAATGAATTTCAAATTGTTTCTGCCTCTCTTTTACTCATTGTCCATCCTCCCACAACATTTGATTGAAATCAATTCATTACTTTTGAATCTGCTATCAGACGAATATATGCAACCGAATACGAATACTTTCGTTGACATGCGTAAAATGATGGAATTCAGAGAAAGATTTTACAAATAAATACGGCTAAATTGCCTATCATGAAGTGTTTTTTTTAATGAATTTTGAAAGGTATCTCACAAACATTCTCACAAACTTTCACGGATATAGATACACATATGTCGTTTTCTTAGACAAGGGAAATAGCTTGCCCCCCTCCCCCTACAAAACTGACTGATAACATTCTAATCAATAACATATAACCCTTCCTAACATGTTACAAGGACATGAACCTTTCCTATTCTGAATACATCAACATCACAAACACCACGAATCTGCTATCAGATAAATAATACGTCAAAGTCCCTCCCCAGATGAACCTGAAAATAATATGAAATTAATAATTCACAATAAGAAGAAAGAATTCAAAATAGCAGCAACACCACCTTCCAACAAAAAATCCTCCACTTTTCAGACCAACATCATTGACGAGTTCACTTGTCCCACCTCGAGAGACTGTGTCCTCTATCAAAACAACTCGTAAATGCCCCCGTTGAATATAAAACGATCAACTTATCCAATCACCAAACTTGCCACTTATCAGATCAAAGTGCCATAAGACAACATATAAATACACTCATGCGTTCAGAACCCTCCATATTTTATAAGCTCCTAGAGTTATAATGGTGTTCTGGAAGTAAATCATTTTTGGCTTCTCTTGCTTCTCACGGGTGTAGAATACGGTAACTAGACACATCATACGATACATCTTATTTTAACCCTTGTAAGCAAAGAGAACCTTAAGCGTATCTCCGAAATATATGTTTTCTAAAAATGATTTCAATACGTCCATTATTTAAGCGAGTTAAGATTTCCTGATTGGCCTAAAAGTTGCATATTGGGTGACTTTTAGGAGTTGTTTTGCTACTTGAAAAAAATCATTAACATCATTTTTTGTTACGATCTTATCTCAAAAATATCATAGACTTAATCTAAAGAAACATTGTCGAGGTAACGTTTTTTCTATCGTAAAACAAAACTTGGTCAGAAGTATCCAAAAAGCAATTTTGTCAAACTCTGGTCCAAGTTTGAGTTGATTTTATTTTTCCTACGTAACAAGAACAAGAACAATCCTCCCCCTAATATAAACTATTCACCATATCTTTCCCACCATGTTAAATCAAACCGATGAATAAAATTAGCATTTCCTCATAGTGATTTGAAATTTGATTGCTTGGCGGCTATCTTCCCAACTCAACCAAACCAACAATTTTATTCATTATGCGTATATACATTACAAATGTTGCAGTAATCATCTTCAGTTAGAATATAAATAGCAATGAAGTTTGATCCAGTAACGACCAGGCTCGTTGCATTTACATTCATATGATAGAAGTGATATTTTGAATGTATTTGTCTTCAAAATGAAGAAAGCTTGTTAACAATCCCCTGGAGACATCATAAGTTGGATTATATGTGACTGAAAAGCCTTGAATACTAAGGTACACGTGAAAATCAAGATCCAGATTGTAATAGCAAGTATTTAAGCTTATTCATAAACAATTAGGGTGTTAATCTGCTGTTAATTACGTTGAAAAGTTTTTATGAGAATATTTTTCTTTCAAATTTAGGTGCATTCAATCTGTTAGTCATCTGAACCATCCAAACATTTGTTTGTTTTGAGAAAAATATGTATGGTTTCGCGAGGTGGGGCTCGATTTCCAATATGAAAGTATGCTAAACTGGATACTTACTTATGGAGGTACAAGTGGAATGGCATGACCTCATAATTAAAAATGCACAAACGATTGGATGTCAAAAATGACAAAAATAAGACAATTCATACAAAATAAATCGGATCAAAAGAAAAATAACTCATATGAGCCGTACTTCCATCTGTACTTTCGTGAAAATGGTGGGAAATAATCCCTCAGTTTTGCAGGACTGTAGTTACATGGTAAATAGACTCTGACTCGTAACAAATTTCTGACTGGCTCGAAGGTCCAATGGATTGAAAGCGCCTAAAATTGATGAATATTTCTTTTAGATGTAAACAATGGTATTTGCTACTTTTTTTTTGATACGAAACATTATGGTTGATTTTTCCAGTTGAATCCCCAATGCTCTAGGACGTAGCTGGAGATTTAGGGACCCAGGGTTTGGTTCCCTGAAGACTCACTACATCTAACATTTTCTTCCTTGGTTTCGAATCTGGTGGCCGTAAAGCATTTACAAAGGTGTTATAAGTGAAATGACTGTTCAAAAGCCTGGAATCCATGAGTCTGTTGAGTTATCAGTGAAAAGCTTTGGGTTTGTGAGTTTGTTGGGTGAGTAGACCTTTCAAAAGCCTAGCAGAAGATTTAAAGGCTAGGTTAGGGGACTTGACTCCTTGGCAGTCCCCTTTAACATTTAGAGAGATTTGTTAGTGTATAATTTTAAGTGAAATGCAGTAATCGAACTTCTATTCACAAAGCTTTTTTTAAACATCCATTGATTTGAAATCGCTCCCTCCCTCAATTACACCATTGAAAATTCATTGCATGCAAGCATTCGATGATCGAAATCGGATATATCGATTCAAACAAACTCAATATATCAGATCAATAAACCTACAAAGTAAAAAATTGAATCATCAAAAATTAAGTGAAATAACATTGCATATAATCCATAAATTAATAGAAAATTTATACATATAGAAACTTAGTTGAAACATATTCTATTTCAAATTTACTACTCTTTAAAAACTTTTCTACTTCTATATGAGATTTGTTCCGAGCAAAAACCTGAATGTGCATTATACCATCACTTTTGTTGAGGATACACTTAATATTTATCTATATATATCAAATGTTGTTTTCGTATTAAGAGCAGGTTCTTAGTTTATATATACTTGGAGTAGGTGATCAATATAGTCAGGTCTACAGTGTATATTCGTATAAGTTTTTTGAAGATTAATAAAACAATACATTTTCTTAATCTCCGCAGCATGAATAATTCAAAATCAATGTGCGCAGTCGTTATTTGGGATTTTCAACATTGGCGCAGTAAAATGCATATTTTGCACGATCAATCAGTTTCACTGGTTTGATCCATGGCATTTTTTAAAGTCATCATCATCAGCGGCTGCCTTTTGGCGCCTGTCGTTGAACATAAACCTAAGATTCACCAAACCTCTTTATCATGAGTGTCGCAGAGCCAATACACTCTGAACTTGTTAATTCCATTACACTGTCCTTTATTCTGCCAGGTATAGTTTTGCATATGATCTCTGGGAATCTATGCTGTGAGACGTTGGGTCCAGCTGTTGTTTGATATCCTTGCAACGTGACCAGACTCTATGATATCACTGACCTCTGTTTTTTTTTCTCTAATAAATTTTGCCGTCTTGTGATCTCTCCATGTAATGTTGAGCATGATTCTGTCATTTGTACGTTCGTTCTCTGTTTAGGGTCAATGCTTTTGTTAGGTTCCATTTTTCAGCTCCAAAGGTGACTAGCGGGAAAATACATTGGTTATATGCCCTTCTTTTTTTAAATCAATGGCATTTCCTTATTATCAAAGGTTGAGCTTGCTCTATCAAAAACTTGCAATCCTAGTGGTTCTTCGCTTGATTTATTCTTCTTTTGAGGGTTTCACAGAGATATGTTGTCCCAGGTAGACATATTAGCCTACTTTTTCCACGCCTGCGATCTTGATTTGGATTTTGGGAGTTAGAGGCATCGATTTATAAAGCAAGAAAACAGCTTTGCTTGTTATCGAGTCAAAGCATAAGTTGTTATATGCTTATATAAATCTACATCACTCGAGTGTCATTTTTGTCTTCACAGTCAGTATCTTTTTCACAGTCACTTCCACAAAACAAAGATATGTGAATGCCAAGGGGTGTCTTCTGTATGCAGTTCTCTGGGTTGTTGAATTGGCTTTACAGTGACACGTAATGAACTATACAATAGCCTGGTAGCTCGTCACCTAAACTAATCTATGTGTGCTCATGTCCAATGTGCTCCTCAAGAGTACCAAACTATTTCTGCCAGATTTTTGCAAAACAGATGCCACCTTACGTCAGAAATACTCGTTATATGGATGCCCTTTGGTCTTTATATCAAGAATACAAAGTTGGCTAATGCATCTTTCACTTTCTCTGTTAATTTCATCAAGACGGAGATGGTGTTCCTGTCAATGTGCCTCTACTTCTTAAAACCTCATGATTCTGTTTCTCCCAGAGGAACTTCTGACATGGCTCGACTGGATGTGTGGGAAGCCGGTAACCCTTCTGCTTTGTCTTGTCTTAGCATTACCCGTATTGGCTCAATCAGCAATGTACCCGATCCCATACATATCACAGTATACTTGCAGAGCTGGTCGTAGAAAACCAGCCATGTTTCAGGACAGCATAGTGGTGAAGCAACTGCTTGACACATCATCAATGTATCTGTTTCTTTATTGTTTCTCTTTTCAAACTGCATATTGCAAGTGCGTCTTGTGGCCTGATTTCACGACTGACTTTTGCGTTATTCTTGAGTATTACTTGTGTAAGGTATTCGGACAGTTTTCAATGTCTGTGAAATAGGAAGCGTCTGATTGATTTGTGTGTTATAGTCGTGTCATTAGCAATCTGGTACTGTGTGGGGTGTTTGCTTTGTCGTTACGTCCTTATTTTCTGTTTCAACAAGTCGGCTTTGTGGGTGTCGAAGACCGGGATAGCCTCGTTGAAATCTCCTGTCAACATCAAGAGGTTTTGGTCAAAATCTTTGAATATGCTGATTGTTCCAGGTTGCTTTGTTATCTGTGATAAGAACATCATTCCATCGGCAGATTTCTTTTACTTTCAAAGGGAGCTGGAGATGCTTCTGCTTCACAAACATGATCCTCAGATACTGGGTTCTCTGCACTTTGTTGGGTTTCATTGTTGTTTTCCTGTTTTTTTCAGGCGATATATATTTGCTTCAACCTATCTGTACGTGAAAGGATGGATAATCTGGGACAAACAATGCCCAGTAAGTCAGAGTAAACTCTTAATAACCGGCAACATTTTTCTGATCTATGTCGTCGTTCAATCTGGTTCGAACCATAAACCGACAAGTTCATTCTTTTGTCTCTCCCAGGTCCCCCAAGTGGTTGCAAACCTCAAGTTTGCTCCTTGTTTCCCGACAAGAACCTGGCGTTGTTCAGCTTCTTGATTGGTGTTCACAGACTGACGTTCACATTGATATGTTTGGCAACGTACTCTTCATATAGTTTCTGGCCACTTTCGTCAACATTCAAAATCTATTTGATACTCTCCTCGAAAATAAATTCATGAGTCATAAAGTTGTAAAGCTGATTGCCTTTGCACCAGAAGGATTACCCTAACAGTTTGGCAGCCGTGATCTTAACAGCATCATGCCCTTTCATTATATGACAGATTCCCAGCGGTCCACGGACCAAAGATTCAAAACCATGGGTAGGTGAAATTCCATTGAAATTATTCAATTTTCATTGAATGCATGTGCACTGGTGTAAAATATGTTCTAGAAGGCCGAACTAAATTTTGGGATTATTTTTATGTAAGACTTCATAATGGACATGCTATGGAGAAAAGGTTTGAGGATATAAAGTTTGTTCCAGAGTCACAAAACGAAACAAAAGTTGCAACGACAAACTGCAGTTTGCAATTACCAGTTATACGGGACTGAAAATTTTATGCAAATTTTTACTGCTCTATTTGATTATGATGTCTGTATATATCTGTTCATAAATTGTGAATTCACCTTGTAATGCAGAAAGATGAAGAACATTTGGATGTTCAAATTCATGCATCTTCGTAGCACAGGGTGGCCACTATATCAGCCTCTAAACGGATGATATTTGTTGGATCCTTGAAACATTTCTGATATGTCCAATAGATACACCGAGCACAGTAACAGGAAGACGGCATAAACTCAAGAATAGCATCATTACAAATATCAATATTCTCAGGGCAGCTAGGGCCATAAGTATCGGGACCATTCTGTAAAATCCCATCGGTGGGGACAGAGGATTATATGAGTACTAGTTAATGGTCAGCAGAGGAACAGAGCCCTACCAAAGAGATGCAGGGATCCCACGAAAAGAAATTTTATCTCCTGCGGGACTAATTAGAAAATGTACATATTCAATGTGAATGTATTGTCTATAACTTTGAGAAGAGTCGTTAACATACAAACCGTTTTCGGACAATATGACTGGTACTTTCTATCTTCAATGTAGTCACAACGTTTCCATCAACTCAATTCTAATGCTTTCTTTGGGTGCAAAATGTAATATCTGTAAGTAGAGAGAGTCTCTGCTATTGGTATCCTCTCCCAGTGGTTTGAAACAAAATAAATCATTGGAAATAGGGACCGATAGGAGAGACACTTTCCTTACGTATATTGAATTTCACATCTGAAAGGGTCATAAAATCAATCAGTCTAGACTGCATCGAAAAAAAAAGGAGAGCACAAATTGTCCAAGAAAAAAAGGTGGTATATGTATATATTCACGTTCGCAGCGATCGTTCTTAAAAGTACGGTGTACAATAAAAGAAAGAAAGAAAACAATAAGAAATTGAGTTCTTTAAAAATCTTTATTTATGTTGCATCAGTTAAAATGGTTGGGTCTTTTGAAAGAAGCTGGAAATAGAAAAAAAATATCGATTAAGAGATTTCATAAATGCTGATCAATTATGATACGCATGATAATAGACAGTATTTGTCATGATAAAAAAAATTCATATGTTATAAGCATTAAAGAGTTTATTCTACGACTCAGATTTAGTAGTGAAAGGTAACTGAGCAACTATAGAGAATAATGTCAGAAAATAATGTGAGGTCACTTCGCACTAATGCCTTTGGGAGAGATATATATAAATAGATTCCCCTCTGAACAGGATGAAGCTTGTCACCCAAACCCATGTCTTAGTTTGGAAAGGTTTGTGTCCAATCAAGCACCTTGAAGGACTGATTAAAATAAAATGTAAATTTTGCAATATGCAGACACTTTCGTTCCATGTCAGGCTTCAAATAGTCAGGAATTCCTCACGGGTGCGAAATGTCGATGATCCTTTTAGTCGATGAGCCTATATGAGAACCAAAATTTCGAATGCTGATTTTTCATGGCAAGTTTTTCTTACTTGGAAGAAGGACATAATCTAATATTCGTACAATCATTCCCCATGGTTGAATTTGTGCTCAACTAGATAGGTCTTGGTGAATATCTAAAAGTTTGAACAAAAACAATTTTGTTCAAAGGCTTTGCAAGATATTGGGAGGCCCCAAAGTTAGATAGTTGGACGGTAATAAGTGAAGTACTATTTATAAATCATTTCGTGGGCTAATTTATTTGAGGCCTTGAAGCATTTTCAAATAGCCACTCCCAGCCCCAGTTATGCCTGTCAGTTCGTCTGTGTTTTGGGGTTACTCCATTTAAGCATATAACACTTTCAAACAGAGTGGGAATAGATTGATCGATGTTCATAATTCTATGTATTGCTTATGACAATTGTTATTTTTTTCATCTTTTTATTTCCAATATTATATATAAATACACACACACACACACACACACACACACACATATATATATATATATATATATATATATATATATATATATATATATATATATATTATTGTGTCATCCACAGACAGCTGTTTCGATGCATTATCTCTTCAGTGTGGCTATAGACTCTATCCCATCCAGTACCGCGATATATACATATATATATATATATATATATATATATATATATATATATATATATATATATATACAAATTTTTCTGTAATACTGTCATTAGACTCAACTACGATTCAAATATATATATATATATATATGTATATATATATATATATATATATATATATATATATGTGTGTGTGTATGTATATATATATATATATATATATTGCATTTTCTCACATTGAAACTAGGAGAGTTTCAACATAATATTACGCAATTTATAATCATTCTATCGGATCATATATCGACACACACACACACACATATACATACATATATATATATATATATATATATATATATATATATATATATATATATATATATATATATGCGTGTGTGTGCATGTTAGAGAGCACATTGTTTTTATTTTACTTACATCTTGCAGGCAGCAGAGCAAAGGAAAGTCCAAAACTTGTGAACGTTCTGTACGCAGGCATCAACACAGCCTCCAGACAAATCCAGATTTTTGATGCGGTGGATGATGTCATCGACTGAAAAATGATATTGTCACTTGAGATTATGGATCTGAAAAACTCAACAACCGAAATAGAAATCTATAATAGGATCATATTTCATTTTGTTTTATCGGTATGAAATGCTCTCTCAGGTTCCTTACAACTTATAACTTAGAACCCATCCACCAGACGAGTCAACATCATGAGTCGAGCGCACTGGCCACGCCAATAGCGTTAAAGGGCTGTAATGTCAAACATCAACACCTCATTATGTCTACAGAAAAAAATTTTCTTCTACTTTTTCAACCCCTTCTAAGTACTTTACAATTAATGTTAATGCTAAATTGGCCCCTTTAATTTATGCCCGGCAATGTTCACGTTTATCATTTCGAAATTCAGAGTTTTTTTAGTGTTCATCTCTCGACAAAAGAAGAGAGAATTAATTTATTCATTGATCACTCCTTTATCGAATGTTTTAATTGATCACCACAAATACTGCTGCCAAAAGACACAGGTCACATAACAGTTCTTATTGAATTACTAAGCAGACTTGTTTTTTTTATCTCTATTTAAAATAGTTAAGTACATCAAACAGTAAAATATCTTTTGGAGACAGCTGAGTAGATTTCAAGCAAGTATCAGGCCGAAAGTCAAACCGTAAAGGCGCTAATCAATTTATTGTTTTGAATTCTAATAAGAGTTGTACCAATCTTATTTCGAAGTTTACATGTGAAAATGAGAAGAAAAACACCTTACAATGCCCGAAATAGATTATCCAAGTATATAGCTAAATTCTAGGAATTATATGGCACATTATCGATGAACTAAATATAACCTAGATATTCAACATCTATTCGATTGAAATATCAATTCATTAAAAATATTGATAGTTCTATTGATTCTCATGTTTAAAAAACGAAAAAATACTTACTGGAAATCTTTTTGTTGATTTCGTCCTCTTCAACTGGGAGTGTGTAGGCGTAAGCCAATGGGATGAGGGCAAGAATGAACAAAGCGAACTTCATGGTGGAAACTGAATTCGCAAAAAAGAAAAAAAGGAAATTGAAATGAACAGAATTTATGTCGATTATCCGTCTGTCCCAACCCATTGCACTGAAAGGAGTGTATCGGGCCCGGCCTGTTACTGTTCGCAAGAACTGGGAAATTTTTGCCTTTACCCAGAGGTACGCGTTGGGTCTCCATTTTCAACACAACCTTGTGTCACATTCTGCTCTAATAGGTAGGTGGATCAATAGATATAAGAACTTGTATTTTTAAATTTTTTGAAGTTGGCTTTGTTGAAAAATAACAGTTGAATACTAGACAAGTCGTCAGACGATTGGATTTACACATTATGGCCTTGTTTACACGGATCAATAATGTTTCATTTTTCTTTTTGCAATGTTAGAATCAATAACAATATGTCAATTGACGATTATCCTGTAAATGCAGGATACCCATTAAGTATCAAACTCACTATAGTAATTGTATGCTCGGCTAGCTTACACCAATATCACTTGTTTAAGTCGTTTTTATCTCACAGTCTTTGACTAGAAACCTCGAATCTCAGGCCAGCTCAATGGCCCCCATGACGTGTGTCGACTGAGACGATGGTTTTGTCTCAATTTCTGAAACGACTTAGGGAAACTCATTTATTGTTTGTAGCAATGTTGGGTTTTTAAGGGACAGACATGGTAGTCAAGATTGACTGTATGACAAAGCCAAAGGCCTTCAACTGCCCTGCTATTTATCAACAGGTCAGGGCTATTCACATATTTCCAAAGAGTATCTGTGCAACGTTAACAGAAATGTTATTCTCTGTGCCGATCACTGTGAGGCCACCCAACTTCAAGTCTCCAGGAAATTGAATGACAACCGGATATTGTATACACATGGTCAACATAAGTAAATTGTTGAGGCCATTGCTCACTAAACAATTACGAAAGAGGACGTGATTAATGCCAGAAATTTTAGGACCAGTGCATATATACTGTGTATAGTTTTGAGAAAGGTGATTAACATTCATAGAGTTTATCAGACGACGGAACCTTTTGCTTTTTTTTTGTTTTCAACATGATATTTCGACCGATCCATTCTACGACTTTCTCACTGTGTACTATCCCAATGTGATATTAGTAGACATAATTGCAACCATTGGAGGAACATTTCTGTTTACCACCATTACATTCGAGATGTACATCAGAAGAAGGACCTATAATTGATTGGCTGATACATCATATTAACAAAATAAACAACGTGGAATTAAATTGTCCAACTTCCAACAGTAAAAGATATATTGAGTGACTTATTTATGTTAAAACTGTGAAGAATCACGAAAAAGGGGCATTTTGAAAATTAAGGCTCAAACAAAGCAGATACAAGTATTAATTGATGCACTCGTTCACACTAGATCTAAAAATGATGAATCAATCAATCACGACAGATATTCAAAATTATTGAGTTCCAGATTAAATATCCAGAAGAACTAGAGAAAATGTGGTCTTACCTGTGTTTTCTGCTTTCAAGAAAAGTAGATATTGGAGTCTGGAGTTGAAGCTGTTTATATAAGATCTCTTTGCATGGAATATACTGTTATTTTATCCAATCTGCATGCCTACTGATAACAATATCTTTCCATTACGTGTTTTCTCATGAGGTGTGAACTTTTAGTTCGTGAGCATATTGTTATTTTTTGTTTGTTCAATCTCTAATAATCGAGGTGTTATGGGGGCGGATAGATACGACAGATGGGTGCACCCGTTTGGGAAGGATTATTTTAAAACTGTTTCATAATGATTCCTGTGTACCAGGCCCGTTGAAACTTCACTAGATTTAACTACATTTTTAGAACATTTTTTCTTATTTTTTCCATTGTCTGGGCTTGCCGAAAGTTTGGATTCTCTTGGTTTGAATTTAGTGTTCCTCTTCCTAGCCTGGTTACCAAGCAAAGATGAAGAGTCCAGTATGTCCTGCTATTGATCCATAAGTGAGAGGAGGAAGAGTTTGAACTCGGCCCGCAGAGCCACAGATTCCATTCTCTGTGCTGCTAAACGACAGACTTTCTTCACCAGAGGTCTTCTTCTTCTTCTTCTTCTTCTTCTTCTTCTTCTTCTTCTTCTTCTTCTTCTTCTTCTTCTTCTTCTTCTTCTCCTGATGATGATGATGATGATGATGATGATGTACGCATTTATTGAAAGCGGCCATCCTCCAGAAACTCAACTATACTAAAGAGCTTGAAAATCAAGTAATCATTGCAATAAAAAATATTACGTCTGTTGAAGGAACGTAGGATAAATTTGACACGTGTCAATGAATTCACTTACTCAACACTGGGGCCAGGACCCACAATTGCAAAGCGTGTGTATTTTATAGTTCATGAAACAAAAAAGTCTTATAAGAGGAAAAATATTTTTTTTTATCAATGTAACAGAAAACAAAATTAGAATTCAATTTTCTTCTCTGGTCAGAATTAATCATTTATTCAAAGATTATTATCCACTACGATCATCCTATCGGAAACCCACAAACAAAATGTGTCAAAAAATTGGCAACACGGGATTCTTCCGTTTCTAAGGTGTTTTATCCGCCTATCTAGTTGACAATACGTGTATAACGCGTACAGACTCCACCAATGTAGCTAGAGGGCTGAAAATTTCAACATTTACTTATTATGTTTAGAGGAACGTTTCTTTGTTTCTTGAAAATCTGAAATCTTAATCCCTCCTACCAAACATTTAAAGGACAAAGCCACAAGAATCGAAATCAAAGACGACTGCTACATCCACCAAAGACAAAAAATTTCTATGGAATCCCCAGAAGAGGCAAACAAGCGAAAAATCATCTGAAACCAGAAAGCTTTCGAGAACAAGGAAATCCTATAAGTCCAACGAAAGAAAGAGTATACAGCCAATGCTTCCAAGTCAATTATGGAGCTGAAACCTGGAAATAGAACAAAATCTTAACCCTTAACTGAGAACCATGCAACAAGAGAAACTCATTCTCAAGTCACACGGAGAGATCACAAGACAGAGATTAGAGAAAAGCAAGAATAAGAAATATCACAGAATCCATTAGGAAACTCGAATGGCAATTGTCTGGTTGCTAAAATGTCAGTCATCTGGACAGATTGTAAGTCATGAATAACGTGAATCCCCAGAGATCATAAGAGAAATTGCAGTGAACAGAAAATAATATAGCCTGACGACACAAGTTCAGAAACTATTGACTTGGCAACACTAAAGATAGAGAGGTCTTGAGAATCCTGTTGGACGCTGAAAGGAGAAGGATGATGATGATGATGATGATGATGATGATGATGATAAAGGATTCCAGTTTTGTTACAATAGGGAGGCTGATTGGGACTCTTTAATTGAATATTTCATATTCTCAAATATTTGATTTTATTTGTAAATAGCATTTTTTTGCTAGGGATACTCTTAATGTGGGTAAATGTGAAGTGTACTTACGTACTTGGTCAAAGATACGATGGATTCAATTCGATTTTGAATCCTTTCATGAGTCTTGAATCTACCCTTGCTGCAGTTGCAGTGAGCATATATGGAAGGAAATGCATTATCCTCATGGTCGAAATGGTGCTATGACCTCGGGTTTCTGAGCATAGATATGCACTTTCTTGAGTTTCCTGCTGATTCAACCTCATGGCCCTGTATTGTAACATCACTAGATGACATAATCAAACGTCTAATGCAACACTCAACACCTAAGATGTATGCATGATTGACCAACTTCACGAACGTACCGTCACTTGGTGCTGCAATCGAAGCAAGGAGGACGGGAAAAAGAGAGAAAAAATAACTATGAATGACGTCACACCCTGGCGATTGGGGATTGAATCAACATGGGGGGGGATTTTTTTGTTTACACACATAACGTTTAAAGTTTACAGCTAAGAAATGAACTTTTAGACAATTCAGTTGTAACAGAAGCGCAGATAATTTTTTGATATTTGGACAGTTTGGTTGAAAATCGAGAGAAATGTTTCAGAACCAAAGAGAAAAAGAAAACGTAAATAAAAACATTTTTCTTCATTCTTCTGCTTCTGTAAAAGTTGTTTTTTGTTTTTTGTTCGTTCAATTCTTTTTTGCAATTTGTGATGAGTGTGCATCATACTTTTGAGGTTCGGTGTAGTTGTATTTTTAAGTCTGTTTTACATTGCCATTGCAATTTTTTGTACGTCTATTACACGTGATTTTGGATTGAGATGCTAGCTAAAAATGTCAAGAGCGTGATGACTGTTTAAATGGATTGGTAATTCTGTATCTCCATTAACCCTGGTGAATTTCTTTTATTCTTTGACAGATTTTATCCACTGAAACCCCGACTTGGCCTCTGCTGGATATCATATAAATACAGGAAGATAAATAAAGTGTTGTAAAAACAGGTGTATGAATGTGAAACTTTTGGCTTTTGACGTACAAAAGAAGACGTGGTATTCAAAATTCGCTTAATTGGTGAAACTGGTTGATGATTTCTCGTGAACTCGAAGAACGGACTGTCCATCTATTCAGACAGGTATGGTAATAGGAATTGGATTTACTTTTGGAATCGTAGGTTTTCTGTGATATCAGAGCATGTTTTAGATAACTATATCAACAACGATTGTGAAAGCATCTTTCTTCTGTGGAACTGGTCATTTCGAGTCTATTAGTCATGTTGCAAGACAAAATTTGGTGTTTTCGGCTGAAGGGAATTTTTATTACCTTGGAAGGGACTAATATTGTACCCTGGATTTTTCTAAGTTCATGTTTGCCTCGTGTTATATGTATGTTTTGTTGTTTGTGTCTTTTCTGCATTTGCATATGCTCGTTGGATAGGATCTTCGCGGTTGGAAAGAAGGGGAAGAATAGACTGTAGGTTTAAAGGTTTCTATATTGTGTAGAGGAGAGTGGTAATTGCTGGTTATGTGTATGTAATACAAAAAGATTGGCGAAGACAAAGGATGTAGTTTCTACGTGTTTTGGTTCTTAGTGCTACACTCCAACGTCCCAGGAGATGCTGAAAGAGGAAGGGATATTCATGGTCGCCATGATACCAAGGAGAATATGCGTACCAAGTTTGATTGTGGATTCGGGGATTAAACATAGTCGAGACGACGCAGACAAGTATTCAGATGAACAAATAAAATGTACATTTGATACATAAACGTTTGTGACAATACAGGACTGGAATGGTAATACAAAAAGATTGGCGAAGACAAAGGATGTAGTTTCTACGTGTTTTGGTTCTTAGTGCTACACTCCAACGTCCCAGGAGATGCTGAAAGAGGAAGGGATATTCATGGTCGCCATGATACCAAGGAGAATATGCGTACCAAGTTTGATTGTGGATTCGGGGATTAAACATAGTCGAGACGACGCAGACAAGTATTCAGATGAACAAATAAAATGTACATTTGATACATAAACGTTTGTGACAATACAGGACTGGAATGGAAATACGTATGAGAAAACATGGATACAATCGTATTGAGAGAAGAGGAGAGAAGATGGGATATTTATGCCGAGTAATGTTTGTACTCAAGTGCTATAGCAGAGGTGTCAGAATTGCTTTAAATCCATAAGACTTGGGACGTACCCAAGAATGGTTAAAGAAACTGGGTGTCAATGTGTATGCTCAACTGCAAAGTTATGGGCGATGTATTTGGGATCGCTTGTGAGCAAATTGGGAGCCATTTTCCGGTGCTGAAAAACATACGAAAGACAGAATATTTGAGCCACAGAAAACACGTAAGGAGAATCAGTAGACTTGACATTGCGACTTTGTGTAGTAAATGCGTTAGCATTTCCTCCACTGGAGATCGAGATGTATACACGTTTTGGGCGAGTGGTGAGTACACGGTTGAGTAGCTGTGCGTACAAGAGATGGCTCGAGATTGGTGAGTTAAAATTAGTGTAGTAATTGGTCAGGGTGGAAAAATGGAAAGGTTGACCGGAAAGCCATCAAAATGATACAAATCCTAAAGAGAGGGAAAAAGAGGGAAACTAGCTTGAACTGCCGGGGCAAATGAGTAATTGAACGTCTGTTCAGGGTTTTCATAAGGGAAAGTCATTAGGAGTGACGTCCCAAGCATCTAGATAAAGAAGTATTTCATATTTAATTCTCAACTAAAAGTGAAAGTGGTGTTGCAAAACGTTTATTTTCTCTTTTCTGTTTTTCGAACTTTCTCGGCTTGCGTAATGAATTAATTTCTAAAATAGCAAGCATTTGCCTGTGGTTGGTAAATCGCCACTATTATTTTCTTTATAAGCCAAAAATTCCTAAAAAAATATCAAAGTGTGCAGATATTGTCAACATTTTTTATCATGGGGAAATTTCCCTGCAAAATACCTTTTATTGAAAAATCAATAATAATATTAATAAAAAACAGGAAAAAAGAATCGTAAAACTCTACAAAAACTATACACGAAACAGATAATTATAAAGTGATAGACTCATGTTTGAGTGAATAGAGTAAAGAATTTCTTTTAGATTTTCATGGTAGAAATATTTCATCTGTTCTGCATATTATCGGTTGATGACAATATTGGTATTTTTACAGTTGTATTTCATTCTCTGAACGCTCTGTTCATATGATCATTTTTGTTGATTTTCAGAAATACTTTTGGCCATGTTACTGTGAATGGACACGATGGTCATTCGTGGTGATACTGCTTAATCGTGCGTCGAAATTTAGGTGAGAGTTTCTGTCTGGTGTATCCCAGTTACGCTGGATATGTCATGTATGAAGTGAAATACTTTCGTGAGCACCGCATCACATGGGGAAAATCAAAGTAAAAAAAAAAGATTTGTATCAGAAGTTTGGGTAACCGAATTTTTAGCTTCTCTTTTGTTTTCGTTGCTGGCACATACTGAGTAATCCTTCCATGTACATAGGTATGACTGTGTTTGTTTCAAATTTTTATTGTATTAAATGATTTTGCAGTCTATTCATGAATTTTTTCAGGAAGAAAATTGTATGTGTGTGTGTGAGAGAGAGAGAGGGAAAGAGAGAGAGAGAGAGAGAAAGAGAGAGGTGTTAGGCGGATAAACACATTTTCAGAAAAGTGAGAGATGAAATTGAGAGAAAAAAAGATATTTCTGAAAGATAAATAAGGAAGAAAAATATCTAGAATGAGAGATAGATACATCACTTCACATTTGATATGTTTCAGAGAAAAATGCACTAAACAAGACATAACGTAGATTTTTAAAAGATCTTAGAGAAAGACATCCTTTTAAAAAGATATATAAAATAAAAACCTTAAACAGGCTGGTCAAGTTGATGTCGTGAAAAGAAATTCGTATGGTGATGGATTTGAAAAATTGCACACGGAGAAACAGTGTGATTAGAAAAATTATATGAGTATATTTTTTCAAGATAGAGTAAGAAAGCATGTTACAATATGAGGGCTGATGTGGACCCTTCAATTGAATATTTCATTATATGCTTAAATATTTGGTTTTATTTTTGAATAGCATTTTTTTGTTGTTGTTAAAGATACTTTTCGTGTGAGTAAATGTGAACCATACTTACATACTTGGTCAAAGTTACGATAAGTTACAGAGTAACGCTTCTCAGAATCCAAAGGGGCGATAGAAACATCTCAAGTAGATTTATCGACAAGATAAAGCATGGTCGCTTAGGACTCCTGCCGATATATAGCCAATCACAGCCACTTAATTAAAAGACATTAGGAGAAAGAAAGTGAAAGCGGTTGATAAAGAGGGGACCGCGTTGAGAGATTCTTTCGGTGGAAGTAAGAAAGATAGTTTCGTTGCATGAGAAACAAAAGAAAGCAGGAGAAAATAGATGAGAAAAGGGGTAAGTTTATTTAGTAAAAGATATTGAGAGATAAAGGACTCTGACCATCAGAAAGGTGATCAAATGTTGGACACGAGGGTAGAAGATTAGTCGACGAGTGTAGCAGAGTAGACAAAAAAAAAAGGGTCTGGCATTGTAAGGGCCACTGGCTGATGTCAGAAGAGGGATTGATCAACCTCTCACTCCCTCTGTCCCCTCCCTCCCTCTCTCTGAGTTATGATTTTGTTTGGTCTTCAAACAAAGATCATTTATGTATTTTCAGTCAGTCGTAGAAAAAAATAAAGGTTCGATTTTGAATCCCCACATGAGTCTTGCGGTCTTCAATCCTTCCTCTGCTGCAGCAACGTTGCTGTCAGAACAGTATGTCGTCGAAAAATGTTCTAACGTTATAATCCTTCAGTTTCTCATCGTCCTATTACTTTAAGACTCAATAGTTTTCTGTCTATACTAACATTTGAGCTTTTTGCTTATTCATTTGTGCCTCTTCTCTGCTAAAAGTAGGAGGCCTATCGACATAATATCCTACATTTAAACTGAGGGAATGTCGATTTACCACATGTTAGGTTGATCTTGGAGATCGTTTGAGGTCACTAGAGGTCATTTTTAGCCAATTTTCAGAGCTGCAGACCACGATTTTGTACCGAGGATGCTGAAACATTTTCACACACCGAAGATTGTAAACTATTGGACGTTGACTTTTGAGTACATTAAATGGCACTACGTCATTTCTGGTCATTTTAAAAGATTAAAACATAAATAGTTTTCAGCCACAATTAAATACCTATGAATCAGAAAGCTGACATAGATTTATGTAAAGATACAATCGTTTCATTAACAAAGATTTAGATAAAATTGATCATATAA
This sequence comes from Thysanoteuthis rhombus, assembly GCA_963457665.1. Lineage (NCBI taxonomy): Eukaryota > Metazoa > Mollusca > Cephalopoda > Oegopsida > Thysanoteuthidae > Thysanoteuthis > Thysanoteuthis major. Next base: position 5,844,752 of record OY735218.1, read on the forward strand.
CGAATAATCATTCAAAATATGTGAGCAAATTTTGGTCATAAAGCAAAGTTATCTCCCTATACATATAAGATTTGTTTACGTTTGACGGGAGAGGGGGAAATTTTAGAAGTTGAGTTTTGGAGACTTTGTTATTATTCGTTGTATTAAGCACTCCAACTGGGGCGAACTCAGAGAGAATTAATTGTTTTAAGATTCTACAAAAAGAAACAGTAATTACCGAAAGAAATTCAACCACTTGATGATTGGAAACGCAGATAGAAATTGTTTTTTGGGAAGAGAGGGGATCAAGTATGGAATTGAAAATGAATAAGATGGAAGATGTTATTCTCAAGCTGAATCGGGAAAAAATGAATAATGGAAATAAAACCTGAAGGGGGAATTTAGATTTTGGAAGGCAATTCAATACCTGGGGTGATTTTCCATGGAAAAGAACAAAAGAAGACTATTCCATTGGAGGAGAAATGTAAATTAATTTGTTCATTTCAAAGCATTTCATTATCTGCTCTCTCATTCTAATTTTAACAATTATATCAAGGGAAACTGTCTGAAATTTGAAAATTAGGGACGATGGGTGAAACACTGATGTAGTGTATCCAGAAAGCTTTTCAAACTAAGAGATGACATCATTTATTCTTTTTTCGTGCATCAGAATATTTCTTCAGTTACAGTTAATTTCCCATGTGTACATATTGTAAATCATATTTTCATTGCTTGTCTTGTGTTGTGTAATCAAAAAGGTATATATCAAAGAACATATTCTTCTAGTTTGGTTATATTTCAAGCCCCCACCCCCCACCTGCAACACCAGTAGTGTGAACAAATGTCTACGTCTTATCAATTCCATGTGCGGTTTTATCAAAAAGTGACTGAACAGATTTGAATGATGGGAGTTCATTATTTCAAATAGTGAATGAAGAGGAATTTCATCAGCGAAATTGTTAGCTTTTAATCCGTTGTTACGAGCAGAAAAACAAACAATAAAGTCACACTGCTCATTATATCGAGTTATATCATTATCATTTTATATAGAGCTAGAGGGCTGAAATTCTCAGCTGTCACAACGTATCAGATCTAAAAAAAACTTTCTTCCCAAATCTCTCAAATGAGTTTGGGGCCAAAATTTGCTTTTCAAAAGTTTATGCTAAATTTGACCTGGGTTCTTTGTTTGAGTTTGAAAATTTTTAATTTTTTAGAAATTGCTGCCCAACAAAAGGCAAGAAATATCATTCATTGATCCCCTCTTTCGAATTTTTCTAATTAATCACGTGACTGATTTTACTGAGTGATTAACTCAACCTCTTCTTTCTTTACTCACGATTAACAAAAGACTTGAAAGTCTATTCGTGCTGTTCATTGAAGATAACAAGTATTATATTCAGACAATTAGTTCGAATGACATCTGGTATGATAAGGCCAGTACTGATAACGGGCGTTTCGGGTGTAAGGATATCCGTCAGCTGTCTTTATTTACCTAGCTTCAAACGACAGAATAGGAACAGTGATATATGTGGAGAACTTGACGCTTGCAAGATGAGAAAAGGCAGGCAGCGTGTAACCTACTTGAAGGGTTTGGCAGAAAGAAGGCGTAGATGGGAGGAAGTTGCTAAGGATGACAAGAGAAATAAAACTGGGGAGAGCCATAACTGCAAATGTTCTAAGGAAGAAGAAGAATGTAGAACGAAAATCGTATTTACAAATGTTTAATTATTTTTTTTTTTTATTCATATAAGAATATTTGTAATGATTCCGAGAATTGGAATTCTGATCGATTATCACATTAGTTTTCTGACTTTACGGAAATTCATTTTGATAATATCATTGTTTATTTTTTGGATGTAGAGCTTTAATGATGTGTAATTATTTATTAGTTTGGCATGCCATCAAAGTGTCAAGCTTTAAAATGTATGATTGAAATATGAGACTGGGGAAAAAAATACAATACTATGTTAATTTTGGCGTGCCTAAAATCATTTATTAGTTTGGCATGCCATCAAAATGTCAAACTTTAAAATGTATGATTGAAATATGAGACTGGGGAAAAAAATACAATACTATGTTAATTTTGGCGTGCCTAAAATCATAAGCTTGCAAATGTTTCACTAAAATATGAGGCCAGGTAGAAAGAGTAATACTGTCACCGATTACTGAAATTGTTGTCATAAGTAAATTTTACCAAAGTTTTGGTCCTACTTGGTACATCAAGTGAGAATGTTTTGTCTTTGCAGGTTTTGTTGTTGGGGTGTCATCGTGATTTTGATCTAATGGGGGTTTCGTCAGGGCCATCATGAATCCTGACCCAAAAATAGAGGCAGCAGTTGACCCCATTTTACACTAAAGTCATAAGCTTTAAAATTTTAAATGTGTCAAATATGAGATGTATTTAAGGATTCTTGAATTTTAATGAGTATGGTGGATAATTTATTGAGAAGCAAATGATCACTTCCACGACAATCGTATCGTATCATGAGCGTTTATCGGTTACTGCAGTTTACTCATTTTGTGACGATATATGAATTTCGAAAGCCCAACCAAAACCATCGTTCTATGGCCTAAAATATGAGCATCAAGAGTAAACTGTTTGGAGCTTCATAGTCCTGATTCCAGTTTTGCATTCGAAGAATGGCTGATAATACATATCTTTAGAAGAGGGGTTTAAATTCCATAATATCGACCATCTACAGTTATGGGAGTTTGAGGACTTGATTCACTCTATAGGATAAATTTATTTGGGCCAGCAGTCGATAGGGTCCTATGTAACCTGTGTGTTGTGATGTTTACAGCGATTGCTTACTCCGTCTCACTCATCTCTAATAGCTACTCGGCAACTTTCCCCCTTTGAATTTGAACGTATTATAAGGCTTCCAAAATTCAACAATTGAATTTCTTGACTCGAACTTGTCTTTGTATACTTCACATGTGTCTTTAGAAATTCTACCCAAATTCGTAAAATCGCCTTTTAAAGAATAAATAGTGTGCTGGTATTACCTATACTAAATTATGACTAAATTCTTTTTCTGAATTTCTAGATTTAATTATCCCTCAACATAATTTGACTTTAATAACTTCTTTTAATCCTTGTTATAAATTATTTTTATAATTGTACAGTATTCTTGTTGCTTAGAATGAAAAATACAATTAATTCATTATTTGGCAGACTGATAAAATAAAAGTCACAGACACAAATTAGGATAAAGAAAGTATTGTGTTTCTATTTTCTTCCCGATTTTTCAGAGGATTATACTAACCTTTTTCCTCAATGTAAGTGAAATAGGAGATGTTCTCACAAAGAATCAGCCAAGGATGGCAAGCCTTTGGCAGAGCAAGCTCAACCTTAAAAACAAGGAGATCTCATTATTCCTAAAAAGAAAGGTGTATACAACCAATGATTCCTCCCGATGGTCAATTGTGGAGTTGAAACATGGAACCTAACCAAGAGACAGACCCACGAATTGAGCACCATGCAACATGCACATGAAAGAATTATGCCGGGCCTCACACAGAGGGGCCAAAAGACAGCACAGAACATCCGGAATAAGACAGGAGTCAGGGACATTATAGAACCCATCAAAAATCTCAAATGGCAATGGGCCGGCCAGTTTGCTAGAATGGCGGACATCAGATGGACATCGCGACTCACGACATAGATCCTAAGAGACCACATGCGCAATCGAAGCCAACAGAGAAATAGATGGAAAGATGAGCTTGAGAAATTCAGAAAGTACTGGCTCTGCAACGCTCACGAGGGAGAAGTGTGGTGAATCCTGGGGAGAGTCAATGTCCAACGACGGACGTTGAAAGACTGATGATGATGATGATGATGATGAATAAGCGGCAAATGTTACCCCCCCCCGTGTCAGACAAACATACTGAGGTTATCTTCCCATAGGGGCTCTCTTCTGTAAATGCTATTCTATGGGCCTTTGTAATTTTTAAGTTGAATAATTGTATGAGTTCTGTTCTCTTGTTTTGTTTTGATCACACAGAACATTGGAATTCTTTCATAAATTGCTCAAGTCTTATCTATTTCTCTGAATGCAAGACATCGAGTATCATCATACTGTAAGCGATGGGTGGAATATCTTTTTTTCACACATTATAATGCAGTGACTATATGTATTCAGACGTTGTTTTTTTTTATCCAAATGACTTGGTCTAAGTTTTTTTTCAACGTATACTGACTTGCTTGACTTTTCTTCTATCATTTCTATGCTAATTTCACGGTATTATATAGCACGTAAGATGAAACTTAAAGAACGGATTGATTTCAGCCGAGGTAAATAACGTCTCATGTAATTGAAACCTAGAAAGATTTTATTGTAAATACTAGCAAGTGTAACAATATAGTTACAAAAGGAGGCTCCACTATTTGAACGCTAGAATCCATGCCACGAATATTTGCATTACGGAGAAGACTTCATCGGCAAGATAGCGGGAGTTGCTTAGTACTAATACTACTTCTGGTTTTTTTTTTTAGATAGAGATATGCATAGCAATTCTTTGGACGTGATTTCAAATTGTTTTTATACGGTGGTTTGGTTCAACATGACGGGAAAAAGTGAGATGTTTACTCCCGTAAATTAAGTGAGGATTGATCTTATTCTTGTTACTGACGGATAATAAAATCAAATCCAATTTGTTCTGGGGTTTATTAAAATTACTTGTAGGTTCTTTTAACATTGGACGGACGGATCAACTTTAAACTCAAGAACCTTATTTTGACAGTTTTGGTCACAGCTTTGGCTGGTAGAATCTGTTCATAAAATGTGCGTATTCCATGAGTAGAGAGAGCATGTAGGAAACATATGTTCTTAAACGTATGCATATGGAATGTTGCAGGTTATACTCTTTCCAATGACTATTCTAATTGATTCAATATTTTTTTCAATCAATCAGGATTAATGACGCTCAAACACCAAATCAATATCGAAAATTATCATTATGAAAACCTGAAGAATAGAAGATAGAAATATAATATACGGTGAATGCATTTTACCGCCGAGTGAAGCCAGAGAAGGGAAAAGAGGTAAAACTTTGCATACTAATAACCTACTCTTGTCCAGAAAGGAATCGGTATGAAACGACTAACTTTTGCTAGGTAGAGAATTGAGTTTATTCTCAGATATATCCGGAATTCAACGAACGGTCTGAAATCGCAAACATTAGTAGAACACCATTTCTTATGAATAAAAAGATCTCATTAAAATATTCCTACAACTTGAAAAATTTAACTGCTACTAAGAATCTTTATGGTCTCCAAATTATGCAAGACGAAGCGAAGCAAGCAAGAAAATTAGTCCCTACATTACCTTCAGCAAAATAAATGTCACGTACAACGAACATTTGGAGACAAATGCACAGCGATTGAAATAAAAAACGCAAAGCAGGAGAAAGTAGACCACTACACATACCTTGGATAACGAGCCCCCATTAACACATCAAAAGAAGAGAAAATAATGCAAAGAATCACACAAGGCTGGTAAAACTCCATGAACATTTAAGTCGCTTTAGTTCTAGGACGAAGGGTACTAAACCAATGAATCCTACTGAAGGAGCTGAAACATAGAAATCAACCAAAAGATAGACTTTGGAACTGAGAACCATACAACGTGCACATGAGAGAATCATGCTCAACCGTATATAGGGGAAGTTCATAAGACAGCACAGTATATTAGAGCAAATACAAACAGGAAACTCAAATGATAATGGGCTGGATAAGTTGCAAGAATGTCAAAGAACTGCTGTACAACCAAACTCACAATGTGGATCCCCAGAGATCATATGCGAAAATATGACCGACAGAATGTAAGATGGCTTGACTATCTAGAACATCTATATCCAAAGATAGACGCTGAAAGGCTGCTGATGATGATTAAGATAAAGTGCAAAACGACTGCATTCGCATCAGTCACCTTGACCAACTGACTTCATACTCTTTCTCTCTCTTTCCTCCCCCTTAACTCGTCACCGATCGAGTTAATTAATTCATTCACCAAAAATAGCAAATATGACACAAGGTTGAACTAAGACAGAAAACCATCATATGTACGTGGAGTCAACAGATGTCACGAGGATTGAACAAATGTTCTCCCTTCCCAAAACTCAGCAAGATGAAAAAATAATAAGCTGCCTTTCTAAGCCATAAGGCATTGAAGAATAAAAAATACGCATTGACCTTAGCCATGAGACCATGCGAGGCAAACTGCGCTGGTGAAGACTGGTTCACATTTAATCTTTCCTTGTTCTAAGATCATTTTTGGCGCGAAATACAAAGTCACAAATTCACATGAGTACTCCACTGAAAATCTTCTAAAAATACTGGACAGGGGATTTGTTTTAGTCTTTCCAACTCGTCTCAACGCAAAAAGACACAAACTTTGCCTTAGAACTTTGGATGTGCATACAACTTATAGACTTTTAAAAAAAAAAATTTTCCTTTCGGAAAAAATACTCCCCCCGGGGCAATTTTGGGAGTATGACTACTGCGTTTTCAGATGAGATTCAGGTCAAATATGACAGAATTATTTTTGTTATTTATTAGATGAAGAATTGTAAATAAGGGTTTCTCAAATTCGGGATTGGAACACCTCTGGGAATCCAATGAAGATGATTTGGGGTCGCAGATATAATTAAATATTTTAAAAAAAAAGTATAATGTTTTCTTTTCTTTTTAGAAAAATGATACTTTTTGCAGAAAAAAGGTATATTGAGTTTCTTGTATATTTGTGTTCACGCTACCATAATCAACTTCATCTAATTCATAAACAATCCTTTGACAAGATGCAAGTTCACCCAAATAATAGTAATTAGATTGTTATACTCGTTTAGCCGCTGATTGCACGGGGTAACACGTCTCAATGAAGAATTATTTCGCTCATACCAAGTATTGAACCTGGGACCTTCCGCGAGTGAGACACGCGTATTAACAGTAACCCTACCCGAGCAAATGCGCGGATAAAACTTCACACAAAAATTGTGATTTTCGAAAAAAATTCAGTTTATATGGAAGGATCAATCAGAAGGAAATTCTTACACACGAACCATCTCAGCAAACGAAGGGGTTGGTGGGTTCTCCCTTCCCAAAACTCTGCAAGATGAAAAAATAATTAAGGCCTAAATGCCATCGACATTGATTTTAATCCATGGTAACCAATATGAATAATGGAAGATATATCTATACTTTTCATTAATATCTCAATATTTCGGCAGGTATTGAAAATAATTACGATATCCCACTCAGGGTTATATTTTTATATGCAAAATTCTGTCGGCAAAATATTGACAGTTCTATCAATCAACACACGCACGTGCACACACACGTACATACATGTTGTTTCTTAGCAATAAGATGAATAAATCGATTTTGCCTCCACAAGAATTCAAAAGAACACATACATCCACACAAATATTGGATTTAAAATGGAATTTGATTCCTATAATTTTGTTCCAATTTTTTAGGAAAAGTCCTTCATTTCGAGGTACAGTATCAATTTGCATAATTGCTGTATGGTAATTTTTTTGAATCGATGTCAATTGCATGAATGATTCCATTTATGCCTTTCCCCGGGGCACGGATGTGAAGTGAATGATGATTATTTCTATTTGAGTTTAATCTCGGCTTCGCCGATTCCATTTTCCATGCTGTTAACCACTGTGCAGCCGGCACAGCCTATGATTGATATATATATATATATATATCAGAAATAAATAAATTCTCACATAGATACCTCCAGTTGGAGTGCTTCTACTTCATCGGGTGTTGCGTAGAACAATCTACCGCCGTAAATTGAATAGCTGGTTCGGTTTGAAATTGCTTGTAGGTTACCAATTATAACAGGAACCTGAAGAAGGACAGAGGTTCAGGAGCCGAAACGTAATTACAGCAACAAAGACGTGAACACTACTCTGAGTAAACCAATGGATAGTAAATAATCAAATTGGTTAAAGAAAAAGCAGTCTTATATGCCATGTTTCATTTCGAAATGATGTGAGAAATCAGATTAGATATAATTTTGAGTCATTAACATTTCAAATTTCATTTTTGTACGGCCAATCGAACCAACGGGCGTAGTTGACGACGGGGGCGATTTCAAATTGCCCTTGGTTCCCAAATGGGGGAAGGGAAAAAAGTTTCATGAATCGTAGTTCACCTACTCTTTTTCTTTTAACATTAACAAATCTCACTATATATTAGAGGGGCCCCTCAAAGAGCCAGGCTCACCGCCTAGGCCCTCAAATATACAATTACGCAGCTGTCTTTATTCAATAACCTTACGAATAGCAGGCATTCGAGAAATTTGGGCCCTCAGGGGTCTGTGGCCTCCTGATTGGGAATCTATGCACTAAATGTTGGAAGAAACCGCCTCACCAATCCCAAAACCCAACCTACGTCCTTTATTGAACCATGCATTCGTGTGCTAGATATTTTCAACACAAAGTTTCGGCTGATCCATTCTTCAGCCCTGGTTTGAGGGAAAAAGTGGTGACAGCAAAGTTTTTACTTTGCCCTCGTTTTTAGTACGAATCCCTTTTTAAATATCAGTCCCGACCCCACTCTTTAAATCAGCCTGGGCCCTCTCCCACTTTAGTCGAATATGATCACCCAACTTTTCCAACTATTTCTAAGAATGTAAAAAGTGGTAAAAAAATTGTACCATATTCCATATCTTTTCCCTCTTCAGCGCTGCGGATACCCACACCTAACTTCCAAGAACAGATAGAAAGGGTGCTAAGAGCCTGTGGAGCTCTAAGGCTACTTTGAATGATATCAGCATCGTCCAATCCATCTGACCCCTTACCGATACGCCATTTGCGTAGCAGGGCATGGCAAAACACTACCCATGGTTTGCATAAAGAAAATTACACAAACTGTTTCTCGTGGATCGTCGGTCCTAAATGGCCCAGTCACATCACTTGCTTTGGGTGGGATGATATGCTCCAAAAGCGACCATTCTTCAATAAGAGAACATCCGTCCCTGCTAGGTCATCAGCCCCAAAAGGCCAAGCCACATCATGTGTATTGGGCAGTAGTAGTGTGCTCTAAAAGCGACTACCCAAACAATTCACCATGAGAACACCCATTCCTGCCTGGCTATCGGTCCAACAGCGACCACTCAAACATAGCCCCAAAACTGTCATCAAAAAGACAACATTATACATTGGAATCTAAAACGTCAAATAGGACATCATGGGCATTAGCGAAATGAAAAGACCCGGAGAAGCACTAATCGAACTGAAGAGCAAACATCTTCTTTACAGCTACGGAAAAGAAAAAATTAAACAGATTAGAGTAGACTTTCTCATGAATAAAGATCTCAAAGATGATGTGAGAGGCTTCAATGCCGTATCAGACCGAATAGCCAGCGACACCATACAACTTTCAAAAAGGTACGAACTGAATATCATCCAAGTTTAAGCCCCACTTCACAATCAACCCAAGACGAAATAGACAAGTTTTATGATGATTTGAACTCCCAACTACCAGACACCAGAGAATACTGCAATATCATCATGGGAGACTTCAATGCACAGGTATGACAAGGGAATGAAAATTGCGTCGGCAAATTTGGATACAAAGTACGGAACGAGACAGGAAAGGATCTTGCAAACTTCACAACGACTAATGGGTTCAAAAGCATGAAAACCTTCTTCAAGAAGGGACCCAATAGGAAACGAACTTTGAAAAGCCCCAACTATGAAACGAAGAACAAAATAGACTACAACCTTACGGACAAAAATGACACCATCAAGGACATATAAGTCTTAATTCAAGTCAACGTTGGAAGCGACCACAGAATGGTAAGATGTGAAATGCAAGTAAATACCAACAAAGAACGCCAACCGCAACCATTAAACATACCAAAAGAGCACAGTCGATCCGTCGAGCTTAAACTGAAAAACTGATATAGAACTCTTGCTGAACAAGAAAAAGACAAAATCAACAGCAACAAAATAAGAACTCAGTCGTCACTATATTTAAACGAACGAGTACACAAACCATCAATAAAATATAAGATGGAACCAGGAAACTCATGGGGAAAACACGGAGAGCAACAAAAGAGAAAATTGAACATATTGATTTGAAAGAAGCAATAAAAAGAAACGAAGAGAAGTCTGAAGAAGATAAAATACAGCGATCATCGAATCAACTCCCGAAAAGGTCGAGGTTTCAAAGCTATAAACAAAGGCCTCAATTCTGGATGGAAGCAAATAACTAGCATATTCGAGGAAAATGGAGACCTAACAACAGACAGAGACAGGATTGTCGAACGTGCCAAAGAATTCTACCAAGAACTTTATCCCTCCAAACAAGGACTACAAAACAACGAGAAGGATACGCAAGACGCTTGAGGGTTTTCAAGAAATAACCCCGTGGAGGATGAGACAAGCCATCGAACAAACAAAAAAAACAATAGTCTTCTGGACTAGAAAACGTCACCGTTGATCTACTCAAAAAAGTGGGTAAGATCATCACTAGGAAACTGGCTATTCAATTCAACTTATGCCTAAAACAAAGTAAAGTTCTGGATGATTGTAATGCAATTATAATGCTCGTATATAACCCCTGCCCCCCAAAAACTCACAAACTTCACACCTATGTGCCTACTCAACTGCATATACAAACTTTTCACAAAAATCATCACTAACCGAAACACAAAAATACTAGATGAAAACAAACCACGGGAAGTTGCTAGCTTTCGAAGAAGCTACTCGGTCATGGACCACCAACATTCAAGCTGCCACTCGCAGTAATATTCATCGACTTCAAAAATGCTTTCAACTCAATGGAAATCCCTATGATCAAAGCAGCCATCACTCTTCAAGGTGTACACAACCTATAGGTCGAAGTGCTGCAACATATATACATTCATTGCAGTTCCTTCGTCGGGGTACATAAGAACACGGAGCCCTCCCTGCTCCAGCTCCAAAAAGGGTAAGACAAAGTGATACCAGCTCATCCAAACTCTTTGCAGCCTGCATTGAGATGATCTTCAGAAATTTAGATTCAGAGAGCAAAGGAATCAAAATAGACGGCGAATATCTAAACAGTAGCAGATTTGCTGACGACATTGCCCTGCACGACCTTCAACTAATGGTAGATGAACTAAATGGAAAAAGTAAGAAAGTCGGTTTATAATTGAACTTCAGCCAAAGGTCATAAGAAACACTCACATCGGGAATAAGGACACAGCGATCAAAATCAAAGACACAAAACTGGAGAAAGTAGACCATTACATCAACCTAGGACAACAAATATCTATGAGATCCTCAAAACGAGATGAAATCAAACAAAGAATCCCTCTAGGATGGCAAGTTTTTGGCAGAGCAAGCTGAAACTTAAAAAAGAAGATCCCACTAATCCTGAAAAGAGAGGTACACTCTTGAAAAAAATTATGTTCGACCTCATATGGAGAGACCACAAGACAGCGCAATATATCCGGGAGAAACAGGTGTTCGAGTCATTAGAATCCATTAAAAAACTCAAATGGCAATGCGCTGGTCATGCTGCAAAAATGGTAAACAACCAATTGACATCATGACTCACAACCTGGGCCACGGAGATCACATGAGCTACAGAGGCCGGCAGAATATAAGAGGGAGAGACGAACAAAACCAATCCAGAAAGTATTGGCTTTGCGACGCCCAAGATAGAAAGGTGTGGAGAAAAGGTGAGTCCTGAGGAATGTTTATGCTCGATAAAAGACTGATGATGATGATATTCATATATGCATGTACCCATAAATAAAAAAGATAATTGGGAAAAGGATAAACATATGCTGACGTTATATTAGTCAACATAACATGGGAAAATGCATTTGGTTATCAGAAAGCGTGACAGTTGTATGAGATATATGCATATAACATAAAAAAATGATCTCATATAAATAGATTGACTTCGAGACTACTTTTCTTGCCCTGTTTCTTCAGAACCACCCAGCGAAGTCATTGGTCAGTTTGGCTCAGCTGCTTAGCGGTCTGCTATGTGATGGCAAGGGATGGAATCAAATTGGTCAGACATTTTTAGATTTTACAATACTGATAGTGTTTTAATTCTCCTTTTTTCTTTGGATAATTGAACCATATTTATTTCACTTCGTGAATTCATTTATTTTTATTTTATATCTATTCATTTGTCCTATTTATTCATTCTATTTAATTCATTTATCAATTAGGATTAGTTTGGGTCATCATATGGACACTTGTCCTTTTTCATTTAGTTGCTTTGTGTAACCTTACGAATTCAGGTTGATTAGGACCTGAATTATTGTAGAGGTAGAAAAAAGAGGTGAACCGTGTTTTGGAGGAAAATAAAAATAATGACACATCAGAATGGACATTAGCTATTAAACTCGTGGTCGAAATTAGATGTGAATTGTAGACATAAAAAATAGTTTTTACTAAAATATCTGCAGTGAAAAACAATTCGGTAGAATCTTGGTTGGAGAGAAACATAATGCTAAAATTTCAATTCATAGACTCACAACTATGGCCTAGGAGTAGGTAAAGTGAGATAATACATCTACATTTTTTACATGGTAGACATACCCTATATTAGACCCAAATCAAATGGATAACCTGAATGGAAAAGTGTCTATGCAATGACCTAAATGTGGACCTATACGTTTTGTACAATGTCCTCATACATACATAGTACTATTGGTTGGAGACGTTAGGTTTTTCAGAAACAAACTGGACTGCATAATTTAAAAAAAACGTAATTGAAATGTGAATAGTTTATTCATTTTCATAATCCTCAGGAAACAACATATTGCCAGTTGCTGATGAGTGCAATAGGTCTTAAATTTATAAATTCATCTGTCAAAATTCTTAGGTGAAATTATTGAAATACATCGGATAACTTTTGCATTCAATATATATATATATATATATATATATATATATATATATATATATATATATATATATATATATATATATATATATATATGAATATGAGATTTCTATACCTACAACATGTTTACCCGGTGGATAATAACATTTCAAGCCAAATTTCATCTGTCAAAATTCTAACTTAAATTTATTGAAATACATCCGATACCTTTTGAATTCAATATATATATATATATATATATATATATATATATATATATATATATATATATATGTGTGCCTCTCTGTGTGTGTGTGTGTGTGTGTGTGTGTGTATGTATATATATATTTATATATATGGAAGTGAATATGAGATTTCTATACCTATAAGATATATACCCGTTGGATAATACGATTTCAATCCAGAATTCATCCGTCAAAATTATAAGGTAAATTTATTAAAATACATCAGATACCTTTTGTATTTTATATTTATATATATATATATATATATATATATATATATATATGTATATGTGTGTGTGTACATATATACGTGTGTGTGTGTACATTTGGGTGTACATATAAATATATATATATATATATATATATATATATAAATATACATATATATATATATATATATATATATATATATATATATATATATATATATATATATATATATGAATATGAGATTTTTATACCTATAAGATATATACCCGGTGAATTATGACATTTCAACCTAGATTTCATCCGTCAAAATTATAAGGTAAATTTATTAAAATACATCAGATACCTTTTGCATTATATATATATATATTTATATATATATATATATATATATATATATATATATATATATATATATATATATATATATATATATATATATATATGTGTGTGTGTACATATATACGTGTGTGTGTACATTTGGGTGTACATATATATATATATATATATATATATATATATATATATATATATATATATATATATATATATATATATATATATATATATGAATATGAGATTTTTATACCTATAAGATATATACCCGGTGAATTATAACATATAAAGCCAGGATTCATCCGTCAAAATTCTACGGTAAATTCATTGAAATACATCAGATACCTTTTGCATCCAATATATATATATATATATATATATATATATATGTGTGTGTGTGTATGTGTGTGTGTGTGTGTATATATATATATACTTACATATATATATATATGTATGTGTGTGTGTATGTGTCTGTGTGTGTGTATATTTATACTTACATATATATATATGAATATGGCTATGAAATATCCATACTAATAAGATATATACCTGGTGGATAATAACATTTCAAGCCAGAATTCATCCGTCAAAATTCTAATGCATTATTGAAATACATCGGATACATTTTTCATTCAATTTTTATATATATATATATATGTGTGTGTGCGTATGTGTGTGTGTGTGTGTATGTGTGTATGTGTGCGTGTTTGTCCGTGTGTGTATATATATATATGAATATGAATATGAATATGGTATTCACTTACCTATAAGATGTATACCCGGTGAATAATAACATTTTAAGCCTATAGGACTTATGAACAACCAGTGCTTTTTTATCCTGTAAATTATGAAAACAAAATGTCCAATTATTTGAATAACGTATTCTTCAGTTTTCCCATCCTATTTTAATGTTTCTGAAAGCTGAACCAGTTATTGCTATGTATTGATGAGGACAATCTATCAGATTTGCCTCCTTTTACTTGAATTACAAAAATATATTTGTTAACGTTCGGAATTAATCTATCTTTCATTTTCTCTATGTTTACCTGTAGGTTATATCCATGAATTTTCTGGTATTTTAAACCTTATATTATCAGATAATACCTAAATTAAATTTGGCAATAAAATTTGAAAAGATAATCAAAATTAGCTACCAGAAAAGTGCAAATCAACCTTTTTTTAGCACTTATAGTAAGTATACTATAGAAATTTCAAGAACAGCCCATCCCCTGAGTAAGAGACTGTTCCAAAATATATTGTGATAAAATAAAAAGATGAAACTTGATCACATTTAGGGAAAAAAGTTCAAGGAATAATAACGATTTGTAATCAAAACATTTTATGTAGGTAGAATTCATATTTTCTTGTCTTATCTATTTCTTATATCATTTTAGTTATAGAGAGTTTCTAAGACTGAATAATAAAAAGAATTATATTGTATATAAACCATATCTGTTCGTCTTTCTTGTAAGGCATAAAGTCTGAGCTATTCCTTCCTGTGCTCAAAGATTTATCAATCAGACAAAAATTAACGATCAACATGTTGATGAAATCCAAAAGTTTTGTTTCACCGTTTAGTTTTCAATAACCTTTTTAAGAGAGGGAAAGAAATGGTATGTCCCACCCTATCCGTCTGGATCCACCCATTACTTCTCATCGCTTTTTATTTTAGATTAGAAAATTCTATGTTATGATTCCACTCTATTACCTACATGATCACACTTTCTCTTTCAGTGACGGTGATTCTAAAATAATTAGTGTATCAGATGGCTAAGAATATTAGCATCAGATAAATTCCAAGAATAGATCTATAGGGATAGACTCTAGAAAAAGACGTGTTCATACATGAGTGGAAGTAACAGTTAGTTCAAGCCTTTGTACCTTGTACGCTTGTCGTGGTTTTTATTGGCTGTGTCTGGAGTGTTTGTTGTGGCTGTTGTGTTCGATGTTTTTTGAGCAGGATGTTCTGATGCAGATGATTCTCTCATTTTGTTACCTGTTGATGTATCAAGGGAAGTTGGTTTCAATCTGTATATGCACTTAATCTGATTTGTGTTTTTAATTAGTAAAGCGAAGTATTTTTGATACCTGTCTATGACTCAGTATTTGTCATTATAGGCTGGTTGAAGAACATGCTTGTATGTGTGGCCTTGTATCGAGCCGTGTACATGTATGTAATGCATCATGTATGTATGTGCTTTTGTTTGCCTTCCTTGCTTGCAAATGTGATCGTTGCACTATGAAAAATTTAAGTTTGTCAAGGAAAGAATGAATATAGTTGTATAAACTAGTTCTGCTGGTGAACATTTCATGTCGGTCTAAATAGCAGCACCAAGTCTAAGGAGAACCAGTTACAGATGGTATTCCCATTGATCGTGGTCTAACTGTGATTACAGGGAAGTTTTTCGGGGATGGTTGAAGCGTTCGACGAAGCCGTTTGCTTCAGGGTGATGGGCGATTGTGTGAATTCTGTTGCTACCCAGGAGGTTTGTCGGGTGTTGAAATAAGCTCGACACGAATGGCTGTTCCCTATTGATTGTGATTACCAATGGGACACCGAATCAAGCTATCCATCCTGACACAAGAGCACATGCAACTGTCTCTGCAATGACAACGGTGATAAGAAAGGCCTCGGGCCGGATCATGAACCGGCTGACACAGGTTAGCAAGTATGTGTACCCCTTGGATGGTGGTAAGGGCCTTGTGATCTCGATGTAAATATGTGAAATACGCCCAATCCGTGCGCACGTGTGCTTGTTGATTTTCGATTCTTGACTTGCCATGCAGGCTTTCACCTACCGATGGGTATCAGACCTCATTCTATGCCACATGTATCTTCCAACAACTAGCCTGCTTGAAGCTTTCATTCACTGTGAGGTGTAATCTATAGAATGGATGCAGTTGATTGGCTCTTGTATTTCATGTGATGTAAAGGTCTGACTGTGCGACCGGGACGTTGTACAATTGATGTGCTGTCGTTTGTAGATAGTGTTGTAGTTGTGTGTCGTTGACTTGTCCCATGGCTATGGCTTGAGCATCGATAACAGCGTCCAACTGAATGTCATTAATGCTACGATAAGGAATGCCTGATGTTTTGTTGGATTTACCTATTAAATGGCAACATTTGAAGTGTAATGGAATTGATCTGAATTTCTCATCTATCGATGTGGGTATCTAACTGTTTTAGTGTGGAACGAATCGGAGAATGATCTGTGATCAATGAGGATACACACCAGTTATGGCACGATCCACGGCATCACAAGTTTGGCATAATTCTGTGTAAGGCAGGACAAAAGACTTCTGGCATCAGCAGTCAGTGTTGATATTGTCCAAGGCTGTCAATGCCTCGTCAGACAGTGCAATGCCACAGTTGTTAATATCAATTGGTATATCAGTGAACGGTCTGAGAACATTTGCATGATTTCGGATGAATCTCCAGTAGAGTTTGACCATTTCAGAAAATTGGCTTAGTTTCTTCATTTTTTTCCACTGGCCTCGGTCCTTTCAGGGAGGGAAGAAAATTTACCGCCAAAAGCTTGAATACCATAAAGATAACAATTAGTTATCCTTGTAGTGTTTCTGTGTGAGGCCAAGGTGGAAGAAACAAAGAATTGCCATTCTTTAGACCTCTTCACCACGTATTAGGAATCACGGATAGATATCTTCCAAGTGCAGTTAACTCGAATTTATTATTCAGTGCCAAAAAGTGAACATGATAGGTTTATACCGTTACAGATTTGTATTTACATGTTTGAAGTCATTTTAAGAGTAGTGAACTCGCTCAGCTTCATTCTAGTCTATAAAGGACAGCTCCCAACTATGTTATTACGTATGGTTAATTTAATTTAAGATTTTGATTAACCTAAATGGAGATGGTTCCAGAAAAAGGAAACTAATTTCCCGAGAATTTTGGCCATTACGTATCTATCAGTATTTATAATTCATCCGAGGTATTCATTTTTATTATCATTACTTCCCAGTTCTACACTAAGGTAGTTATTAGATGATATATTCACGATTAATTCTATGTGAATTACAAATAACAATGTTATTATTATAACTATAGTTACATTTGCAAAGAATAGTTTTCAATGAGATACTTATTTGGGAAAGAATTCCCCAAACGAAAAAAAAAAAAATCTCCAAGTCATGTGGATAATCTTAGGCCTAAAATGAACACGTACGAACGAACACACACACACACACGCATACATACATACATACATACATACATACATATAAACGGAATGTAGGTGCATAACTACGGCGGCTTCTTTTTATACTACCCTTTTCAGAGAATATATCTATAACGGTGTTAATTTTCTATTTAATTATCTGTCCTACCACTTAACCGTAACAAATATTTAATAAAATGTCGCCTATCCTTTCATATATATATTTACACAGTTAGTAGCTTCAAAATAGTGGTCTATCAATTCCTAAAGTGAAGAAACTGCTCAAACTCTATAGTAACACAGGTAGATATTTTGACCACCTTCATTACGATTCAGGTGAGGTTTGGGACGGTTGCAACACTTGTTGCATTTCTTGCAGTCACTCATAGACTATTTGGACAGAGTCAAGCGATATCCGATGTAAAAATCTTACACCTGTCTACTAATAACCATGCCATTCAAAGATAATTACATATTACATATGGTAGACAATATTTACTCAAATGGAAAAGGTCAGATGTTGCAATTGTTCCCTATCCTGGGGACAGTTGCAACTCTTATCGGGGACGGCTGCAACATGTCAAAATACATTGCTTGTATGCTTTTTCTCTCAAAGAGAATATCATTCTGAAGATATGTATTGTTTTATAATGATATCAGAATTGTTTATTTATGCAGAATACAATTATATTATTATTCATTTTTCATCAGATAACAGTCAAGTTTTCTTCAGCAGTGCAATCTCTAGGCTCCTAGGAATTGCACATCCAGCATTGTGGCCACACTTACGTAGATTCATAGCTTTCCAGGCACCCGATGCAGAATGTGTTGTCCCCTTCCCAATAAGATTTTTTTTTACTCTTTTTGGAAGGGCTGACTTTTTCTTAACACTTTACCTTCTCCAGATTCTTTGCCTCCTGCGACAGAGTTTAAAAAAAAAATCTCTTATTCTTCTTTCAAAAGTGTGTCCGTAAGGGCAGTAATGGAGCATCTTCGCCTTCCTTTTGCACATATTTCTTTTGTCTCCTACTTTGAGATGTAGCCAGATAGCTTATAGTGAGAAATCCTCTATACTCACCTCTGGGGATGATAGTCTCGGTTAAAATGCACAGAGAAAAGTTGGCCCAGTCGGAGAATGTGGCCCTGCTGGAAGGGCACATCAGAAAGTGGATCTGTTAAAAGAGGTAGACCTGTCGGAGGAGCCCCAGCTGGAAATGGCCCTATTAGAAGATGGTGGCCTCGTCAGTGGAGGCACATTGAGAGCTTGCCTTGTCGGAAGAGAACGGTCTTTGGCCAGGGGCGGTGCAAAGTTACATTCCTGGAATATCTCTCGATAAAGGGACAAAATTCTTGTGCCTCTAAATCCTATCTGCCCATTTCTGGGTGTTGCTGCCTGTAGCAAGACCACCCTGGCGATTTATGTTTACTTCTTGTGAGTCCTATGTCTAGCTAGTAGATAGTGTATGCTACGGCAAAGTTGTCTGATAGCTTGGGGACGGTTGCCACAAGGTCTATCAGTCATGGCAGAATCCCATGACATCCTAACCATGTCTCGGAGAAATCATCAAAACAATGATTCAAAGTAAGTATTGATCAATTCATGGAAACGTCCCGGGGAGTATAACAAAAATACTTACCATGAAAAAATCACTTTCATACCTCCAAAAAACGCTTGTTCCTGCAAAAGCAGACGTAGATGTTGACTGCATATCTGTCTTCCTGGTGTTTGTGTGTATGGTCAAACTGTGGTTTTGAAGTATAAGTGTAATCATTCAAGCATGTTTCTGATTGTAAGAATAAGACTTGTTGAAACCGTCCCAAGTATGTCTGTGTGCCTACCTGTCCCCTTCTCTCTATCTCTCCCCCTCTCTCTCTTTATGCATAATGGTCTAGCTTGTAGAGCTTGCTTTCGGTCGGGCTTTCCTTCTGACATCCTTATCTGCTTGGTAAATTCACAGCAGTCGTCATTCTCCAGCCTGTCAAACTGTATATGGGCAAACATCATTTTGTTAATTTCTTGATTTGGAGTTTAATAGTTGTCCAAAAGTGACATTATACCGAACACTTGTGTTATTTACAAGTATATCCCTTTTAGGAATTTCAAAAGGCATGTGTGTATTTATATGTTGTCTTATGGCACTTTGGTCTGAAAATGGTTGGCTGTTTAGCCAAAAGCACTTAGTATGGTATCACGCTTGGACAATTATTACACTCTATAAATCCAAACATACGTTGTCTCTGGAGGAAACAAGAAAAATTGACAAAACATTCCTTGTCTGTCTAATTTACCAAAACATGAATAAATGATGGACTCTTGCATATCTATCTATCTATCTATCTATCTATCAATCTATATATATATATATATATATATATATATATATATATATATGTTGCAAAAAAATTCAAATATATCCGTGAGTTATTTCACAGGTTATTAATATGGGAATAAATGAATACTGATATCACTATTCAACAATGGAAAGTTTTTTTTTTTATTAGTGAACAAATCAAACAGACAAAAACTCAGTGATTTTATGAAAATAGGGCATCGTCATCGTCATCGTCATCATCATCATCATCATCATTATTATTATTATTATTTTTATCATTATTATTATTATCAAGACTAACATCTTTTAGATCCATGGCTGTTGCATTCTGGGATCAAAAACGAATTTTCTGAAGCGTACCAATTAAATTTTCACGTTTTCTTTATAATTTATTGGTGAACATTTGCACGGTTCCTGCAGCATATATACAAGCACCAACCCTAGAAACAAGTTTAAGAAGCATATTTGACATGTATGTATTTGAAAAAAATAAAGAAATCTTGAATTATATCAATTTTCAAACAGTGTCCTAGGTCTTTCTTTTATTGAATGTATACAGTTTCGCCTCAAAAGAGTACATCCCTACTATTTTTTTATACAGGAGGCTAAGTTCCTTCCTAACCAAACCAAACATGGCAGGAATGAAATATTTATAGTGAAATATTACACAAAACAGATATTAATAGGTAGGATTTATGATCAAACTCTTCTGTGTTGAAACTATTTTACCAAAAATAAGAATATATTAACGTCCAAGGGCAAGAAAAAAAGTTTTATTTAAAATCAATAGTTTGGTCATAAATAATAAAAGATGATATCAATTTTGATCGTTTTATGTTCCACTAAAAAAATAAAATCCTTTTATGTTCAGTCTAGGAGAAAATTAAATTTCTATAAAAAAATCTGGTACGGGTCGTAATACTTTAAGGGAGTTATTGTATTTGAGAGAAAATGTCCTGTAAAGTCTCTTTGATCGGGTCGAAGGCTGCTTAACGCAAAGTTGGATAAGCAGGTTATTAATCTTTTTTGGTGCTTCTCTCGGCTTTTCCTATTGCTTCTCTTTGCATTTTAAATCCTTTTGGCAGTGCACGAGGTCCGCATGGAGAGTATTCAGTCGTTCTATATAGCTCAAGAACCAGTTGCGTAGCTTCAATGTAACTGGACAACCAATCAAAAGGTATCCGTCCTGAAAGTAATCGGTCATTTCAAAATGCTCGGAAACCGGGTCTGTAGCTTTGATGTTACTGGGCAATCAATCAAAAGATATCTTAATGCTGGTTCTAGAACAAAAACTGTCGGTTGGAGTTATTCATTAGATGGTGAGACACCATTTCGTGAGCTTCTCAACTTCTGGCTTCTCCTGAAGTGATTTCAGAATAATGAGATTAAAGAGAAAGCAATAAGGCAAGTGATGGCGATCTCGTGGGACTTTTTAGCCGACTGTTTTGAAAAGTGGAAATCAACGCTAGGAGAAGAGTGTGAGGCCGAACTTTTGTTATCATCATGTGGCTGGTTACTTTCTGGACTGACCTCGTACATTGAAGTTCTGTCCCTTTTTTCGGTTGAGTACCAGGAAGGAGGCTGCTATCTGCTGAATATCAGCAAAAACTATGCGAATAGATAATACAAAGATGTTTCAGTCATCTCTGGAAAAGAATAAGAGATAACATCAGTTGTAAACATCACCTTTTAGTGTAAACCCATTTATGCCTGAAGCCATATTTTAGTACGATTAAAAATAAGGGGTAAATGTACATTAGCATAATACTGAACATTTATTTATTAAAAGAAAAAAATTATCGTTTTTTTTTATTTTCTCGATTGTAATTTTATCCACCTTTTTTCAAAAGTATATTTTCTATAGCAATCTCATGAAGTGGACTAAATATTGGCCTATAGGCATATACGGGTTGAGAGCTTCAGTTTTGAATAGACAGGTGAGATAGAAAGATTGACTTTGCGTGGTTAACAAGTGGGCGAAAGTAATTAAGGTGAAGTAAGTAACATTTTACGAGATGCTGACTTTTAGATGGACTGGTGTTGATACTAGAGGCAAATTCCCGACAATCCATGTCACAAAATGGTGGATATAATCCCAGATAATGAAAAGGCCGAACTGATCTTTATAGAAGACCGTATCATCCAGAACATTCAAAACAATGTTGGAATGACAGCAAGGGATTTATATTATACCTGGACTTAGCCGACGAAGCAGTTGCCAGGTTTAACGGGATTGACTCCTTTTTCAAAAGATCTATTATCTGTCATCGAGCAATATTGGTTGCTACAGAGAGATCTCTCGTGAAAAGAAGGAACAATTGATGCAACAAAGTTCATTGTTGTCTTATCTTATGATATATCTACGGCCAACCCGTCAGCAACTTCCAGTCAACAGTCGTCCAAAATGAGAAGAGATCCTCCTCAGGGAATATCATTAAAACTTGCCGGGGGCTGACACGATTTGAGTTATTTTTGTTAGAACAATGGCCAACTCTAAAATTCCTAAGGAGACAAAAATTACATTCCACTTATGTTTTTTAATCGATGGAACTCTTGTGCTTGGTGCTTTGCCGCTTGATTGTCGATATTGATATCTGTGAGTTTTCTGTCTGTTTGCACATACACTATATATATATATATATATATATATATATGTCTTTGTGTGTGGGGGGTGTTGATGAAAGTAACAATCGGAAGGTGTAAAGAAAGACTTAAGAGAAAGTAAGTTTTTCTTTTCAACTTCCAGTTTCACTTTCATCATCCTTGTGAAGGATCACTTCATATCTACAACACACACACACACACACACACACACACATATATATATATATAAATATATATATATATATATATATATATATATATATATATATATATATATATATACATATAAACAATACGTAATTCACCACGTGGGAGTAACTTCTTATTTGTTGAATTTACCATCATTAAACAAAAGAACTTCCTTTCAAAAAAACATATCCATTTGTATGTGATAATTTATGGCTCCAACAGCTCAACTTTTGCCCACCTGAGTGAAATGAGTGGATGAGACAATAACCAGCATTATGGGGACACTGCAGTATTTTCGACTCGAAGTATGTAAATCTTAGAAGGCCTAATACTCTACTACGCTAAATAAACCAAAAAATAGTGTAAAGATCTCTTTGATGTGAACTGAGGAAGCAACAAATTTTGTGATTTGCTTTATTGCGATATTTGCTTAAGTGCAGATACCTGGAACCAAATCTGCAACATCTCCGTGATATGCCTGAATTACCTCGACGTCTTTTAAGACGAGAATCGTTCGATTTCACAATCAGAGTATTCAAGATAAAACTCTGCCCTCACTTGCAGGGAAGATTACAATTAATAAATGTTACTAATGGCTAACCGCAATACAATTATACTCTGAAAAATAAACGACTTACCGATTGGAAGAAGCCATCAAGTACAACTGGTGCAACAGGTGGTCTGAACCATATCTCGTTTACACATTTCGGTGCCGTACAAAGAAATGAACTGAGGACAGGCAACACCATTCAGTTTGATGTCACTTCGATCGGTGCAGTTAGACGACGGCGTGGACGTGGTTGGGGTCGGCTCTACGGCTGTTTGGTTTTTGAGATCTGAAAAACAAGTCCTAGAGTGTAAATTACAAAAGATCCTTTGCATGACATAGGCATATATCTTTACACTTTGTTTATACTTACCTGTAATCTCACAAAAATACTAAACGCTTTCAAAATCTAGAAACAATCTCTCTAAAAATAATGATAGAAATGTTTGTTCGTGATAAGGAAAAGCAGTGGAATGACGGGCTAGAGGAATAGTGATGAAATAAGTGAGTATCCCCAGAACATTGAGCACATTGGGTCCAAATGCATCCAGCGCCGAATTACAACGCTGGTTATTGCTCCCCGCCCCCCTAGTTCGCTGTAATCGTTGAAATGAATGAGATTTTCAATGTATTTGTAAAGTAAATATTAGTCTTAATATAACGTACTATTTGAACAACCAATTTCAATATAAATTTATTGTTATCATTTGAACCATTAGCTTATATCTTGAGCCACAAACTATTAGCTCAGACGTATGGCCACATCCTGATAGCACATCAGGAAAAATAGTATAAAATAGGACCATAACCTGTTAGCTCTAATATCGGCCCACAACTAATTAACTCATATCTAAAGCCTCAGCTTGTTTTCTCATATCTTGAGCAGTAGCAATTTAGATAGAATTTTTAACCATA
The DNA here is from genome assembly GCA_963457665.1 of Thysanoteuthis rhombus. Lineage (NCBI taxonomy): Eukaryota > Metazoa > Mollusca > Cephalopoda > Oegopsida > Thysanoteuthidae > Thysanoteuthis > Thysanoteuthis major. Next base: position 5,869,132 of record OY735218.1, read on the forward strand.
TTCAATTAACCCAAAACTTGACTGGATGATTCAAATCTACTGTAACATACAACCAATGATTCTTTATAATCGTGTGATTAAATAGATAAATCTCTTCTCTGAGCCTTTTAAACTGTGTTTTTATGCTTTTCAGATCAGTGATATCACAGAGTACAAAATGAGGCTAAAATAATGTTGGGTGCGTAATGGTAGCGGTGACAAGACTTTGCATGCACGCCTCAAGTGAAAAAAAACATCTACCTTTGCAAGAAGCACAACAGTATTGCTTTATTTTCGGGTCATTTTCGCACTGTATTGTTCCGTGTGCTTTCAAGAATTCGGGGCAATTGAATCGAGAGAGGATACGAATAGGGGCGTCTTTGCAGGAATCTTGGGCTGTGAAATCTGAGAAGAAAAATAAAAGGCTGACATTTGAAACGCTGGCAGAGAAATCAGTCAATTGTTGTCATTGATGAGTGAGTTCAGCGAGAATGGGTTGGAGTACGGCGAGAAAATAAGCTCAGATGGGTGTAGTGTTCGAAGACGTGACTTTAGTCAATAAGAGCGGAACAAAAACATCGAGATCTTTAAGTCCTTATGCATACATGGATGAGGAAACAATTTTAGGCTTAAGTATTAGTGTACAGGAAAATAATCCTTTCAGATTCAAGCATACTCGTACGGGGGGAAACTTATCAAAGGGAACTATGCAAAATAAGGAAAATAAGACAAGGACCAATGAGTTTGAACCCCGACTAAATATTGGAAAAATTTGTTGCTTCAATCATAGTTCCCACTCGGTCGTTTAAATCAGAGAGAGAGAGAGAGAGAGAGTGCGTGTGAGAGAGAGAAAAAGAGAGATGAGAATTTGCACACATACACTCACACACACACACACACTCACACACACACACATATACATATATATAATATCAATTAGAAATGCAATATGATAAAATATTTACAAACGGATAGGTTTATCTAATAAAGTGCTCCATACTTTCAATGTTAAACTTCAAGTTGATTTAGAGTAGATTTTAAAATGTAATTGTGTAAATATTCGCTACACAAACACGTTTATGTTTTCGCCCTGTTTGGACTCCTTCAGATTCGCCTGATGAAGTCCAAACAGGGCGAAAACATAAACGTGTTTATGTAGTGAATATTCACTCCAATATATATATATATATATATATATATATATATAAAGAGAGAGAGAGAGAGAGAGAGAGAGAGAGAGAGAGAGAGAGAGAGAGAGAGAGAGAGAGAGAGAGAGAGAGTCTAGAAAGTTTTGCAGCTTTCATTGCTGGAGGTGTTCCTGGAAAAACATTCCTCTTTGTTTAGAACAGACAGTCTTTCAGTTTCAAAACAGTAAAGATGTTATTACAGAATTTTGACTAAAGGTATTGAATACGGATTTAAAAAAAATTTCTGTTTATTGGTTTATTTCATTATGCATCATAGAAGTCAGTTATTTACTAATATTTGTTAATGATACACGTTCATAAGGAAGATATAAAAATTTATGCGTGTGTATGTGTTTGTATATTCATATTGAAAGATACTCATACTGACTTGGCACATTTTACATCTTGAAAATGCAGACCTCGACGTGACAGACTTGTCAGAGTGAAATTCAAATTTTGGTAGACAATTTTAGGTTATTCCAGTTGGGGTCACGTTTCTCAGGGCGAGTTCTGTCTGGGTATTTTGTTACCCGATATACAGAGAACTGACAGGACAAACCGGATATTTAACTGGCTCAGTAACGCTTGTCTTACAAAAGTTCACATAGGTTCTTTCCGTTTACCAAGCTATGCTGTCTGGATATCTTAGATGAAATATATTCATTATTAATTTTGACTCGTGTTTCTTTTAATCTTCTACGTTGTTTTTTTATTGCAACACCTACATTCCACAAGTGTTTTGATAAGCAACAAATAAGATGTTAAGAGGCACTGGAAAGAAACTCTGAATACCAAACTATATATTCAAAAGGTACTGAAAAAGCCCGTACTACGTTCGGTTTACTTGTGCCGTTCAAATTGAGATCCAGACTACTAACTGGATGTCGCATAAGATCCCCATAAAAATGAGGGTATAATTCCAAAGCAATATGAAGCGATAGCAAAATATATTTGTGCAATCAAAAACAGAACTTAAGTCCTTCAGACAATTTGGGATCTAGAGTTGCCCATTTATAATAAATGGCTTATAGTAATTTTCGTCCAAGACCCGATGAAAACCCACCAGCTGCTGATGATGTTGATTTTGATAACAGTGATGAGGTGAGCATGTTAGTGAAATTGTTTCGAAATGCTTACTTTTATTACAAGAAAAGCAGCAGCGTTTGTAGAAGTCCTTGTTTTTGCACATTATTGGAGTTGCCTGGCTGCAGTCGACGAGTTTTGGAAGATCAGGATAGGGACAGTCGTCTGGAAAATGATGGAAAATGCAATATTGAAGAATTAACTTGAATAAAAAAAAAATTGCGAAATTGTAACAATCTAAAACAATGGCTCGTAACATTTTTCAAGTCTCGCGTCCCTCCGAGATTTCAAAATCTTTCCCATTCCACTTTATCAAAAGACTGAATTACTAAATTTAAAGAAGTCAGAATTGGCTAAGTTTCTTTGACAAACGTGAATAACTAAATATTAAAATTAACTTGATGTCAAACTTGAAAGGTTTTTTAAAAAGATATTACTAATATAACTGTTTCATAAACTGGATGGTGTTACTTTTTGTCTATTAGCTTTGAAATTAAACAAAAAAGGAAGGATTGTTCGCCACCTTCTAACCACATCGCCCCAAATTACCTTACGTACCACTGAGCGGTACATGGACGCCAGGTTAGGAACGTATGGTCTAAAAACTCCTCACAAAATACTATTAAATTACGAATCGATACTCAAAATCATCCACACAGATTAATGATCTTGAAATCGATTCTGTTCGATTAAGTCGCTTACAAAGGTGTCATTTACCTGCAACTACTGATGCTGTGCTGTTGCCAACGCAGTTTCCCAAAAAGCACCACTATAAAAAAGACAAATAAATAAAAAGATGAGTACTTTAAAATGATGTTTTTTTTTTTCAATTTCATCTTTTGTTACAAAAACACTGAAACTAATGTTTCATATTATCCAGCGTCGGAGAAGCTATTATAGGTCTGGAAATTTTACGTTGTATCTCACAGGCCGAAGGTTACTTTCCTCATTGGCCTACCCTAACCCTAGACGAAGATTATCTATGCCAGACAGTAATTAGAATTCCAATACATGACATCTGAATAAAGAGTTTAAATTGTGTTCATTATAAATTGAGTAGCATAGTGCCCGTCAAAAATGACGGGGTTTTCAATGCATAGATTGGCATTAAGGAGCCGAAAGCTATGTAATTTGACTTTGATAAAGTAGGCTAATTTCAAGTTTTTTTTTTCTCTGAGTCTCAATTTATGTCCAGCATTTTAAACGTGCAATGATCAGACATGAAGTTTTAGGAGTTTCTATGACGTACTTCCTATTGCTATGTCAAAATAGGAACGTAATCAACCTATGAGATCACCTAATTTGAGCGCGAACGAACACTGATATAAACAAACAAATAAACATGGAAATTGCATATGTACTCATTCTATGGTAAGATAAATAAACAAGAGAATCAAATAATTTTCAGAAAGGTGAACGTAATCGCAACAAAACCATATACCTATGCATTGAGTCTGAAATGTGTCCAAAACATACCTATCAACTCAACAGTGGTAACGGTAACGCCAACATGAGCGATCTGCATGAATATCGTATTTCTTATGGGAAAAACCAAATATATTATTTTGCAGCGAGATACAGTAAAGCTAAAAAGCAGTGCTTGGCCGGAAATAAATTGAGGGAGTTGCAGCTCTAGCATGGGTAATTACTAGGTGTAAACGTAGCTTGTCTCCATATTGTGAGGGAAAATGCGGACTATAAGCGATCAAGACGCCGGGAATATAGAATAAAAAATCCCATCAGTCTATATGTAATGGAAGGGGCGTGAAAAGGCGTAACTATTGGGAAAAAATGAAAGAGAATAGAGCTGTTCCTTCCATACCCATCAACAGTTAAAAAGATTGAGCCAGAACTGGGACAATCGCAACGAATCTTTTTCCAACGTTCTATTTTTTTAATTCATTATATATGAACCGATGTGTTCAACCAAGAACACACTGTTGTTATTTGTCTTTGATTGTGTACTTTGTTGATTTTTCTGCCACGACTCTAAGCCTCGACGACACATGTCAAACAAGAAAGCCGTGACATTATCTACATACTTTGTACATATATATATATATATATATATATATATATATATATATGTGTGTGTGTGTGTGTGTGTGTGTGTGTGTGTGTGTGTGTGTTTGTGTGTGTGTGATTATGTACATATTTATCAAATAAATAGAAAGAAAGGAGAGAACAAGACAATTAACCTTACAATACTGATACACGCACTCAATTCTGCTCCTTCTATAGCGCGATGGTTTTTCAATTTAGTAAATAGATTCACTTTTATGGTTTTTCCCTTACCGTTGTAGGTTAGTGTCAGACTAGGTCGAAATTAAAAGCTAATTGGCTTTTTGATTTTTCATTCTTCTATAACTTTTGTTATGGCTTACGAGGAAGTTTTCGCTGTCAACAGAAATCGATTTTAATTCGTATTTCAGTCTGGGAAGTTTAGTTGCTTTCTTGTACCAAACAATTATTACGAATTTCAGCCATGAACAGTTTGGATTCATTGGCAGAGTTAGTTCACATTATTTGTATATTAGCCACATGGAAATGATCATTCTTTTTAAAATCCCCTGCTAAATATGTTGGTTCTTGAACAAATCATCTCAGTATGATTATAAATTCATTTAGCAATGCATGGTCACTATATCAGAGTCAGTAGAGTGTAAAATATTAACATTTATTCCCTTTGTCTTGACAAGAAGAAGTTTCTATTCTCCTTCTTGTTCGGAAATGATGATGGTATATATTGGCTTTTCTAGAAGCGACATTTCAATGAAGAATATCTGACCTTTTTATTTCCGCAGGGCGTACCAAGGGCTGCTTTCTGTTCACTTTTGGCAACACATCGTTTCGTCGATGCAATATAGCAGAGCATTTTGTAGCAGATTTCTGAAGGATGGTTTGGTGGCTGAAAATACAATATGAAACGGTTTGGGGGATTTGTCGAATTTTTTGATTGTTTTTCCAACGGTATCGATCCTGTGTATTTTTTGTCATTCATTCACGCACCATGAACTATTTGAAACTGATTTATGATTACAATTTTGCCAGTAGATTCTAAAAGAATGACTCTTTCTCTTTTTTTTTGTATAGATACTCATCATCAAACTTGCTCACAAGGATTATTAATATTGAAATGAACAAGTGTGATTCAGTTTTTTTCATGGAGCCATTCATGTATAAGGCAAGTTTTCACAAAAATTTGATTTGAAAGACAGATAGAAAACCAGATTGTGATTGATTAGAATAACTCATTCATTCTCTCTCCCTCCCTCTCTCTCACACACACAAGTATAGGCATACACGCATTGGCACTATCATATAACCATAGTATCAAATATGTGCATATAGATACCGGCGCCACTATTTGTGAAGATGTCTGTTCATTTGTCATGTTATTTCAGACCAATACATAAATTAAGAAACACTACTGCGATTCGGTCACCTGACGTACACCTTTGTTGACCGATATCAAACATATAAGCTACCGTTTCAGAGATGATATGAATCTGGATATCAAACCTAGGGTATAGTCAGTCATATTGGGTAGAGTGAAGCATCAAAAGTCACTAGATAGACGGCTTAATTATAAAAAAACAAAACAAAACAAAACTGAAACGTCATCGGAAATTGTAGATCATTTGAACTTGCAAATTACGGATGGATTGAAAAAACAAACGATGGGCTACAATTACAGAATATGAATTTTGTATTTAATCGCGTACATTAACTATATTTTACAGTATTCACTCGAGTACAACGCAACCTTGGATATAATGCCACCTCCGCTTTTGTAGCTAAAAATCAGTACTACATTTTAGCCTATTATCGCTGCCTTTTTTCCAAACACACGAAACTTAAAAACATCACTAAAACTGACGTGATTCTTGAATTTACCAAGTAACATTTAGTTTAAATCTATATTAAGATCCAAATTCTGTATGTAAGTTTGCTTGTCACTAAAACAATGCAAAAAAATTACCTGTCAATCCGTGACAGGTTCTATGTTCGTACAGATATCGAAAGTTGTCTACAAGGCGTATTTACAAGATATCGCTATTAAACATCTACTGCGCTAAAAGAGTAGAGAATCAAGTTCGAATTCAGGACAGTTTACATTAATTTTACACTAATGCTCTTGGGAAAGACATATCTTGAGCGTTGGGTTAGAATTCCGGTCCCGTAAAAAAATCGAAATCAATGCAATGAAAAGTAGGTAAAAAAAATTGCTCCTTGCGTCGGACGACTCAGGAAGGTTTGCTCTGTAGGAAAGAACGATCGCTGTAAAGAAAACAGAACAAAATATCATATGATGTAGTAGATCGTCAGTTTATCATGCTGGGTACTTCATGGCATTTCTCAGGTCACTTGACGGCGCCCATTACCTCTCCAAGAAACATGCGATAGTTTGTATTTGTTTGCATAGTAGCAACAACATTTAGTAAATCCTTTAATAATAGGAAGAGATGGATTTATGTCTTTCCCAAGGGTATTGACGCGATGTGGCCACTAATTTCCTCTTCTGGGTGTAAAATCGGTTTACCTATTCAAGTATATATATATATATATATATATATATATATATATATATATATATATATATATATATGACATATTCATGTCGAGTTCTTCATGTGAATCACATATTCAAACCATTTATAAAACTGTCAATAAATCACTGTTTTTACCTTTATACATTTGAGTAAGTGAAAACGTGCGCATTAAAGCTTGAATTAACCTCATTTCTAAGGATAACGGGAAGTGAAGAAAGAAGTATAAAGTAAGGAACGAAGAGGGGAAGGTGGATTTAGTAAAAAAAAAAAAGAAAAAAAAAAAAGAAGATCAGTGCCTGCAGAGCAGAATGTCTGGATGTGACAGAAATGCACATGATTAATGACAATATATAGAGCTGCTCGCCTAGATGGTCAGGCTAAAATCAAAAATAAATAAAGAAATAAATAAATAACCGCCAAAACTAAGGCAAGTCAGTTGCCCAAGAGCGAACACACTGAGAAAAAAAGGATGAGAATATTTAATTTGATAATACGCAGGAGAGGATGAAGGGAGAAAGAGTGACGGGGAAAACGGGAAGTTTTGTTTTTTTTCGTAAGAAGGTAAGGTGAGGGTGTCTGTAATGTTGTCATTGCCGCGGGCCACGTGCTAACTCCTGTGTCATAGTGTCCCAGTGATAAGCGCCACGTGCCGATCTCGCCTACGTGTCTCCGATAGAAAGCCTCCACCCGAGAACTGTGACCAGCTTTTATTGACCAAGAAGCCATCATTGATAAGTAACCGCAATCGGTAAGAGTAATATATGAACAGTTCTGGTTAGTCTTTTAAGAAGGAACCAACAAGTGAACAATGACTTTTGGCAGCATGCTGTGTTGAGGGTGGGGAGGGAAAGAAAGGTTGATCACTGAAAAGTCACTTCTTTTGCCTTTTGTCGGGCTGTAAACCCACAAAATAAATCTATCAGGAAATAAGCACTAGTAGCCCCTGGACACAAACTATTAGAGCAATTCAGCATATACTTACATAAATAATTGTAAGTGTAAATTGTGCTGCACACTAAAAACCTATTTGGGTGGTAATTAAAAAAAAACAGTAGAAAGACTATGCCGATATCGAAGGTTTCTAATGTTGCCTTTACGCTGGCTACGGCCACAGCTGTCCCTGCCCGAGCATCATTTATCACAATTTTTCTCCAGTTGTGGCAATTGACTGAGAGACGAAAAGTACCGAAAGTGGGGTCAGTCACTTGATCCGCTATTTCATCCATCGCTAGACGGAGGTGGATCTCCTTAATAGCACTCGTGTGAAGCGAACGCAAATTCTCTCGGTCGGGGTGTGAATTTGGCTTGCAAATTTCATTTTCTATGCTGCTAAAAACTTTGCCATCGGCATCCTCATTAGTCAGTTTGATCTGGAGAATAATGTACGATGTAATGAACAATAGTGCATCCAGACTTATTTGATGCTTAGTATGACACTTTCCTTCGAGACTCATTAGTAGCGTTGGAAGTACTTTAGTACAAAAAAGAAAAAAAAACAGATCTTATTAATCACTTAATAGAGACTGTCAACATGTTGCGCTATAAATCAAAACAGAAAAAAAACGTCTAACCTTTTTCAAAAAACAAGCTCGAATGACTAAAGGATCAAATTAGCATAAACTTAACACGAACATTGCAAATCGAATCCCGACTAAAAACCTATTTGGGGGTGGGGTTAAAAAACACAAATACGTTGTTTTCTCTACACATAAATTTTCAACCCTCTAGCTCCATTGGTATGACCTCTGCACGTGATATGTATACATACACAGCAAGCCAGCCAAATGAGGACAGTTAAACAATTTCTAAAAAAGAGTGACCATCTTATTTCAATTGCCTAAGTACTTATAATGTTTGCGAACCATAGCTGCAAATTGAGAACCATGCAACGTGCACATCAAAGAATTATGCTCAACCTCACATGGAGACAGGACAATACATCTAGGAGAAGACAGAGGCCAGGTACATCAAAGAATCCATTGAAAATCTCAAATGGCAATGGGCTGGCCATGTTGCAAGAATGGAAGACAACCAATGAACATTGCAACTCACGACATGGATCCCCAGAGATCACATGCGCAACCGAGGCCGGAAGAGTATTAGAAGGAGAAACGAGATAGACAAATTCAGAAAGTACAGGCTCTGCAAAGCCCACGATAGAGAAGTGTGAGGAATCTTGAAAAAGGTCTACGTCCAATGACTGATGATGATGACTTATAATGTTCATATTGATTTCACATATCATTGCGTTAGTATCAGATTCCACCAATTACCAAGCATTTGTGGCATTGTGTCAGATAAGACTAATCCCGGGAAATACCTGTATAAGACTTACTTACACACATGAATGAGTCATGTCCGTAGATCTGCCTGCATTGGTCATGTACGTTTTCATGCTGTCCTGGTAGAACCCCCATGTAGTTTAAGAACTCAACCGGATTTTCTGTTGATGCTACATTTGCCAAACAGTTTTCATTACTGTAAAGAAAGAGAGGACATAGAATTAATTTTTAGATCAATAATAATTACAGCTTCAAGGAAAAAAGATATATACATCAGGTTGTTATATATGAAATGTCGATTTTAATAGTAAGACGAATGGTTGATCGGTACCTGCCCAAACAAATTGACAATGCTTTATTAAAAAAATTCGAATGATATTATATTCCCCAGTTTTTTTTAGTTATAAGACAGCGCAGATCTATTAAATTATCATTGCTTCGGATAGGATTAAAGACAAAAGTCTTGCCAAAGAATGTAAGATCTTTTTTTTAATGTGTAATTTACTTTTTCCTTTCCAGTCCAATTGTTTGCTAAAATATTTGTTTTTTTTTTTTTTTGCAATAAGTATAAATGTTGTTTGAATGTAATTTTTGTGAATGCCAAAAAGCGGATGGGATGGTTTGATTAGGATCGGGAAAAGAATGGTAAGTGGATGCACGAACTTATACTAAGTTGGAACAATGGAGAAAGGATAAGAAAAGAAATGTAAATCACTAATGGAGGCTTCAGGATCTGTGCTTCAATCTGCACAGGATATCGCATTGTCAAGTTACTCGTCTGACGTAAAGCTATTTCAGGCATTTGCTTATAGTTGTGTGTCTTGGACCCGAGCCTCAATCTGCATGGGAAGCCGTATGACTTAGAGACCTTGCCCCCATTGTCCCCTCCCGATGAATATTGCATTTATTTGCTTGCAGAAAGATGAAAACACTGTCACAAATATGTACGTTACTTACTTGCTATCCATTTCTTTGAGTTTCTCTCTGAGTTGTTCGACTGAACATATTGAGAATTTGAATCCGTACTCCTTAGTGCTACTATTGAGAACTCCAATAGACGGGGACATTATATAATGCATATCTGAAGAACAATCCTTGGCATCTCCATCTCCATCGTGGTAAGTCACACCGAGACTGTGAACGAAATAAATTTTTAATGTTAATCAGGTTGGTTAGTCACTCAATAGAGACCGTTACGTGACTACGTGACCAATGGTTTTTGACAGCACGTTACTTTGGGGGTGATCAATTAAAAACGTTGAAAACGGGGTGATCAATGAATAGATTACTTCTTTGCCATTGTTGGGCAATGATCATTAAGAATTCTAACTTCTCTGCAAAACGAGCGTGAACGTTGGCTAATTTGAATTTAATGGACCAATTTAGTATACACTTACATTGCAAATTAAACCCCCACTCTAAGTCTACTATAATGAACTTTTGGGGAAAAAAAATGCAAACTCCACAAGTGTGGCCTGCATGTGTGAGACATATGAAGCTCGCCAGTCAGCCAGATAGTCAGACAGACTCACTTAAAAACTGAAGAACCCTACGTTGATGTTGACAGTTTTGGTTGACAAGGTTATCAACACATGGTAGAGAGTAGTTCAAGTAGGTTTTTTGAGAATGGTCGGTAAAAGATGTATTTGCTTTACAACATTTCACTTTCACGGAAGATCTCAAACTACCATAACTTTTAATTGTGGACAAAAGTAAAGAAAAATCAACTTACTTGTGTGCTAATTCATGTGCTGCAGTTCCGGCTGATGTATAAGCGCCATTGTCAACAATTAAAGATATTTGTGAGTGAGAACAAATGCCTGAAGCGTACGTACTCCCTGCAACAGATAAAAAAAATGGTTGATTTATCACAGATTTCGTAACTTTTGATTAATGCTGACATAAACCATATATTTGATCATCTTGAATCAGAGGTACACAGTAATACTGACAACCAAAAGTAGTAGATTTTGAATAACAACAACATACAACGCGATTTTTGTTTTTAGGAATTTCTGCTAGGTTATGTATAGAAATGTAGAGAATGTCAGTTCTTTCCTTAAAATTTCACTTTTGTGACAAAAATGGTGATATTCATAACCAAGTGTTTCTCTTACTTTATAGGATATGAAAGTTTGCCTGTTGTCCATTTGAGAATAAGCAGATTTCAAATCAAATTATCATTGTCTCGGTCTCAAAAGCAAAGTTTGAAAGAAATAGTTGATATTTCCTACGATTTTAGACATAATCAAACAGGAAAAATTATTTAAAAAATACAAAAAAAAAACGATGCACATTGTAATTTTTCTGGGGATCTTGATCTTAATATTTTCCCTTTCTCTGATTCTCTCCCTCATTCTCACTCACTGTATATTGATATACGACGTGCTACTCAGAAGTTCAGGAAAATTGAGAAGTATGTGCAAACTGAGTGCAGTACGTTTTTTTAGCCACTACCCTTAGTGAACAACCAACATATATGCATGTATGAGCATATAAGGCGTCAAATAATTTTACTACAATCTTGACAAGAACTAGAGGCATATTGAAATCTTAATATGTACAGAAACTGACCGCACTAACTAATAATAAGCACGGAATAAAAATGTTTAAAGCGTAATCAATTATAGTATATTAAAGAAATACTTACCTAATATCCTATTTTCGGTGTTGAACGTCTCATAACTGAAAGAAAAAGAGAGAAAATAGTTGTATCAAGGTGGATAATTATTGAATTAGGGTTAGTCTTGTTCTGTGTCACTCGAAACCTAGACTGGAAAAATAGAGGAATCAGAGTAGACAGTGAATATCTGAGCAACCTCAGATTTGCAGACGATATCTTCGATTTTGATAAGAACTTTCATGACCTCTAAATAATGCTAGACAGACTGAACGAAGGAAACAGGTCTTCATACGAATTTCAGTAAAACAAATGTCACGTACAACAAACATTAGGGACGATGACAAAACAATCAGAATAGAAAATGTGGAGCAGAAGATAGTAGACCACTGCATCTCAAAAGAAGAGGAAATCAAGTGAAGAATCATTCTAGGTTGACAAGCTTTCGATAAAGTAAGCTTGACCTTCAAAAGCAAGAAAATGCTAGTCATAAAAAGATTGGTGTACAACCACTGCAACCACTTGATAGTCAGATATGGAGCTAAATGAAGGAACTGAACCAAACGAATAACCCCCAAACTGAGCACCATGTAACGTGCACAAGAGAGAATCATATTTAACAATACACTGGGAGATCACAAGACAGCGCAGTGTATTAGAGAAAAAATCAGAGATATTTAATCCATTGGGGAACTTTAGTGGTAATGATCCGGTCATGTAACAAGAATGTCAGATAACCGATGGACATCACAGCTGAAAGTAAGAAGGTGCAGTGTTCTAGAGGGGTGCAGGGAATCTCAAGGAAGGTCTGTGTCCAACGCCGGACACTTAAAGGTTGATGATGATGGTCGAACTTACCACACAAGTACTAGTCTCTAGAGTGACAAACAAGATAATACTTGATCTACAACAGATACTTACCCTTCTATTAGCTTATATGGTGATGAGATTTGAAAATGATCTGATTTGGAGAGAGATTCGTGTACAACATGCATATAATAAAGTATTTGCTTGTCTTAATTGCATATTGCATTTCATGTTTTCATTCTGGTTTGAGCATATAGCATAGGTTTGTACCATCAAAACACCTTTTCCATCCAGTCTTGCATTATTATTATTATTTGCAATCTCACACCAGTTGCCTGGAGGTTACCACTAGAGGTTGAGTGACAGCAAGTCTCTTCGAGTTTCCAGCCCTCCTCTCCTCATTCTCATAGTCTACAGTAATACTGTGATTTACAGTTTCACACCAGTTGCCCGGTGGTCATTGCTGAAGGCTGAGTGACAATAAGTCTCCACAGGTCTTCAGCCAACATCTCTTCTTTCCCTCGCCTACCACGCCAGTGCTAGGGTTCACATCTCCGCTTTCATTTTCCCTTCCTCTGTTAGGCCACTGCTAAGATTTAGTGTAGCAGTCCTTATATTACTAGCACTTTCCTCAGTATCTGTGCCGTTCCTAGCAGTGTTGTGGTCTGTACAGCCTCAAGTCTTCCTTTTATTCCTAACTCCTCCAGTCTGGCCCTCAGTGTCTTAGGGACAGTTCCTAGTGCGCTTATTATTACTGGCACTACCCTAACTTTCATGTTCCACATATTCTTCAATTATTATTATTATTATTATTATTATTATTATTGTTGTTGTTGTTGTTGTTGTTGTTATTGTGGTTGTCATTATTATCATTGAAGAAATACAAAGATTGGACTTCTTAGAACACTTACTCAGTGAATAACATTGCGTGGTCATATGAAGGTCGATCTTTTCTCTCCTGCAAAAAATCTTTCAAACCACTCAAGGCAGATAATCCGTTTAGTTTATAACCTTTTTGTGTCGACATCCGGGATTCCGTCAGAAATGGTGTGCTTGAGAGATCCTGAAAATCAAATGATAACCATTTTCAAAATTGAGTATGTCACACAAGTTTTAAATATACTGTATGTACTGATTAGTAAGTCGATCTCGTGCGTAGGTGGGTCCTTGATCTTTGTCCAAGAAAAATAGTATGAGCCTATATCGGTATATTTTTTTAAAAATATATTGAATGTAATTTGATTTTTGAAATATTGAGTATAATGCCTGAAATAATTCCTGTTATCTTGGTTCATAGTTTTGCATTTTCTAATTAGGACACACAAACCTCTTCAGTTTTAATGGCCATTTCCCTAGGTTGATGGTTCTCAATCACGTGAGGTATCCACCCCCGTCGAGATCCCAGGTTTCGTCATTTCATGTCTAATTCTGTTTGTAACGTCAACTCTTATTCATGATTACTAACGATCGTTTTTTTTTTATTACTTACTGATTGATTACCGAAAATTGTTCAAACAAATCCAGTTTGAGTATTTTGAAATCTAGTGATGAATCGTCAAATCTTCCCCATATCATCAAAAACAGTCTATTAAAACATCAAACGGATAAGGATAAGCTGGAAAATCGTTCAGTAGCAGTCATATCGATAAGCAGCTGTAATTAAAGTTGAAACCTTTACTTACGTTTACCATAGTCAAATGCAGTCAACTCTAAAAAAACTAGTGAGTAGAGTTTCGTTATTTCCGTACCATCGTAATTTACTTTGTTGCAGTCTATATTATTATTGAAGAGAAAGAAAGTTATAGAGTATTTGTTGGATAATTCGTGTCTATATTGTAGTTTAAAGATTACTAACCTTCAGAATAAAATATCCAGAGAGCCGAACGTAGACATTGAAATCTGGGACTTTAATACTTGAAAACCGAAGGTCAATCTGCAATGATAACGAATAAACGATCATTATAATAATAATTATTAGAATATTATTATTAAGGATCATTATGATAATTATTATATTATGGTATTAAATCATTATTGGAAAAGATTATTGTAATAACTATTGATATTATTATATTAATATAAAGGATTGTTGAAATAATTGAATAACCGCTGTCATCGAAGATAACGGAAGGTTTTATCTTTTAAAAAAAACATGTGCGTTTGTTTGTTTATTTATGTTAGTCATTGGTCTTGCTGTTTTCTCAAAGGACTTGAAAAATTGCATTAATACTTCACTGGACCCTTTTCTAGAAGCCATTGACAATTTTTTTTTTACCTTTTAGGGGCCTTATTTTGACGGGTTCAGAAAATTTAGACTCTCCAGCATTTAGATATTTTCCAGTTTACTTGTCTTACTGTGGAAAACACCAGTGGTGTCATAAATAAAATCAATTCTGATCATATTTATTCTTTGACTGAATTTTTTTTACATGACTTCAAAATTTGACGCTACGGTTGTTCAATTATTGATTGTGATAGCAAGTTATTATTGTACTGGTTCACCCATACCATCAAAAATGACGGCATAGATAAAATATATGGAAGTACACATCGCATTCTATAGGCGGAGATGATATAGATTTACATATCACTGAGCTTAGAGAATATTGCTCGCTTGATCACGAATGAATTTTCCAAAAAATTCGTTTTCATTACACTCAAACTTTAAAAAAAATTTTTTTTTATTATTCTTTGAATTCAGCATTTCCCCAAAATCATCAGAACATAAAATTCTATTTTATTACATCAGTCACTCCACTTAGTGTGACAGTGTATAAAACCATTGCTGAATATCATGTGTAGATTATATTATAGAATCATTATCTTAAAGGATCATTATAACGACTATGATTAATGAAATCATTTTAATCAAATATCAATTTTAATTCGTCCAAAATTATCTATGCTGAAGTCTATCTGTTTTCTGTACCTTTGCAACAAATCCTGCTGTTATGGAATGGGAACATAGCAAACAATTCAATCTTGGCCATTTGACCGTTCATCGCAATTCAAAGAATCTAGTAAAGTGTAACACTCACGGCATTTGCTATGTGAGCGAAGTAATAACGAAGTTTCTTATTGCATTCCAATATACTATGGTTGCTCCTTTGCATGAATCTGTAAATATAAAGCAACTAATAAACTAAGATGAACATGGAAAAGTAGACATGAAATTAATAATGAAAATAATTACTTATGATATTTCATCTAATAAAAGTGAATAAAAATGTATCAAAAAACTGAAACTCCAAGGACATTAACAGACATGACCACCGATCGGAGTTAGAGATGTGTTTAAAAGTGTCATTTGGTTGAGTTTTTGTAGCTTTATCAGTAGAACATGGAGGTGTAAACCGTGATCTGACCATGAACGGGGCGGGCCCCAAATCCCATCCGAGGTTTATTCTTTATTTCCCACTGCCGAAGGGAAATCAGTCCGAGAAAAAAGTTGGAATAAAAAGCAACTGATAAATTGATACAAATGGAAAATAAAAACTAAGAAAAGATGATTCATAATATTTCATCTCATAAAGAAAAAATAAAGTTTCATGAATATTATTCCTGTTCTACTTTCTAACATTAAGTTGTAATCGAGCAAAGGTTCCCATGCGTAGATAACGAATTCAAACGTTTGTTATATGCTCATAGAACGTGACCATATCTTTCGTTGTTTTGATGTTCATGATATTGAATAATTTAACTTTCAACGTGTTCACATTACCTATATATATATATATATATATATATATATATGCCAAATTTTTATTTGAAATTGTATTTTAATCAACACTGCGTTTTTACACGGTGAAGATGCCAGTTGGGCTAGACAGTGTAAATAGAATAAACAATTAAAGATATGGACTACAACAGGAATAGAACCTGCATCAAACATGGGACCGTCTTGACAGGGCGCTGCTCTTACCACTGAGCAAAACAGCCATCTGGTAGATAGTTTATGTTCGGTTTATGCTGAATCCAGGTTCGAATCCTGCAGCACACTATTCCTTTAATAGTTTATTCTATTTACACTGTCAATACCAACTGTGGCCTTCACCGTGTAAAAACGGGATATTAGTTTCAAGTAGAAATAACGCATTTATAATTGTTCTGTTAGATCATATTCTCGATCTCTTATATATAGTTATATCATATTGGAACTCTTCTTGAAATGACCCCCGTTATTACTCGGTGAATGTATCATTTGGCGTAGACAACGTTAATAGAATAAACAATCATAGAAAGTAGGTCTGTTGCAGGAATCGAGCCTGCGACCAATTCTGAAAATTATTTCGAATTTGATTCCATATCAAAGAGTTTAATTAGCATCATACATGTTGACTGGCGATTCTTCTTAAATCCACGCTGGAAGACTCCAGTGTTAAAAGAAAATAGTATGAGAAACAACTTACTTTTCATAAATACTGTGATCAACAACAATGAGCAGTTCCACTCCGTATTGGGATTTCTCTGCGTTGGTTATTGTTTCAGGGATTTTTACTTGAAACGACAAAGAGAAAAAAGACGATTCTAGTACAGTGGTTCCCAACCTTTATTGTATGACGGCACACCAAGAAATGTGTTTGACTTACGATGCAATCCAAGTATGAAAATAAAATGAATTAAACAAAAACGTTTCAGTTGTCAATGAATAAAACTTTTTATATCAGCAAACTGACATTCATACTCATCCCCCCTTTTTCCTTTCTTCTGCCGCTAAAAAAGGTTGGAATCTCATGAAATCTAGGAATAAATAACTTGATCACCAATTCTTTGGTTGGAGCAGGGCTGACCTAATATCCGTTCTGGGCACGTTTAAGACACAAAATACACGTTTCGTTACAAGGATTTTAAATTTTTGTGTCACACTTGGGAGATAGTTCGGCACACTATTGTTCAGTAGCCTACACTTAGAGAATAAATGTTGCACCGAGAGCCATGGAAAGAGCAATGCTAAGAATGACTCTTGGAGATCGGAAAATAAACATGACCCAGAAGGATATCATACAAATAATTAAACAAAAAAATCGGAGATTGGCTCATTACTTAATAAGAAGAAACATCAATAGATGGAGTCAAGGACTAATAGATTGATGCCCATGGGACAATGAACACAGTAAAAACAGACCAGACACAAGTATGAGACGGATAGGTTTGCAGGTATGACATGGCAGCGCAATCGCAGTCGCCATGGAAGGGGGTGCCTTTGTCCAGCAGTGTTCTTATAATGGCTGCTGTCTTATTTTGATAAATGCGACAAATTTTTTTTTCCTCTGATCTTTTTTAAAAAAAAGCAATCCATTTTTATGCTTTCTCAGAGTCAACATTTATCACTCCGAGCGTAGTTCGGAATATTTAGTTCATTCTTTGGGTTGCTTTTCCTGTCAACACAACTTTCTGCCGATCTATTCAACAACCTTCTTCAGAGGTGCCTTCTTCATCTGTAGTGAAATATGGTGGAACTCTTTCATATATAAGTAAATGTATAACAGGAAACACACATAATAATTGATTATTATAAATGTTTTTTGTCTTGATTGCTGCTACTTTTATCGCAACTAAACTCGGACAGGATTCCTTCCATTGTGGATAATGAATTATCAGTCCCAAATGAGAATCGAACTC
Organism: Thysanoteuthis rhombus; assembly: GCA_963457665.1. Classification (NCBI taxonomy): domain Eukaryota; kingdom Metazoa; phylum Mollusca; class Cephalopoda; order Oegopsida; family Thysanoteuthidae; genus Thysanoteuthis; species Thysanoteuthis major. The sequence continues at coordinate 5,887,265 of OY735218.1, forward strand.
ACGACGCTCTATACAGAGGGATGGGTCGTTTAACGAGCGAGGGAACGAGCTTGGGTTTAATTGCGATAAGAAGCAACAATAATTAAGATGAAAGTAAACAGTAGCAAAAAAAAAATAAAATGAATAATGATAATTTGCAATATTTTATCTGAAAAAAATAAAGTGAAATTGCATTGTTAATGAGCTGAGCACTCCATAATTATATCTCTGCTACGATTTGCTGAATGAAAATCGTTGAAGATAAATCTAATGTAACTCACACATCTGGGGACCAGAAACGGATCTTCGCTTTACATAATGGTAATTTTTTTTGGTGAGTCGCCGCAGCATCACTTCAGCCGAGTTGATTTCGAATAATTCATTCCCCATCATGTATTCACCATTCTGAAAGGAGAAACGAAGTAAAGCCAATGTTCGTGGTTTTGATATTACATTAATCCAATCATATATTCTTTTGAGCTGGAAGACATTATCTACCGTGCTACAAACCCAGTGAGCCTAAACATATATCCCTATTAAGGATGTTCATGCTTCAGTTGGAATAACTTTTGAAAATAGGTCTGGTTAGTCACTCAGTAGAGATCGTCAATGACCGACGTCTTTGCATGCTTTGCTTGGGTGATCAATTGAAAATTTTGAAAATATTTTTTACACATAATTAGGAGTGAATTCAAAAACTTTCAGTTCTCTGGCATTATTGGTGTGGTCTGTACGAGCTGTATGTAAATACCCAGTCAGTCTGAGCAGCTCCAAAAATGGAGATGTTGATGTTGACAATTCGAGTTGACTATATCTAATATACGTCATAATCACATCTAGAATTTTTTATTCACTAATCTTTGGTTAGACTGGCAAGAACACAAGCAGCTTGCAGTAACGGGTTTTCCCAAATAGATCGCCCAACTGATTTCTGTCTACTTACTTGACCATTAGCGATGGCCACAAATTTGGGGTCCTCATTGAAGATCGAACTCACAACCGTAGTAGTCATTCAAAGTAACGACTCGGCACAGCAAGGCATTTGGCTTATGGGCACAACCAACTGCGTATCAAAAAATGGATGCACACCAGTGTGAATGTACCTCGAATACTCAACAATTGACCAATATAAAAAAGCAGAAATTTAACAGCACACGAGGCAGTGCAATGTCGAGTCTTTCTGGCCAGGGGTTCTCAGGAAATTTAATGGAAACAAATAAAACATTAGGAATGATTTAATTTTGTATATGAAATATCTGAATCGGCAATCGAGAGATAACCGAAATACTTCAAAGTCGTTGTTCCGAACGACGGACGGAAAATGATTTTACAACATAACAATGGCAGGCTGATCTACACTCCATATAGTCCAACCTCTTTCTAAACATGCACCTTGAGAATGGGCGTTGCCCTGGTAAAACAAACTCACCAATTTGAACCAAGATGCGTTATGTGGTGTAATGTTGTCGATCTCCACAGACACAGCCGCATTGTTATCGGGGTCATGGTATAATTCGTAACTCTAGAGTGAAGAGAATTTCAAAATGATTAGATATGCAAAAGTCAGGAAAATATTATTTCAGAATTGAATAATAAACTCTGTTAATAAAAGGAGCCCTTAAAGTAACCATATATTACTGGGAAGTAAGGAGGGTTTTGAGTTGATGTTTTATTAGCGAAATTCGATGCAAAGTTCAATCCAATGTCCATATGTTTATAACATTTTAATTCCTTTACATATTTTGTTTATTTTCTCCGGACTCTTACCTCTGATAATGAAAATGCAAGAACGTGTTTAGTTAGTAACATGAAAATGAAGGATGTGAAATATAATGAAAGGTTCAAAAGAAAGTTCCATGAAACAAGCCGTAAAGGTAGGTTATCCGTGAATCAATGAACAGAAAAAGAGAACTGTATCTGTGCACACTCATTGTGATCCACACATACAGACGCTGAAAAAAGAGTTACTTGGTTTTCTTAGGTGAGAATTAGTCAACCTAAATTCATTAGTCCGTCTTACCATTAAATATAATAAATATTACTCGGAGATAAACTGACAAATTCACGCGTAACAAATTAGAGTAAGTGTAATAATTTCTTTTAGAGTACGTAGCTAGCCAAACCAACATGAAAACTGAAGAAGCCTACGTTGACAGACTGACTTTTCCTAATAAGGCGGCTACTGATGTGATCTGTGGGAAGAACAATAACAAATATGGCACAGAGAAAATCGGAAAAGACTGGCAGAGGGTTTAAAGGTTAGGTTTGCTATTTTGCCAACAATTGAATTTTCGTAGCTCAGTCGGTTAGGGCTGCTGGTGCGGTTAACAAGATCAATATTGAGGTAAATCCTGGAAGTCTTTTTTCGATTGAGAGATATTTCAAAGAATGTTATTTATACATTTACATATTGACTCATATTTGTCACCACGATATCTCCAAAAGTTGCAAATGAATTTCAATGACAATCAGCGGAGGGAAAATTGATTAAATTTGTGGTTGAAACCGTATATGTAGGGAGATGTGAATGTAATATTCTTCTTACCTGGTCGGTGTATTCCTCTGTCAAGCATATGGTCTCATTTCGTTCATACGTACAGAAAGGTGTTGCCGTCGGTATATGTGAATTCTTTACCAGCTTCAGGTGGACAAAATGCCCATGAGCATTGAACTCAAGCCTAAGAACGTTAGGTAATAGGGAGGAGGCCAGGCTTTCTGTCTCATCTGATGGATAGGGTATTTGTTTGAGGTGAACTAGTTCGGTAGAAGCTGTAATAAAACGAAAGATGGAAAGATTCTTTACAAAAAAACACAAACAAAAACATACACGACGAAGCTAATTTTAGAAGAAACTGTCTACAAAAACTGTCATCAAAGGTTTCTTCATTTTTTAAGCTGTTCTGTCTGTCTCTTTGCCTGGCTATGCATGTACTGCATTTACAGGATGCACCATGGGAGTTACAGAGTTGAAAGTTCAAACAGTTACTCCTTTTAATGTCTAGAAAAAACTTCAATTTCAAAAGTAAATTTGTCCGTTATTTTGTGTACGGCGGCATTTACGCTCTTTTCTTCTAAATTCTGATCTTTTCCTGTGAATTCTGCCGAATAAAAGGCAAGGGGGGTAATTTTTTAATTGATCATCTGCAACAAAGAATGCTGCCAAAAGACAATGGTCCCGTAACGGTTAGCACTGAATGAAAAAGAAGATCTATCATTTTTTTCACACTGCATTCATTTTCGCAGAATATTATCAAGAGTTATAAACTCACAAATTTTTACTTAATGGTAAAAAAACTATACTTTTATTAAGTAACATTTTTTCTGTATTTTAAAGGGCCAAAAATATGACAGAATATATTAGTCCCATTAGACATTCATTCGTGACAGATGAAAAACATTGAATTAGCAGATCCCCAATTCTACACATTTTTTTCTTTTCAGTCATGCAATGTGACAGGTATCCAGGTGGGTTTCATACTAAGACGATGTCATAGACCTCGGTTGCAAAAGTCAGGAGAATCTCATTTACGTTATTTTTTGTGACACATACGCCCCTGTAGACTTGTGAAAGATATCTACGAGATTTATTCATATTCCAGCAGTCATAGAAATCATGGGATATACTTCATGTTCCAGTCGTCTTGAAAGGGATATAACAGATCTTTTCAATCTGTTTATGACCTTTTACATATTGTCCTGAGTCAACTCAAATATTCCTATATGGTTCTATTAAAGCGCAAGGACGATATTGTAAGAGTGTGGTTATGACATATAATTAATTGGGTTCTCATATAGATATACACTTCTTAGATATAAACGAAAATGTAGTAAAACCTGAGTGAAACAGTCATCGTATTCTCAAAGATTATTTTCTTCAAAATCGTTTAACATTTTACACCTTTCTCTTTAAAAAAATAGATCGGAATCAGATTTCTTATTTCTTAATACAGAAAAATATGTTGACAAATGATATCGAAAATTCTATAAACAACAAGGTTTGGGACGGAGTCTGTTCTTTTGTTTTATTATTAACCTTTACTTTCTTATATCGCACATCAATCTTAACTGGCTGGTTATATGAAACCCAAAGTAACCATAAGTCTAAACCAATTCTCGTTGTTTTTGCTATCATTAGAAAATATCTGCTTTGAAGAGTTTATGTTTTTTAGATTTCATATTATTCCAGTTTTCATGTTTCTTCTTCTAGACAGTTCCTGATATGGAAGTTTTTATTGGTCCAAGTATAAATTTCCTCACCTAAAACCTTTGTTCTTCCCGTGGGAAGTGAGTATTTTTTATTTTGTTTTTTTGCACTATCCCCTCCTCCATCCCTCTTTTTGTTCACTCTCCATTTCTCTATCTATCTATGTCACCTTCCTCTCTCATTCACACACATATATATAACACAGATACAAACACTTCTACCAAACAAGCAAACAGAAATCTTTCACGTTCTCCACTTCAGCATCGAAATGCAAACAGCACATGTTTCTCTGTGAAACCGCAGCAAACATTTTCCTAAGAGAAAGATGGCTGATCCCCGTCGAAATGCATCGAAGTGCGCCAACGGAATAATAATAAAAGAATTTGAGATGTAACACCTATTCCTTGAATTTTTCGCTTCACCTTCCAATAGTCATTTCCATCTATATTCCGTCGGATCACATCACATCTACAATACAATCACACACAGATATATATATATATATATACATATATATATATATATATATATATATATATATATATATATATATGTGTGTGTGTGTGTGTGTGTGTGTGTGTGTGTGTGCTTATATATTATATATCCAACGGAATAATTATGGATGCAGAATATCATTTAGAAGTCTTTTTCAAATTACCATCCGCTGAATGAGTCATGTGGCCTAAACAGCGTAAATGGAATTAAATTTCAAAGAAATAGACTGCTTCAACGCAACGTCAAGGTGGGTACCTATCGATCATGGGTCCGATTACTGCAGCTACCCGTTTTTTTTTTCAATTTTTTAAAAACAGTTTATCTATTTAGGCTCTCTAGGCCGAAATTACGCATTCACCGTGTTACAACGGGAGGTCATTTTAAATAAAGTCCCATATAATACAATGAATTCAATATATATATATATATATATATATATATATATATATATATAACTTAGTCAGCTCAGTCGAAAAATTGTCAAATTCTTCGGTTGAATATGTTAGCACAGAATCAAATCAAAGACGGTTTTTTGCTTAGTTAGTATTCCTAAAGATGATATATTTTGGTTTGCACGCAGTCTGAGATTCAAATCGACACAATGAATTTGATACTTACTTGGACAAACTCTCAAATAGCAAGTCACCTCCGTTGTTTTGCTTACTGATCCCTCAACGTTAAATACATTTTGGAGGTGGCCTTCGTGTAGTATAAGATAATATTCATATACAATGCACATAACACCCTGTATAAGATTTTAAAGAAATATATGTATGACGGAAGCTATTTATTAAAACATAGTAGAAAGGGGGTGGTGTTTGATTAACACTGATGGAATGTCATGGTAATAGAAGTATTTTTTTCTAATCCCTGAAACATTTACATGATAAACAACTGATGGGATTCATACATTGTAAGATAATAAATCATATGTGAAGAAGAGAAAGAAGGTTGGGAAAATGGCATAAATTTCATTGACATTTATTGGGAAATAAGTGACTGAAATGATGCACAAAAAATCTGTTTAGCTATATATGTGTGCACGCGTGTGTTTATATCTATCACTGAAATGTATTAGTATCGCTACGCGTATTTGATTCATTTTTCTTCGATGGCTGCCATTCAAGAACATCTAAGAGAGGTATCTATTTTTGTATTTGGAGTTGTGGGATGGCGTAACGGTTACAGACACACAAAATAGAATCAACGAACAGAGATTCAGCTGGGGCTTTCTACTTCAAATTCGCACTAATGTCTTTTTGAAAGTCATGGATCCACATCTCCAACCCAAGGGCAAATAGCAGCCCAACTGAAAGAGGGTTAATCTGACTAAAAGACAAACCAGGAGCCGACTGGGGGTAAATCCCTGTAGCCAAATTGCCCGCCAATCGTGACTTCTCATCGAACCACTGGAGGTGCAACCATTGAGCTGGTTCATCCTTGTCCAACGACCCTGCTATTAAAAAAATCATATGCACACAGTGGATCTCTTCTAGAATTCAATTGTTTTGCACGTGTCACAAAAAATAATGTACAGAAGATTTTCCTGACAATTGCAAATAATGACGTCATTGTTGTGTGAAACCCACGCAGATATCTGTTCACATTATATGACTAAACAGGGAAGACGTGGAGGCCAAGTGTTTTGTATTTCTTCATATGTCCGAGGAAAAAAATTATGGGATAAATGTATCCCATCATAATTTTTGTTCAACAAAATATGGAAAACGTTTGATTAAATAAAAGAAATAATTTCTTGGATAATTAGATAAAATTAATCTGTTTTGGCCCTTCATGTCCTCTGAATATTAAAGTACCTTAAGCACCTTCGTAGGTAAGTCTTAAAGTTTACTTCAATTGCAGATATTTTATTGATTTATTTGCAAGAGTCTTACAGGTCATACATACTGCCTTAGACTGAATTCAGTTTGAGGACATTTAGTCTCTTGGGTGACAGAAGAGAGTGTAGCAGCTAGAAAATTTCGATCTCGAAAAATATCGAAAAATGCTGCAGGTAAAATTTTACTTTTGTTTATTCGAATGAAATTATCTGCGCGTTTCTGTATGATACCTTTTCGCCAATATCCAAGACTTGTCAATTCAGCTCAATTGTTAAGACAGCCTCCTAGCAATCAGTTGATCGTGAGATCATCGATTGTCAGGGGAATTTAGATTTTACACATTGGCTCAAACCCCTTATTTTGGCGAAGATTGCTCTTGTTACATTAGCAAAACAAAGTCAACTCCAGACTTTGTACGGGGACTTGACAATATCCAGTACGTTCGTAGTTCAAAATCACACAAGCTAATCATCTCTGTTTTCGCCCATTTTTTCGGTGAGTTAATGAAAGATCTTGTTCATACCATCTTTTTGTCACTATAACCGTGGGACAAATAACGCAATTAATAGATCTGACCTGAGATGGTCGCTTTTCTTTCATGTGACAAAATACTTTTTCCCACTCCAGCAACACTTAACATTCATCTTTTATCTGATAAACTCGGGATTTGTCAAGGAAGGAAATTGGGTGCAACCTGATCGACCAAAGCTATGTTTACTCATCAATCCCGGAGACATATGAGAGGGTTGGAGACGTTTTGTGTGAATAATTTGTCAAAATTGTGCAAGTTTCTGGCGATGAAACTACAATTCACGGGAGATATTCTAAACTTTTCCCCTTGAAAGTTTCTACAGGGCCTTGACCTTCTTGAGCGCGGGAAACATCTAGCATTATCTAAAATTTACGTTGTATGGAGCAATCTCAACCATCAGTAATTCCTGACTTGACTTGCCACAAAGATTATGTACAACAAATATGTTGAGGACAAAGACAAAATGATAAAAATCAAAGATGCTGAAATGAAGGAAATAGACCCATTCATCTACTGAGGACAACAAATCTCCATTAAACCCTTAAAAAGGGGGGGGGAATCAGATGAAGAATCATTCTAGATTGGCAAGCTTCTGGAAGAGAAGCACAACCTTCAAGAACCAGACGATCCCAATAATCCTAAAAAATAAGAGTATACAACCAATGCATCCTCCTGATAGTCACCTATGGAGTTAAACGTTGAACTTAACAAAAAGATTGACCTTCAAACTATGCAGCGAGCTCAAGAAAGAATCAGGTTCAACATCATATGGAGGGGTCACAGCAGAGTAGATTAGAGAAAAGGCAGAAGTCAGAGATATCATATAATCCATTACGAAACTCAAGTGGTAATGAACTGGCCATCTTGACATCATGACTCACAACGTTGATACTCATAAAGCATATACAGAATTGATACCGGCAAAATATAGACAGCGTGACGAACTAGGCAAGTATGGGAAGTGAAAGCTCCACGACGCCCATAATTGAGAAGTCTGGTGAATTATATATAACAATGGACATTGCTGCTGACGATGATGATTTTTTCATCTCAGTTTTAATGGCTTTTGATTGCAGCTACTTAGATTGTCATTCAATGATTATCATTAAACAGCACTGGTCTTGTAATGCTTCATAAGATGAAGATACAAGTTGATATTAGTACAAATACAACTAATGTGTGTACACATAAAATTGAAATCAAATATCCTAGCGCCAACAGATCGAAGAAAATTAGGAATAAGTGTATATGGTTGTATGTGATTTTCTGAACTGATAGGTCTCGTAGCTCTAGTTGTAGGAGCAGCTATCTCAATAAGATTGACTTCTCAAAGTAAAAGTGATGTGGGTTGCCGAGGGCTTATTCTACATTTTTAAACTGCACCTTTTAATAACGGCTGTAGAATGTCGGTCTGGGTTGCTGCAATGAAATGTAACCATAACTAAAATACCAGACTGTAGATTAATCAAGATCGACAATGCTTCATCTAATAACATTTCAAGATAGATCTGGTTAGTGATTCTATAGAAACAGTCATGTGACCAACGCCTTTTGGCTCGATGCCATGTTAGGGATCAATTGACTGATCGTGATGAATGAATAAATTACTCTCCTCACCTTTTGTTGGACAGTGATCACTAAAAAGTCTGAATTTTCAAAAAAGAATAAGAATGAATGCTACCAGACACAATCTGGGATATTAATTCTACATAAACTTACATTGGAAATTGACACTCCTCCCACTAAAAACGTTTCTATTATCAAAATCAGGAGTAAGTATTGAATTCTTTCACCCTTTAGCTCCATTGATGTAGTCTTTACGCATAAACACAAACATATATGCATACATAGCTGCTCAACTAGACCAACTTGAAAAACTGAAGAAACCTGAGCTGACAGTTTCTAATATTAAAACTACTGGTGCTGCCAGTGTATTTAAACAAAATAACATCAAATATGATGGCACTGACCGATCCACAAAAATAAAGAGTAAGTTTATATGGTTAGATTTGATCTGCCCACTGTGATGTTCTTGTTGCTTAATCCGTTAGTGCAGTATCCCGATAAGACAAGTTTAATAGAGCAAGGATACGAGATCAAATCCCGTGGAAAGCTTATTCGTTATTCTCGAATCGCGCTGGTCACAATTTACGCTTGAAATTTGATCTACTTAGTTGCGATGATAAGCAACCGGAATTAAGATGAAAATGATATTTGCAAATTTTTTTAAAATGATTGAAATTGTGTTATTAGAAATGGTCAATCGCATATTTGTAAAATACGTTAAATTCATCTAGTTCTAATGGCCTCCATTCTGTTTATACTGATGATGGAACTCACCCTCGGAGGTGGGGGGCACGATGCAGAATCCTGTTCTCTGCGTGGCTGTTGTAGCCCAGAGAAAAACAGAGAGTAATACGTTTGGCATCAGCTTAGCTACAAGAGTTGCGGGGAGGACGTCAAATTGGGTGTCAAACCGCCTTGAGGGGGTACCACGCCATGGTTTTGAGTTGTCCCTCTTCTTCCATCTGCCCTGCTATTTTACACAGAGCTGGGCGGTCAAGAAATGGATTCATACCTTTCCCAAAGGTATCAATATTGAGCGAAAATAACCAGTCCCAGCTGGAGTTTAAAATCTTGATTCCATTGTCGGCGTCGTTACGACTACGTCAATCAAGCCTCCACACATTTAGTCTAAATGGGAACAAAAGACGGAACGGGGAAGTTCAATGGAATGACTCAGAAAATAAAATAAATGAGATTTTCCAAACTTTGATAACCGCTGACAATGACGTCATCATAGTCTGGAATCCACGCAGAAATTAGATTGCATCGCATGACTGAACAAAGAAGACGTGTACGGGAGGTAATCTCCTAATTCCTTCCCCAGGATTAATGTCCAGTGGAAGAAATGTATCCCATCATAATTTTGGTTCTTCAAAATATGGATTTCTTTTCATTTATTCATAGTTTTCTTTAATCATTAAATAAAAATGAAGACACTTTTGGCTTTCCATACGTTCAAGAATTAGGCACCTCAATAGAGATAGTGGAGCGATGAACAACCACTTACCGAAACAAAAGTCGGCTTTCATCCGAAGAAGGTTATGCTGTGTATGTATTAGGATCCAAAAAAGTCCCCTGTTATGATATCCTTTCAGAAGACCAAAAGCTGTATTCAAACAAGTACTGCTTTTTTTTCAAATTACACCACATGAAGACAGCAATCAACGAAAGGTTTCCGGAATAGGTTTAGAGATAACGCTAGACTGCACGCCAGAGTTACAGGCAGGCCGCAAACCTTTCACACACCAACAGAATTCACCATATATTGCACCTTCATGTTAACATATATGCTGGATTTTACTGAATTCTGTAAGTGAAAAGAATTTCATCTTCTCTAAAGACTCACGTGCTAATCGCTGCTCTACTGCAGGCGTCACAGTAGAGTAAAACTAATTCCAAGATTTGGGGATTTTATGTTGCATTTTTTAAAAATCACAGCTGACATGATGTTTTGTGAGAGATGATTGTCCTGCAGCGCCTGATCCAAAGCGGTTAACATTGCTGATCAATAGGATGATTACATTGAGAGGGATTGATTTCAATACGAATTGTTAGGGGCGTCGCATCACGGTTTGATATCGCGTTAAGTTTGCCTTTGTGAAATGTTAAGCGTCATGAAAAAAATCACTTTCTAGCGCTTCCAGCTGTATATACAAGTAATAGCAACTCACATGTCAGGTTGTTTCAGTCGTATATTGCACAAATACATTGCGAGCACCAGACACTTTACTTCAAGCATTAGAATGGCACAAAGATTGAATCATTTCTTAAATATTTACTAACAAAAGGTGAAAAATTGACTCGTAGCCGGTTGATCACAATGACTAAACAAAGAAGTTTGTCGATTGCAAAGTATGACTAGCAAACGATAATTGACAAAAACAAATAAGTTTTGTGTTTATATACATATATTAATATATAAACGGGATTTGGGTCACTTCGTGAGGAATTAGCCTCGAAGCTTCGATAATTGCTTAAAGCGAGTGACCCAAGTGTGTATATAACAGGTTTTTAGGTTCTGCCTCCCGGGGACAGACGTCTGTGGAATTGAAGAAGAACAGGTACGACAGGGAAGGATGTGGAATAATCTTCACGCCCATCGCTGGCCGAAAATATAAACTTAATTTGTAGTTTTGGGTCAAATGATGAGAGGCTGCGAGAAAGATGGATTGAGGGGCTGTAAAAATGACTACATAAGTGACAGCCGCTATTCATCCTCCTTCCCACGACGGTGAGATGTGACACATGGTCAAATTTAGTGGGGGATCCTAGATGTTAGTTTTTCCAAAACAAAAGTATTTTTCCTTTTGGGGGAAGTCACTCATGGAGCTGAAATATGGAACCTAACCAAGAGAAAGACCTACAAACTGAGAAGTATGCAACATGTGCATAAGAGAATCATGCTCAACCTTACATGGAGAGATCACAAGACAGCACAGTATATAAGGAAAAAACGTGTGATATCATAGAAACTATTAAAAACCTCAAATGGCAATGGGCAGGCCATATTGCAAGGATGAAAGACAATCGATGGATATCACATCTCACAACAAGGATCCCCAGAGATCTCATAAGAAACCGAAGCCGACAGAACACAACATGGAGAGATGAACTAGACAGATTCAGGAAATACTGGCTCTGCGACTCCCATAATATGGAATTGTGGGCGAATCCTGGGAAAGATCTATGTCCAATGATGGAGATTCATTGTCTTAGGTAGATGTAGTGGTCTACTTTGCTGAGTTTTGCATATCCTATCTTGACAGTTATGTTCTTATTCTCAACATGATTGTTGCGCATTATTTTTGCTTCACTGAAGTTCATGTGTAGACCGAAAAAGACGATTCTGTTTTTTGGTGGTAACAAGATTGCCGTTTAAATGCATCTCAAATATATCTTTTTGCTACCTCTTGAAATATGTCCTTCTCCCCCTTTCACCCGCTTAAAAGGTGAAAGCAGACGTCCATGTCAGCATAAACCATTGAAAAGAAAATTCCAACGAGAAATAGAAACCATAATGACAGTCATTCCTTAAATCATTAGTGGACCATTGTCGTAAAAAATGACGACTGTTCTATTAGTTTATAGGATTATTCATAAGTGGTTCACCTGCCAAGGAACAAAATAAAGCCTTGCTTGTCCTATTTCCATCTTTTATATTGGGCGGTTAGGGGTTACCGTGCCAGTGGAAGGCATCAATATGCAGCGCTGACTGAATGGAGAGAGGGGAGAGGAAGGAAGTGGGAGTAGGATGCAAGGGAATCTAACAACCTATATTTCCCTCCTTCTGTGATAGATGGGCCGACCGACCGACTGACCGACCGAGCAAGCAACAAAGCAACTAACACACTGTGTTATTATATTTAGAGTTTTACTAACTAGATAATCCTGTAGAAGGCAAAGTGATTGTATCTTTTGAGTTGAATTGATTGTATCTTTGAGTTGATGGTATCTTTGAGCCCCTCTGTTTCCCCTTAGGTAAAATTGAACAACCATTAAGATATATAAGTACCGTAGATCTCTTCAAGAATTCTACTGGGACATATGTGTCTCAAAGAATAAAATAACTAGGAGAGCACACACCTCTGCCCACGCCATTATCAGGAAGAGTAATTATACATGGATCCTCCCCAAGATGTAAGGACTTCTTCCATCGCCCATTGTTCGCCTTTCCACAAAATTTCATGGAGAACTTTCAGAAATATCGTGTTGAAAGGCATGAAGCTTTGGCAATATTATGTGGTATTCGCATGTAATCAAAAGAAAGAGAAGATAATCGTGCACAGATCCGCCTTGAAATCTAATCAATTCTTCGTTTTGTCTATTTTCCCACAAAATTTCATCGGAATTCATTGTGAAAGTTCGGTGATATCGGGTGGAAAGTCATAAGCATATATATAAATGTGTGGAAAAAGCAGCATAAATATATTTCAATCAAGAACAAATCATTAATTAATCCTCCCTCTCTTCATTTACTAAATTTCCTCAAAGTTCCATTGAAATTCATTGAGTACTTTCGAGGATACCATGCAGAAGAACAGAAGACACAACTGACAAAACCGAATATGCATACCTCTCCAACTTTGTTGGCAGAGGTGAATGAGATTTTCCAGGCTTTTAAAACCACAGCCAATGACGTCAACATGATGTGAAGCCCACACAGAAATTGGTGTGCATTATAAAACTGAATAAGAAAGATGTGTCGAATTGGTAATCTTCTAAATATACATTTTTTAAATCTTTTCTAGATAAATGTCCGATGGGACAAATTTTATCCAATCATGAGTATAGTTCGTCAAAATGAGGAATCTTTCTTAATTTCTCAAACCATCAAATAAACATCAAAATCCAGGCATTAAGCATCTGGAAAAGTTAGTTTTGAAAGGGCTAATTCATATTCATGCAACCACGATATAGAAATTATGCACCCTCAAAAATGTTCAAATAATGGCGTACACATTTTTTTGATAAAAGATAAACACAAAAATATGAATTATCAAACGAAGGAGATATTTTACCATTCCTAAATTTTCTTACCTTCTGCCAAAATTTTCCTTTTCTCGTGGTAACTGAGTATCAGGAACAATATCAAACCATGGGATAAGCCTAACATCACCGACGCTTTGAGCTGTGCTGGTCCCAAACTTCTCTTCCTTCCGTTTGTCCAGCGTCAGTAATTGGTCAAAGCCTCACAGTAAATCCTTTTTGATCACCTTCCGTTCAAACATTTAAAAATTCCTCCTCTTGATAATTTTAAGTAGGCCGTTTATTCTCATTCAACAGTAATGGTTTTTTTCGCTTATGTAAAACGTTTTAGTATCCGGACTAGTATATACCTCTCTTCTCAAATTTTAAAGTTAATCAGGACTGAAGAATGAGTCAGCCGAAACGTCGTGTTGATAACATTAAAGAATGGAAAAGGATATTTGGTCTGACTTTAGTCAGTTTTTTTTTTCATGAACTCTGTCGTACAGTTCTTTTCCTGGAGGCAGTTTTGTACTTATGACTGTTATTATTATCATCTGTTTCTCTCTCTCAATGCAAAGCAGTTTGTTTGCTTGTTTTGTTTTTGGTCAAAATACAGAGAAACAAAAAGACATCAACGACACACGACCTGTTTCACCACGGCCTTCTTCTGTTCTTGCTTCTGTCACAGTCCGCCTCGGCATGAATCAACCGGCAACTTAACTGTATTTATCGTCATACAGGTTTCCGGTGTGACATTTTTTTTTTAAATTTCAAGCGAAGAGAGTGCCTCTGGCTGAACTGACTCGTCGCTCGCTTCGTGGATGTGGAGAATAAAGATAAAGAGAGTAAACGAATGAGACAGGTATATGGAGGAAGAGAAACAAGTACATAGTGAGGGGTCAGACAGACGGAAGGGTGAGAAGAGAGACGGAGAGATGGATAGGGAGAGAGAGATGATTAAGCGTATCGTCTATATCTACATAATCTAAGCATGATGTCACTGACCGAGGAGGCGTGGAAAGAAAAAAGAAGATAAAAACGCATGCATGTGTGTTAGTGTATAAAAAGAATGTCTAAAATTAGAAAAAGAAGATGGATTCTGTTACTAAAATCAAATCCTAGTCTCGGTTATCTTTTAACCGATGTTGCCACAAAAAGGTGTTAATCCACTTCAAATCACTTCTCATCAGTTACACCGGAAATTAGCTAAAACAATCATTCGTTCAGGTATGGTAAATTAAGCTGTGGTGGCGGTTGATTTACCTTGATAGAATGTACTTTCAGTAGAGTTTGAACCATAAATTTATTATTAAAAAGAGGGTCCGTTAAGTCGCTCGATAAGTTGGTCAATAAAAAATAGATAAGTTACTTTTCTTGCCTTTTGGGGCCTGCGATCACTACAAAGTACAAATTGAAAAAAGAAACAAGAAAAACGAACGTGAATGCTGATGGACATAAACTAAGAGACCACTTCAACAATAATTTTCATTGTAAATTGAACCCCCAATGGAAACCCAATTAGGGAGGATTCAAACGAAATTCTCTTCCAAATACTGGGCTACGCAAACACGGTTAATTAATATATATTCTATTCTCTTAATTATTATTTGCTTAGCTGATGAGCAGAAGTCTTAGATCCATGGTTAATGATGACAGCAAGAGACTTAACTTACTCAATGATTCTGTCTATTCTGACCAATGGCAAACGCATTTCACATATGGTTGTATCTCTGTAATGTGTTTACAACATATCGTATTCCATTAATACAAGGGTAAGCCTGAGATTATTTCTATAAAATCACAGAAACCTTTGTAAAACAGAAATATCAATATCAATCGAAAAAATATTTTCAGGCGCAACTTTTCTGACCTTTTTCTTGCCAATGTAGTTTTGAATTTTTATTGAAATATGATCGCCGTGTGTCATTCGAGAAAATCCATCAAGATTATCCTATTGGAATCTCCAGAAAAGGCGCCATACCCGTCTGAGCTACCTTATATACATATCCTCCGTGTATTTCTATATCATTTTAAATATGGTGATTTTACCTTTGCACAATTGAAAGACTCAAATCGTGGATATTTTTTGAATATTCTTCGAGTTTTGAGAAAAATTAAATCAGGGCAAGATCTGGGTTGTAAGTTGGATAGGGTGTGGTTTACCAACAAAATTATCACCGGAAAATCCTCTCTATCCTCTAAGAATGAGCAGGTACATCGTTTTAATGGAAAACGTATTTTTAGTCATAACTTGACCGACCGTGTTCTCGTCAATGTAGTTTTGAATTTTTTCAAAACGTGATCGCCTTGTGTCATTCGAGAAAATCTACCCAGGTCACTCTTGGAATCTCCAAAACAGGTGCCATTCCTGTCTGAGCAACTTTCCTTGCCTTTAATTTGGCTGTCCCCAGGATATCCTGTTAGATGCCACGTCGATCTGGATCATATTGGTATATACAAAATTCGTCTCCGATTATGATTCGTCCGTTTACATCTGCTCTGATCGTGCTTAAAAGACAGATGAAAATATCAGTTCTTTAAACTTGCTGCTGTTTTCACATCTCATCCATTGAGCCAAAAGCTTGCTAAACTCTGATATCCTAACTCCAATAGTTATCGCCTTAATGGTGATTTGATGGGCTTATTCCACCAGTTCCTGGAATTCATCAACCATTCGTCGAGATTGACAGTCTCACTACCTTGGTTCATTTTTGGGGTCTTCTGTTGTTGCATTGAGACAGCATCCCCGTAAACCAGTTGCAAAGCTCTAATGATTTGGCAGAAGTACCCCCCGGAATTTGTTGAAAGTTTGATATTAAAATCGTTCTCTATCTGATCTCGAAATCGTTTTTGTCCATAGCATAAGAAGTATCAATTTCATTAATGCACCTTGACGAGACAAAGACAAGCGTAATATTAGGATAAGTTGTCTGTAGCCATTTATTTATCCCGAATGTATGCTCAGTCTCGTTCCATTTCGGGAAGACTCGATCATGTATGAACTGAACAATGAATCAGTAACAAAACATTTTGATGTATCACTTGATATATTTATCCAACTTCTCAAAAATCCATTTTATGCCACTGAGTTTTTCATCATCATCATCATCATCATCATCATCATCATCATCATCATCCGTGATCTTATATATAAGAGTGTTTTGATTATCCCAAAATAAACAGTATATCCCAAAGTCACGAAGGATATTAAAACCTGTCGATATTTTCCTCCGTAAACAATCATCTTGCCTTAAGAGTGATCAATTAAAACAATGGGGAAAAATGGGATTAACAATAGATGAATCATTCCTTTCGCCTTTAGTTGGAAAGTGATCAGCAAAAAAGACAAAATTTTCAAAAGATCAGTGTGAATGCCAACTGACACAAAATAAAGGACCATTGTAGCATCAACATACATTGTAAATTGCCCCCCCCTGGAAAAAAAACAAACATGAAAAAACGAAGAAGGAAAACTTAGTTTGGAAGAAAGAAACGTTTTCCCTAGACATAAGAATAAAGTTTAAAATTTCAGCCCTCTTACTTACATATACACACTTACAAATACTCACAAAATTAGGCTAATTATTCCAACATTATGATTGAATTCTATCATGGTTGACGACGAGAAAAATTCTTGCTTATTAACCTTTGCCTTTTATCTTAGTTTTAGTGGTTTGTTCAAGCTTACTTACTCTCTCCCCACCATAGCATGCGAGTGAAGAGGGAATATTTAGCAAATGAAACAAGGTGCAAGGAGAAGTAGATTCATGTCTTTTTCAAAGACACTAGCGCAAAATAAGTATCAGAAGCCTCCACCAGAATGCGAACTCAGTTCCCCAATCAGCATTTCCTGTGCTCTAAACTATTATTCAATGATGCACTTCCTTTTGTGATTTATAGCAAGCAAAAAATCAGCGGAAAGATACTCATTTATACGTATTTATACGATTAAGTAATGAAATGATTTTGACCCATTTAAAAACCCTGTTCATGTTACATGCATCCTCTGTGAAGAGGGTAGCGATTACCAGAATCCATATGGCGTGTGAAAAGGTGTTACGTGAGTGTCCCATGGTATCAGAAAAATAACTCCTCTTATATAATCCATAATATTGATAGAATAGACTTGAAGAGTTGATTTACAGAACAATTTTTTCTATTTCTCTCTCTCTCTCCATATATATATATATATATATATATATATATATATATATATATATATATATATATATATATATATATTCCATGTGAGACAAGGACCATCTACTTTATTTTTCTGTAATCTTTTCTTGTTTTTGTAAGTGAATGGATCTTGGGTTTCAATTGATATAAAATCAGATTCATTGGAACGAACAATTAACCCCACCCCCTTTTTTGAAAGCAACAAAATGCCTGGTGTCGCTCAGTGAGAGATTTATCAAATAAAATTTGCATTGAGCGCTCTGGTGGATGGTGAATATATGCGTAAATTAATAAATCACTTAAATTCAACCTTACTGACTGTCCAGTTCTGTGAGGCAGAGAGAGGGTGCCAGCCCCTAGGTTTGAAGCGAAGGTTTTTACCACACCTCGTGGTACTGGATGGGGTATTTATTCGCAGTCCCACTACAGCAAAATATGACACCAGGTCGAGGTTTAACGTGGGAAGAACCATCCGTCCAAAAATGGCTCCAGCCGACGCAGCTTCGATTTGCAATGCAACCAAAGTAACCTTCGCCACGAAAGCGTCTACTTGGGGACCTGCTCCGTTAAGTGCAATGGAGCAGTGCTGCTCCGGGGAATCTATTTATCTACTGTCCCACCACAGCGGAATTTGACACAAGGTCGGGCTTAACGTGGGAAAAATAGGTAACCCCTTCTAAAAATGGCTCCAGCCGACGCGACTTCGATTGCCAAGCGACCGTAGAAGCTAAAGCAACCTCCGTCACGAAAGCGTCTACCAGGGGACCTGCTCCTTTAAGCGAAATGGAGCAGAGCTTCTCAGGGGAAACTGACCCCCTGCAGCTGGGCCGAGTAATGATAGGAGAGCCCAAGGACGAGTTCAAAGGTTCCCTGATGCGCTTAGCAGTGGCAGCCTCAGTAAAACCTTATTGGCTGACACACTGCACCGGCGCACTCGGACTTGACACCATCCACAACACCCAATCTCCGGCCCATTCGACGGGTAAGTGTCAGTACCTACAGACAAGTGTCAGATACTACACTTTGATCTAGTCGATAAGGCAAGGAAAAAAGGGGGCGCGATGGAATAATGGATAATCTGTAGCCACACTGAAGAGTTGTAATACAACGAAACAACTGTCTGTGGATGACACAATATATATATATATATATATATATATATATATATATATATATATTGTGTGTGTGTGTGTGCTCACTTGTGTTTCCATTTTTCCCACTACAACCTTTTCCAAATATGATCGTAAAGTCTTATGTAAACAAAAGCCCAGCCATTTCTTTCTTTTTATTCATGATGTCGTAATAGATAGACGAATTGCAAATTAGAATTTCTTCCAATCATCCTCTGTATCTGATTGTCGAAAGAAGACAGCCGACTATTCAAAAGGAGAAAACAGATAAAAAGTTTCGCCGATGAATAGATTAATGTAGGAAAGCCGACCACCGGTTAAAACAAAGGATTCATCGCCAAACGAACTATTCTATTTCAAGATCAAGTGGATTGATATAAAAGAACACAAGTTCGAAATAAAAGTTGAAAGGATCTTGGCTTATCTGACAAAATGATGAACCTACAAATAAATGAATCGCTGGCTATTAACAGCTTACAGCCTGAGAGGTTGCGATGGAAAGCAACTAAAATTAAGATGAAAGAAAATACTAATCAAATTTTAAAATGGCTGACAATGCTTTATCTGATAATACTACATGTAGGTAATATTGCTACTAGAAATACTATTAATGTAAAAACAATAGCAGATGAGGACTTTAGATATTGGGGAAGAGCGTAAGGGTACGTTTTGGGGTTAGATTTAATTTTTTGTCAACTGTGGAGTTTCTCGTAACTCAACCTAGTGTTGATAAGCAGGCTTCTTTGAGGCAGAGGGGATATGAGTTCGAGTCTTAGTGAGAGCGTGTTCTTTCGTACTGATCTGCACCGTTAAGTAATGGCCGTAGACTGACGGCCAGAGTAGTTGAAATCAGGATTTCTACAGCATGCCAACACTCGGATAGCAACTCAAATATTGTGTGTAAGTTGGTAATAATACGTACAGATTGCTACTATTCGATGGGTTTATCTGCTGGGAGAAAGAAAGAAACATGTTCGGTTAATCACTCCTCAATGGAAATCGTCACGTGACCAATATCTTTTACGGCATGTCGTGTGTGTGGAGGGGGGGGGGGGGTAGAAATGAAAAAGCGTTGGAATTCTGAAAAAAAAAAGCGTTGGCACAAACCGGGGGACCAATTTAACTGAGAACTTGCATTGAAAATTGAAACCCAATCCCACTGGTGGGGAAATTTTCAAAACACACACATAAAACTTTTTTCTCGATGTTATATGAGGTAAATGTTAAAATTATCAGCCCTCTAGCTCTATTGCAGCCAGACCAACATAAATACTGAAAAAAACTATGTTGACCAATTTGGTGTTTCGCTTGGCCGTTTCTAATCAACCTGACTAACATTTTTGGTCACTAAATACCATTAACTTCAAGAAAACATGTCCTATACAACAAAAATGCTGAGTACAGTTGAACTAAAATTGAAAACACAGAGCTGAAGGATGTATACCACTGAATTTACATAGGACAACGAAACTTCACGAATTCTTCGAAAGAAGAACAAATCAAGCGTAGAATCTTGTGTGTATGATGCGTGACTTTGAATCACGGATCAGCACCCAGATCGTTGGCAGCTCACTTGCTTACTGAGTCTAACTAACAAGTATATCATATTCATGAATGTATCAAGACTATAGACCCAAAATTACCAGTAATCATCTTCAGTTGAAATAAAGTGCAAAAAGTTCTTTCATCTTGAGATAATACGGCGTTGGAATCAGATCTTAGGATCTTAGGATATGGATACTCTATTTGCTGATTATGTAGTAACTATTTCCAGTGAAGGTGTTTTGTATCCGAAAGCTGACTTTAGTTTTGAACATGAACATCTTGTTTGAACTTAAGAAGCAAATAAGCAAATTTTTTATGAACCTGCCGATTGCTTAATATATAGATGCAGATGTAAACATATAAATGGTTAGCTGTGAAATACTCGTACGTATGTTTGTAAACAAATGCATTTAAAGATATAAACGCACACCCAGTATCATTTTCCGTGTGATCCTAGAGAGTGTTGTTCAGAAGTTAAAAGGTGTGAGGTCAAACAGTTCCATGTTTTTAATTTAGAATAGTGTCGCTAACAGTAATATATTAAATTACATTGATGGATACATGAGTTTGGCTGTCCTTTGGGGAAAGTGTTAGTTTCCATGTGATCTAGGTAGTGTTGTTAAGAATCCAAAGGGGTCAAGCTGAGAAGTTTCCCCCCAAAAGTTCCCGTTAGGGACAGTCAAATTCGGATATCAGTCATCAATCATCTGAAGGTCTCTTTCCCGGTCCCGTTCTACACCAAGATGTCATCTGATATACCCCTGCCGACCACACACGTATCCTAGTCCAATCCTGATTTTTTCATACACTTAAAATCCTCTTTAATCAATAATTCCACCCATTACAAGACATGGACCCTAAATAAACATAGTATATCTATTATACTACCTTGAAAAGGTCTGAATGCACAAGCATAACGTTGAAATAAACTGAAGAAATTTACTTAGTACCAAGCATGATCTTCTGAAATTGCCAATTCACTCGAGTAACACATACACAAGCTGCTCTACTTGAGGACTTGACCTTACACTGAAAGGATTGTCACAGAGAGTGAATATGTAAGTTGATACTTGGGTGACTAGCGACAACAAATTGAAACATCATTTAATACAAAAAAGAAAAATACAAATGAATAAAAAATAAGTAGTAAAAAACTCAAATTACAAAAAAAAATCAATTAAAACAGATTAAGAAAAGTAGAAAATTCGAATACTATCAATATCTAAAAACGAAAAAAATATCTGACTTCTCTTTCTACAGCCTCATAAATTCCATAGCATGCCACAAGGCAGTCCAGGTGAACTGGCCTATAGCTTAACCATGAGGGTCAGCTCCCAAAAGGGAGTTCAGGGTTGGAATTTCCGAGGGGTGTACATGGTATGAGAGAAATTCTCTTAATTGTTCATTCAAAAATATTTTTCAAGTGAAACTGAATGGACAATACGTTATGAAACATTGAAAATATCTTTAGTCGTGTTATATGTAATATAAATACATAAAGATTAGTATATATATATATATATATATATATATATATATATATATATATATATATATATATATATATATATATATATAGCTGTAAATCTTGGTATAAAGCTTTACAGCTTTATACACTACGTTTTCAAAATGTGTTTGTGACACTTCAGTCACTTATTTCCCAATATCTGTCAATCCAATTTAGATATTTTTACCGTTTTTCACTTCCTTGTTGTTACGGTAACATGTGTACATTTTCTCTTGTTGGGTTCATCAGTTGTTTACCATGTAACTGTTTCGGCGATTTTAAAAACAAAACAGTTATACTAAAATGGCACTTTAGGGGTGTTGATTGAACACTATCTCCCTTCCAACTATGATTTTAATGGTTAACTTATGTCATACATACACTTTTTTAATATAGAGTATCATCCTATAATCATTACATGTATATTATGTGGAAGTTATTTTATACTACACGTAGTTTTTTGAAACAGGGCTTACTCAAATATATATTTGTTTTGAAAATTTTCACAAGTTAATTCTCAGTTCTAAGTTAAGTTTTAATTAGTGAATAGATTTCTTCATAACCAATGTATGCAATAGGATAAACTCGATACCATAGACCAGAAAGGAATACTTATGATTATTATGATATAATTACACATGGTATTATCGTTTTATCATTTATTATATTTTTTAAAAAAAGTTTTGTTTGATCAGTTCTTCTATGTAATGTTTTTCCTTATATAATCAATTTATATAATTGAACTTGTTGCTTTGTGAAATTTTCCGAGGAAGCTGTGTAATTCTGCAAGTTATGAGGAAATCTAATTTTTTTTAAAGCTTTTGGTGGCTAGTCAACAATGCCTCTCATTCATCAATGTCAATTCTTATTTATTACGCAGTTTAAAATGTATTCAGCAAGTAAGAATGCCTTGATAACTGCGGGCTAGTTTGTCCACCTGTATTGTCGAGGTGAATACGATATACCCCTAAATATTATGTTCTCTTCGTCTTGTAATGTAGAGCCGAAAGATACCGAAGCGTGGCGCAAGGGTTAATCCATTCTCGCGTTACCATTTCTAGAGTAGTGAATTCAATCCATACCCGAAGCTGCACACACGAATTTGCGCTTGTAGCAGAAAAAACGTCATAGACAAAAATATGTTGAGGACAAAAACATAACGGTCAAAAAAAAACAAAAAAAAAAACAGAGCTGAAAGAAGTAGATCACTACATCTACCTGGTACAAAGATCCTCCATGAAATCCTTAAGAGAAGAAAAATCAAACGAATCACACTAGGTTGGCGAGCTTTTAACAGAGCAAGCTCCACTTTAAAGAATAAAAAAATTCCCATTAGCATGGAAAAGAAGGGTTCATAGAGCCATCCTAATATAGTCACCTATGGAGCTGTAACGTGGAATCTGACCTGAAGATTCGATTTTAAACTGAGAAGCATATAACGTGCACACGAGAGAGGATCATGCCCAACATCACATTAAGAGCTCACAGGACAGCACAGTATATTAGAGGAACAATAGGGGTCAGATATAAAATTTATCAGAAAACTTGCATGTCAATCACCTGGCGATATTGCAAGAATGTAAAACAACTGTTGGGCATAACGACTCAAAACGTTGATCAGAAGAGATCATATGCTAAACTGTGTCCGCCATAAAATAAGGCAGCGTGACAATTTAGATCGGTTCAAGAGATATTGACACTGCAGCGCCAACGATAGAGAGACCAGTACCTCCAACGACCACATCTCTCCGCAAATCAGTTTTGAAGTCTGGGAACAATTAAAAATTTCCTGATGTAAATTGATAAGGATTGCTTGTGCTATAAGCTATTTCAGCTTACAAAAGTTTTTTTCATAGAAAGACTACTTTTGGACGGTTTGGGAAACCTGTATATGAATTATGAGTCATAAGTTGAATTGAAAAGTGACAGAAATGGCTGGTTCTAAAGGAAGAGTTCAGACTGAAAATAAAAAAGATCTGGTTAGTCACTTAATAGAAAACCACCACATAGCAAACTATTTTGGGCTGCGTGCCGTGATGGGGCGATGAATTAAAACACGAAAACTGAAAAAAAAAAAAAACGAAAAAACAATGGTGACAGTTTTTTTTGACGGTTTCTGATAATAATGTGGAAGTTGTGTCACCCATTTGGAGATGTGGTGGGTGGTCAATGTCATAAAATGGGTGGGGACAAGCCAAAGACTGATGGATTGTCAGCAAGACAACGGAGGTGGCTAGCTTTACCCTGACATGTTGATTTTACCTGTTGGCTAGATTAGCAAGTGACAGTCATATTAAACTGCAAACGAAAATATATTTTACAAGTCTTCTTGTCGCAAAGTCAGGGCTGGCCAAGATAACCCTGCAATTCAAAGTTCAGGGAAGGAAAGAGATAGATACATAGATAGATAGAAAGAGGGGGGAGAGAGTTGGGATAACATCCAAAAATGGAAAGGGAATGACGTTGAGCGACATCATGAGAGTTTCAGAACAGTGGAAGATGGTGGAAGCTGTTGGCCTTCTCATCTGTGGTGTCTTCATAGGCTATCAGACTAGGAGCTACTTTCACTAAATAGAAGAAAAATTGATTACCGATATTGAAATGCCAGTCAACGAAAACATGGCACAGAGAAGATCAAGATATGGAATGAGTTCTCGGGGTTGATCTGGATCCGGGCTCACCCCTGAGTTAAAGTAGCTCTGTTGTAAGAGTGGTTACGCGTTAGGCAAGCCATCGTCTGGTATAGAAGATCGTTGGTTTGATTTTCATTTATAACTTATTCTTTATTCTGATTTGCACTCTTGAATTATGTTCTCACTGCTGAAGGTAATTCCGGCCAGAGTTTAATTGCGATAAAATGTAACAAAAATCAAGATGAAAGTTTTAGTTTTTTGCATGTGACACGATAAAACGGGAAGAAATGAAGATAGAATACCTTAAGAGGATACGAAACATATTAGAAACCAAACTCAACTGCAGGAATTTCATGAAAGGAATGAACACCTGGGTCGTATCGGTAGTAAGATATATAGGACCATTCCTTGGATGGACAAAGGAAGAACTCCTATCAATGGACCGGCAAACAAGGAAGCATATGACAATGCATAAAGCCTTACGCTCCAGAGATGACACAGATAGACTATACGTGAAGAGAAAAGAAGGTGGCAGAGGGCTCAACAGCATAGAGGACTGTGTCCAGAGGGCCAAAGCAGATCGAGAAAAGTCCGTGCAAACAAACAGTGAAGAAATCATGAAGAGTGCACGAAACAGCGCAACGAACAACCTAAAAGCAGAAAACAATGGAATGGTACAGCAAACAAAGAAAGAAAA
This sequence comes from Thysanoteuthis rhombus, assembly GCA_963457665.1. Taxonomy (NCBI): domain Eukaryota; kingdom Metazoa; phylum Mollusca; class Cephalopoda; order Oegopsida; family Thysanoteuthidae; genus Thysanoteuthis; species Thysanoteuthis major. Next base: position 5,912,544 of record OY735218.1, read on the forward strand.
ATGAGAAAAGAAAAAATTATATGGAGAATTTAAAAGACAGATACAGGATGTGGCAGACGAGAGATCATGGACATGGCTACGAAAAGTAAACCAGAATAAGAAAAAAGAATCGCTCATCGTGACAGCTCAAAGCAAATGCATCAGAAAAAATTATACCAAATCGACAGAACACAAACAAACAGCAAGAACCACCGATGTGGGAGAAGAGATGAGACCGTCTAGCACATAACTAAAGAATGTGATCACCAAGCCCAGACGGAGTATAAACTTAGACGCGATTGAGTAGTTCCAGTGATGCAGAAAAGTGGTACCAGCACAAAGCAGACATAGCCCTAGAGAATGGAAACCATAAATTACTTTGGGACTTCGACATCCAAACAGACCACCTCATCTAAGCAAGAAGACCGGACTTGGTAATTGTGAACAAGAAGAGGAAAGCCTGCTAAATAATAGACATAGCTGTGCCTGCAGACCATAGAGTGAAAAGGAAGGAGAGTGAAAAACTTGAAAATACTAAGATCTGGTAAGAGAACAGAAGATGTGGAATATGAAAGTCGGAATTGTACCAGTAACAATAGGTGTTCTCGAAAGTGTATCTAAGACACTGAAGGCAAGATTGGAGGAACTCTGGATAAAAGGAAGGATAGAGACAGTGCAGACCACATCACTGCCAGGAACTGCACGAATACTGGGGAAAGTGCTAGAAATATAAGATCTACAACCCTAAATGTTAGCAGTGGCCTAAGAGAGAAGGAGGGGGGAAGAAGAACCAATTGATAGTGGAGGAACGAACCACACCACTGGTGTGATAGGTGAGAGATGTGATGAGATTAGAGGAGGGCTGAAGACCTGAGGAGACTTACCGTCTCTCAGCCCTCAGCAATGACCACTGAGCAACGAGTGTGAAACTTTAAACCACAGTATTGCTGTGGATTATGTGAGTTTGAAGAGGAGAGCTGGAGACTTGAAGGGACTTGCTATCACTTAGCCTCCAGCAATGACCACCACGTAACTGTTATGAAAATACAAATAATGATGATAATAATAAGAAAAAACAACTTCGATGTGCGATCTTCAAATTCTGTTTCGTTTTTCTTTGTAGAACGCACTACTAAGTCACTTTACACTTAAATTCTGACTGACTATGGTATTCAATATGATCAAGATTTTCAGTTTTGTCCCATTTCATCGTATCTGAAAAAAAAAACAGTCAGCAAACGAAGGAGCAGTACAGCAAACCAGGAAAGACAAATGGGAATAGAAAACACATACGGGGAATTCAAAAGACAGATTCTAATTATTGCCGACATGTGATAATGGAGATGAGACCGTGAACCACATAATTAGTGGATATACTCAAGTAGTCCAGAAAGAATATAAAAAAACAGACAAGACAGGGTAGCAAGTGAACTGAGCAAACAAATGGGATTCATTCATGCAAACAAGTGTGATCAGCACAAATCGGGTACAGCCCCCAAAATGGAAGCTATAAATTACCCTTGGATTTTTACATCTGAACTGATCACCCCATCCAAGCGAGAAAACCAGACCTGGTAATTGTAGACTTGGGAAGGAGAACCTACCAAATGATATATGTGGCTGTGCCAGAGTATCACAGAGTAAATACAAAAGAGACTGAAAAACTAGGGAACTACCAGGACCTGGTAAGGGAAGCGAAAAAGTGTGGAATATAAAAGTAGGGGGTAGTGCCGCTAATAGTAAGTGCACTTGGAACTGTACCGAAGACACTGAAAACAAGATCAGAGGAACTGGGGATAAGAGAAAGGTTGGGACTATACAGACCACAGCACTACTGGGGACTGCATGAAGAAGAGAGTACTAGAAATATGGGAGCTACGACTCCAGGTGTTAGCAATGGCCTAAGAGCCAAGCAAAAGACATGGAAACGGCACAAATCACACCGCTGTTGTGACAGGCGACGACGACTCGAAAGGAGGGCTGGAGACCGGAAGAGACTTGCTCTCACTTAGCGTAGACTGATAACTGCCAGGCAACTGGTATGAAACCGTTATCCACAGCACTGCTGTGGACAGTGAGAGTGTCAAAAAGAGGGCCGGAGGCCTGAGGAAACTTGCTGTCACTCAGTCCCACTGGCTTCTGGGTGTCTGCTAGAGGAACATCTTGCAACTATATTATATATATATATGTGTGTGTATGTGTGTGTGTGTGTGTGTGTGTGTGTGTGTGTGTGAGCAGTGGCTTCAAAAGAAATCTATACGTGAAAAATCCCAAATAAAATCGAACAAGCCAAAGTATTTTCGGTTGGGATTCCTACCAACTCTACGGCAGGAATGATATCTGGCGGCACCGCCACATCTCTAGACCTCCAATGCAATCTGATGAAGAGTAGCACCTCCAAGGAAAATATAAGTACTGGAAGAAGAATATATACATAAGCTTCTAATATGTGGTGGGGGGACGAATAATACCATCTCAGTCACTGCATTGAAGAGAAAGTTTACTGATTTATAGAATATCACTGTGGGAAAAATTAAGCATTCATCATATTGTAAACTTCCTTACTTGTGCCTCAGAATGGTGTGCCATTAAAATCGTTGAAACGATTTCCTTTTGCTAGACGAAGGCATGAGAATTGCCATCTGTTTCCATTATCCCATCGCAGCTCTCAGAAGCAGAGATAAGAGTCCCATAAGATGCTAAAAAAACAATTGCAGATCGAGTGGCCAACGATATATTCCCATCCATCCACAATTCTTGCTGCACCAGAACCATCTGCCTCGGCACAAAGTCTACAAGTAGGGATGGCTGCCAGATGTACGATGTCTCTATTCTGCCTTTTAGTTGGTGGGAAACGAAGCCCAACTGAAACATACTTTTACTTGTGTACGTTTATTTTGTGTTTTCGATATATGATGGTACAAAAAGGTGGAAAAACTACAGAAAATGTAATTGTGAACATGAATTGTCAAGAACAATTCAATATTTGCACAATTTGTATCGTCTCCGTTTTATTTCCTCAATTAGATACCTTCGTTATTCCTGAGTAGATTTCGATGAACTTTTGCATGTAGGCATATGGAGAGATTTTACGAGGATGATACTAATTCATGGTCGATTCTTTTTATTTACATTTTATTAGCAAAAGCATTGTTTGTGTTTACATTTTGGAACATTTCCCAAATCTTGAACAATTTTGCTAAAAATTTGGCTACAATGTTGACAAAACCTAAGGAACAAATAAAGGTGAGTTACGGCTGATCCGATTGTTTACATTTCATTTGTAAATAACAATATGTCTACACGCAAGAAATACTGAACTTTGGGTCTGCCGAACCGATTAAAATGGAAATTGTTACACAGATTCTTTGGCACCTAATTAGAGAAAATATACAACGTCTTCAAGAATGTTATTGTTTCCCTAAAAATACTGGGTATTGCGGAAGTAGCAGTCCTAATAGATAATTAATCACACCTCTCTATTTAACCGTTTCTTGCCCAGGGACTTTTGTATTTAAAAAAAAGTTATTCAAACATCCAGACTACATCATTACAGGCAATGGCTTTTCTACATTGCATCAAACTGATCAAGAATTTTTTGAATTAGTCGTTTTTTGGCGTAGGGATTTTTCAGGAAGGGTATTGACTGTTTGCTCGCATAGTGGAATATATGTATAAAGACCGAGCTGGAAAATTTTCAGGTAATAAAAGTTTATTTTCGATGATAAAAAGAAGCCATCAAAATCCCTTTTGTCTCGCTAACGGTATGCCAGGGTTGGAAATATGAACCTCTGTAGAAGCTGAGAAACTCGAGAGAATTGCCTGAAGCAACCTTCCCCGAAATGTTCTCTCTCGCAGGCGCTTGAAAGCCAGTTCAATTTCACCTCCCATCTTTCTTCTTTCTCAATAGCCACCTTCTTCACAGAGTGTTTGTTGCAATTCAATTCTAAGAACTCCTCCTTTAACAACACCCCTGGTGAAATTTCCATTCGTCGTCGTTTGTATGACGAGTCTAGTTGTTGTGATAAGTTTCGATAAATCGAGTGCGAAGATAACCATGAGTAGGTGCACTGCACGACCCTCTCCACAAAAAAACAAAACAAAAAACAAACGGAAATGTATGTTGCTTATTATAGTGTAGATTATACCTTTTAAATAAATCAGCAACAAAGTTCGAAAATTTACTTTACAGGATGCTTAGAGAACATAGAGAAATTATAACTAAAATAGATTTATGTTCGCCTTTTCTTTGTTTCTTGATTCATTATGACTCAAATCAATGTTTCATTGTTAGGATGTAACAATTGTTTTATGTGGTCAATTCTGACTAATTTCATCAACTTCGTTGGTTTTTTTTCCACGAAATTTCGGTCGTATACCCTCCGGCCCTCCTTTGTTGTCTGTCCCAAACAGCAAAGCTGATTGTCTTCTTTTCTCTCTTGGTCTCCTGATTCTTTATGACTCATCTCAATCTTACATTGTCAGGATGTAAATATCATTTTAAGTGGTTGGTTGGAACTAATTTCATCGTCTTTGTTGTATGTTTTATTCAAAATGTTTCGGCCGTGTATCATCCGACCTTCTTTGGGTGTCTACCCTAACAGCAAAGCCGAGCGTCCGTCTACGTGTGCGAATGTAACGGGGTCATAGACGATAAATCAAACTTACAATGGCTTCTGTCTAGACCACAGATTGTCAGCCACATTTCAAAGCATTCTGATTGGTCAATAAAAAAACTCGTGGGGCAGTTGCAACAGCATTTACCGATGCAGGTCATAGGTCGGTGTCTCTACCTTCGCTCAGCATACTTGTACAATCTGTCAAACGTCTCTGGGGGCGTGCCTATTAGAATGCAGTTGTGCACACAGAAATCCGGACGTATCTGTCAGTTCGTAGATCTGTATGTCTGCGTTATTTACATGTACCAACGCTGTTGGAAGAGGTACGTGTTTTCACACATGTTTGTCTATTAGTCCAGACAATATTTCCAAAAGTCCTCAGTGATTTTAGAAAATCAATGAATTTCAATGAACCATTATGGATGGGTTGGCATGAGCAATGGAAGAATTGGTTAAATATTTGGGCGAATCAAGGAAAGTTCTTTTTGCGACTGACAAATAGTTTTCATTGATTTCTATGCATATGTATGTTCCGACTCATCTTTGTTCACACAATATCTTGAAACATTTTAGATGAATTCCACTGGCATTCTGTGGAAGGATCGACCATGGACTAAGTGGGATTGTATTTCGGTTCGGATTCGTGGGCTTCTTTTATATTTACCTCCCCAATATACAAACTGTTTGTTAACTGATTTTTCATCCAACTTTTAGTGACAATCGCGTTGGCAGAGGAATACGCTCTCCGAGTGCTTTTTCACTTGGGTCTGTATTTCGGTTTATCATTGACATTGTTTTAAGTCTGACCAAGTCCTGTTTCTAACGAAGACACCCAAGTGGGTCAGCAACTGACGAACCGAAATAGGTGGATGGATAGATTTGTGGGGTCCGTTGACAGCAGACATAACATAATCCAGACTAGTGACGTCTTTCTTATTGAAGACGGACACTTGACAGAATGTTTCGAACGACTCATCTTTCTTGGGGAATCATTTCTCTTTTATTTTACTTTTTTTATTTTTCAAATTTGATTGTTTCCTTCCATTAGCCAACCCTTCCTTTCTTTTCCTCCTCGTCAAAATCATCATAATCAGCAGCAGCCTTTTAGCGTCTGATGTTGGGCATATACTTACCACAAGATTTGCCAGACCCCTCTATCGTCGGTGTCGTGGTGTCAATACTTTCTGAGCTTGCCGTTCGCCACAACATCTCATTTTTTGCCGGCCATATTTTCGTATATGATCTCTGGGGATCCACTTTTGTGAGTCGTGATGTCCAACGGTTGTCTGACATCCTTTCCACATGGCCAACCCGTTGCTATTTGATTTTTCAAATTCTTCCTTCATCTCTGGGTCATGTTTTTTTCCTTTTTCTCTCTCTCACTCTCTTTAATGTACAGTGTTGTCTAGTGATATCACCATGTTATATTAAGCATGATTCTCTCCTGTGCACGTTGCATAGTTCTCAAAGTTTGATAAGGAGAATGGTTAACCTGAAGGTATGACGACGCATCTAAAAAATATGTGTATGGCTCGATTGATGAGTTCCAGTGAACCAAGAAGAGCATTCTGTATTCGATCTGAAGTGATGGGACATTTTTAAAGGGCTGGTTTTATTTTCCACGAGTATCTAGGGATCTAGTTGTGTGGGTAGGGACTGTAGATCGTCTCATTGACGGACAGGCCACACCCTCGATCCAATGTTTTGGGGGTTTTCGTCTTGCTCAGACGTCTAAGTTGGTGAGATTATACACTGTAAACACTGGTTGGTCAGTTGCCATTCTCGTCAGGTGATCGAACCACATATTTCTCTGAATTTGTGGACTAGTGTTGCTTGGACATTTTTAAAAAAATTTTTCATTGCAAGTCAAGTACACCCTCTAGTCTTATGTGTTGCTCGCCCGAGGCACCTATTCTCACTAATAGTGATTTTTCTCACCTTTGCTCTTGTCAGTGTCCAGGTCTGACACTGATAGATAGCTGGGCCTTGATTTCCATGGGGATTTGGGGATATTTCCGAAGGCAAGACAATTAGAAGTTGTTGGCTTTTTGTACTCAAGTTTTTTATCTCCCTGTCTAACTTGCTATCTCTACCGAAGAAAATCCCTACCAAGTTATATGAATTCCTTGATCAGTTCCAACAAAATGCCATTGGCAGAAATGCCCAACGCCTCTGAAACAGCAAGTAGTGCCCAAGCAAACAATTCATACATTCTGATTCAGACGTGTGTCATTGGAAGGACAAATTGAATAAGAAGAATTGATTGATACGAGATATCCCTCCTGGCAAGGACAGCGGAATGTGAACATTCCAGTCCATGAATTGAAGAAAGGATTCCGTTCGAAATTTCCAAAAGGTTACCTGATACGTATAGACACCCAGAGAATGCCTGAAGGTGTAACAGCCCAAACGTAGCGTCCAAGATGCAGTCAATAGTTTGAGTAAATCAGGTATAAAAGCAAAATTCCTCCTCTCATAAATCAAGACGAATAACATTAGCCTTTGTTTCTACCTTTTTGAAGACAATCAGTGTTTTACGCAAGGTGAACTTGAACGAGCAAAATTACACGTAAACCAACTTGACAGTAAATGTGACTCGAAAGAAATACATGGAATTAAACAAAAAGACTGCGGGATTAACTATGCAGAAAAAGTATCATTGAGTCCCGCAATTTCCGGAGCCCTGCACTTTCGAGGGCCCTGCTCTGAATGCTTGCTCGATGATACTTCCGATCTGGTGATTCTCCACTTGCTGTAATACATTTACCACTATAGCTACTCTAATATAGTCATTATATTGCCTTCATGTTTTATGAGCGACTGGGTGTTTAAAGTTAGCAATTTTATCTAGTTAACACCTTTGTTTGTATTTTTAAAAATTTTCACAAAGAAATTAGTGCTGGTGCAGAATCCTAGTGATATGTAACCGATGCATGAATAAAAAGGTTTTCGAAATTAAATCAAAACAGAAATACTTCTCTATCATGGGTGTCGCGGAGCTAATACTTTCTTAACTTGTCAAGTTCGTCTCACCGTATTGTATACTATCGGCTTCGGTTACGCATGTGATCCCTAGGGATCCATGTTGTGAATCGTAATGTCATTCAGTTGTCTGCCATTCTTACAACATGACCAGCCCATTGCCCTTTGAGCTTTTTTTTCATTGGTTCTGAGATGTTTCGGACTGTTTTCTCCGTGATATATTGAGCATAATTTGAACATGATTCTTTCATATGCACGTTCCATGGTTCTCAGTTTGAGGGTCAGTCTCTTGGTTGGTTCGATTTACCAGCTCAATAGGTGACTATCGGGATTAGGCATTGATTGTACACTCTTCTTTTTAGGACCAATGGGATTTTCTTGTTTTTGAGAATTGTGCTTGCTCTGGCAAAGGCTTGCCATCCTAGAGTGACACTTTGCTTGATCTTTTCTCCTTTATTTTTGTTTCATAGCATAAGAGAATTTTGATTCCTCCCTGCCTCCATACAGAATTCGATTGAACAGCAAATGATTTCCCTCAGCTATGGTGATCAGTGAGACTGTATGACAGTCAAATGTCGGATAATTTTTTATCAGAAAAAATACAAAAGGCTTAAAATGTTAGTTTAAGCATAAAAAATCAAACGAGAGAAAAAATGTGTATTGAAAGAATTTAGCATGATAATGTTTGTGTGTTTTGTTAGTTAGACGTGTGTTTTGATGCCTGGTAACATAGGTATTAAATGTAATCCATTTTTTTGTTTTATTCATTTATTGACTTCAGTTTCTGTTTAATTATACGGTATTTTGAAGAGTTTCATAGAATTTTAGCCCCGAGAAAGTAGTATCCATGTAATAGTTGACCCAATGAATCCAACGTAAAAATTAGTCTTATGAATACACACAGCACTTATGCAAGAAAAATATATGATTTAATATTTATGAAAATTTAAAATAAAATTAGGGCCCATGTATAACATGTACTTCATGGCCTGCACCAGCTAAACCCAGCCCTGAAAAACAGAAAAATGTTTCTTTTGGAGTTTCTCAATTGGTGAGGCTGCAACATGGTGTTTTACCAGTATGTTTGAAATTGTGAAATCTGATGCGAACTGAAAGTAAAGTTGGGTTGATTACGTGATATATGTTAGCAATCAAAACAGTTCTCAACAAAATGTCACTGGAAACACTTGTAGGCAGGTAGAAACAAAAGGTCGATTGTTAGCACTGTTTTATGGTTATGTGCGTGCGTGCGTGTCTAGGGTGGAAAGACTGTGCGTATGTATGCGTGTGTATGTAGACGAGAGAGAAATTCTGTCAGTTCATGTATGTATACATAGATATGTCATCGTCAGCCGTTATAATTCCACTGCTAGACAAAGGCCTTTTCAATCTTCATGGCGAGCGTGATTGCGTTGATCTTGGCCATGTCTTACCGACGAACTTTTCGATATCGTCTCTTCATCTTGTGACTGGTCTTCTCCTACTACGTTTACTGTCCCACTGGCACCAATTGGTCTGCATTTTGTTCCACCAGTTTTCCCCTTCTTTTTGCTATGTGCCCAATCAATCATTGTGTGGCTCAATTGCTTTTCTGAGATCCTTCATCCGGGTCCTCTTCATATCCCCCTTCTCTCTCTCTCTCTCTCTCTCTCTATATATATATATATATATATATATATATATATATATAGAGAGAGAGAGAGAGAGAGAGATTGAGAACAGGATGAAATAATTTTCAATTATCTCCTCTCCTTTTGTAATTAACTTCTAAGATAGCTGTCACCTACCAAATAAAGATTTCTTTTTAGAAAATGAGCCGAAACTGCGTGGGTAGGTGAATTGTACAACTCCCTTGTTTCCTAAGTCTGACAAAACCTGAAATACTATCATCTTTGTGGTTTGTCAACATGATGAACATATCCGGAATAAAGCTTGTTATTATGTTTTACAGGAAACCAAGGATTACTCAGACTTCCTTCATTAATTCTCAACTCCGAGAAGAATTCATAGGTACTGCTGTGTCAGATCCACAAGACTTTTTCTAACAATTAAAAATGTTTCATTTTGTAAGACTGCTGTGAAATCCCCGTTTATTAATGGAAAACTGTCAGACAGTGAACCTCATAACTTTTGTGAGGAATATGAATCACTCAAAAAACTTCTGCAACACTTGATTTTTCTCTTAGACTGAGTAACTCTGTCATTACTGGGTTACAATGACGAAAATGATAATAAAATGGAAAAAAATCGATCCACTCCAAATTATTCAATCAAAGGCCCATCCTTCCATTTTCACTGGGATTCATCGAGAACTTTTGGAGATACTGTGAACATACAGATAAACAAACAGTCTGTCAGTCAGACGGGAAAAGATGCGTAGATACATAATTAATCAATCATCCAATTCAAAATCAATTTTCCCTTGAGACCGAGCATCCATCTTCTGGACAGTCCCTCCCAATGCCCATGAATGGAAGAGCATGTTTGTCGCTAACACAGAGATACGTCAGGTTTATTTATAAAACCTGCTTTATGATACTCATGGCTGAAGTATGGAACCAACACACTTACGGTATATTCAGTCACTCATTTTTTTACTTCACAGCAAATAAACAAATCACTGATATGATACAAAATGATGTTTATTCAATAGCTGGATATTCTGCCTCCATGCAATAGAATGACTATTTAAATCATTGACATATTTTCCTGACGATGAAGGAATTATTCAATACTGAGGAAAATATTCTAATTATCAACCATGGTTCACGATTAGTTCTTTGTTGCTCCTCCTGCATTTTTTATGTATCGACTTAGGGTAAGAATAAAAATCTAGGAAAAAAATCATTTTCAGTTAGATTTTACATTAATAGTGATTCAATGGGAAATACACAACCATCTCAACCACAAGACATGCCTTTATTTTATTTAACGTCTCTCAACCAGACACAAATCCACAGTAATTGAGTACTCAATGAGAATCACTCTCAATACACAGGCGAATGGTCTTATTAGCTATCGGGCTGAAGTAGTTGCTGTAATGAGATTTTTTTTATTGTTATGCTCTCAACAACCTTAATCATAAATGGGGTCGGAATGCTGGGACGAAAGGGCCCCCTTTGGAATGTGAGGGCAGAATGTTATAATCATGTTGTTGATCATTTTTGTTATCACGATGTCGATGTCCCAAAATGTTACCACAGAGGCCAATAGTTACGAAACTGGGATCCGTGGACCATTTGGAATCTTCAGCGGTATCCTTCTGAACTTGACATCCTGTGGCTAGAGAAATAACATCAGTCATCGCATGGCTATCAAAGACACCATAATTGTACACAGACCTGTATCATGTATTACAGTTTAATCGTATGTATTCTATTCGAAATAAAAATAGTCTATGATAGAAAAATGCTTATTATTGTTGTTAATTAATTATTGAGTCCACCAGAATGGATGGTAAGGGGCGGGTAACCCTCCAATATTTTCCTCCCAGTGTTCTTAGAAACTGGTGGAAAAAAGTTGAAGGGAATTAATTCATATTTTTCAAAATAGTCGGAAGTATGTTTGTTTACTAATGTAAGTGAGATAATTCAATTTTCTCTTTTTTCTTCTTTTTTGTATGAAAAAGAAACCAATGGGGATAACAGTTCAAAAATATCTATACATATATTTTCGAAAATCTCTTAAAAAGGAGCTTTATCAAGTATGAGTTCGATATTTCCTCAGGTAATTCCGCCCGATGTTATATTTGAAAACCGGATGAACAGGCAAAACGGGTTCGGGTTTGTGCTGCAAGCGTTACGTTGGAACAGAGAACGAGATATGAGAAGATAACGAGGACGATGAAAATGGAACGATTTAAACAGGTCATTATCATCCTCTAAGATAAAACAGAAAACCAGGCTAAATATGGGAGTAAGAAATAAGAATATAAATTGCTTTAGAAAAAATATGTTAGTTGGGCGATGACTCTCTACAGACACATCATCTTATTATTAGCCAAAGGTTATAAAGGATGAAATCGGCCAAGTTGACGAAAAGTCCTCAGAGATTTTTAAAATTTACATTTATTTGCAAAAAGAAAATACACTAAGCTCTAATAGTTATATTCAAATAACGGGAAAGACTCTGGATTCTTACCTCATTTTTTGCTCATGCAGGTGAGTAAAATTGATATATAAGATTATTGTAATTTTCGACTAATCCTTATTTCATCTTAATTTCAGTTGCTTTTTATTGTAACTCTTTGACCATCATTCTTCGACTGTAAGTAATCAAAGCTGATCAGAAATAAAGAAAATCCCCTAAAGATTTATGATGAAATCAAAGTCCCAAAAATGAATTGATATATTCCCAAATAATTATGAAATACTATAATTGTGATAAATTGTACTAGTATAAATAATTTCAGGAATAGCTTAGAAAAATTACGATCATCTGGGCTAGAAAATATATTAACAGGTTAATTTGGGAATTATCTGCTGGAATAAATAAAAGAATTAAAAAAAAAATGTTTCTGGTAAAAGTATTTTTTCATTTAGTTTCGTACAATTTTATCACTTGAATTAATTTGTATTTTAATGTTAAATACATTGCTTATAGGGATATTTTATCTAATAAATAACTAAAGGTCTTATGGATAAAGAATATTTCGTTCATCAATGCATAAAAGAGAATCTTACTATTTCTGGTACAACTTTAAAGTCGCTGGACTGAGAAATAAGAAAAGGATTCCAAGAAACAAGGAATTCATCTTATCGACATGAAAACGAACATTTCAAATCGAAGATAAGTCGGATTTACTGGAGAATATCTACTTGGGAAAAAGTGACGAGAAGAAAGAATATGAAGCCTAGCTGTTGCTGGATCAAACGCAATTCAAAGGGGGACAACTCTCCACTGAGTGCATTTTCGAAATCAGTGAACCGTTGCTTCTCCTAAATTAGATGAGGTGTTATTCTTGTTCTTGTCCTGGTTGTTACGGTGGAAAATCAAAGTGAACCTCGACTTGGACTGGAGTTTCACAATACAGTTGATTGAGATTCAAGGAATATCTAGCAGAAAACGGAAGTGGAGACAAGAATGCTGGAGTTGATATGCAAAAGCACTTGATATGTCACAGAGGCTAGAGACTATTTTTCAAATTGTGTGTCTTAGACATCATCAACATCTGCCACGACAAAACGATTTTGCATCGGCAGTTAGAAAGTAGACACAAAACTACAGAATCGTATCATCACATCATGTTATAAGTTTCCTGCAGAACAAAAGCCTTTCCCATATCCTTCCATGACGAGCGTGATTGCACCAATCTGCCACGTCTCAACAGTGGAGTTCTCAATATCGTCCCTCCATTTTATGTCTTTTCTTACTGCGCTTGCTGTCCTTAATGCTCTAATCGATAGCCTTTTGCTCCATCCATTGTCTTTCCGACAATCTGTGTGTCCTGTCTATTTTAATTTTTCCTCTCCCAGATCCATTTTGATTTTTTTCCTATCGGTAAGAGTTATTCCTAACGTTACTCTTTCCATTGCCCTCTGTGCCATTCTGAGTTTGTTTTCGAGTGGTTTTGTAAGTTTACAGGTTTTTGTAGCCGTGCTCGATAGCTTGTATCATGCAATGGTTTTGTACTTTGGGTTTTAAGCTTGTTGACAATTTGTTTTCTGTGTTTCCTTATTTTACCAAATAATTTCCAACCAATCATTATGTACCGTCTTATTTCATTTCCGTGTTGCTAATCATTTCTGTTATCACGATGTCAATGTCCCAATATGCAACCACAGAGGCCAGTAGTTACGAAACTGGGGTCCGAGGACCATTTCGAATCTTCAACGGTATTCCTTCTGAACTTGACATTGCCAATCTTTTGGCTAGAGAAACATCATTTATCGCATGGCTATCAAAAACACCATTATTGTACACAGACCTGTATCATATGTAACAGTTTGATCAAATGTATTCTATTTGAAATAAAAATAGTCTTTGGTGATAGAAAAATGCTGATTATTGTTGCTAATTAATTATACTTTCCTTCTTTTACCAAATGATTTCCAACCAATCATTATATACCATCTTATTTCATTCCCATGTTCTTTCTATAGCTTTGTTGCATGACGTAGGTAAACGTATTCCTAGATTCTCTACTAAGAATTCACTGTGGATTCTTATGAGGTTTTTTTTTTTTTGTCTATGAATATCACTTTTGCCTGGGTTTTAGTAATCTTTGATGATTTTTTTACTTCCACTATTTAGATCATTAAACAAGTTTCATTTATTCCAACAGTTTCTTATTTAACTACTGTAGTGCCAACCTTTTCCAGCTAAAGAAAATCATACATATACGAAGTTATCTGCCCTTGGCAGGGATCTATTTGCTAACCCTTGCATCTCTGGAGAAATAGTAAATTCTTTGCCACTGCCTCTTTGACGTCACACAGAACTACCAATAAGATATCTGATCGTTATCTTTGCGATATTCAAAGTGTGGCGGTAATTCTCTCTCTCTCTCTCTGTTCCGACGGCATTGAGGTAAGCTCGTTCTCTTCTCTCTCTTTAGTTAGGATAGTTTATATAGTTTTTACGCACACTTTCTTCCTACACACGCATCATCATATATTCATCTCAAGAACACATCCTATCTAAGTTGAGCACTCTCATCGTAGTTAGGTCGGACTTCCTTAGATAACTTCATAGTGGCTACAACTAGGATGACCAAACTGACGGACATTCTTTAGACTTAATCTCGCATTTACTCAGTGACATTCCTTTCCCTTCATCCTTCGTATCTCTACATCTTTAAACCTGGTAGATCTCTCCACATACCCGTGTCAGCAGTAACTCCAGTCCTCATTTAATTTAATTCCCTCGCGAATTAAAACTCAGCACTTTTGTTAACCTATTCGTTTGTTCTTGTTTCCACGTTTTGTTTACAATTCAACTGTGTACTAACCTTGTTTTGTGCTTAAGCAGTGAACACGTTATTTACCAGGATTTATCCCCATAGAACAATGCTGGTAATTTACATTTTAGGGGGGGCTAATATGATTAGCAGCCCTGAACAACAATATCAGACACAGAAGTATAGAATTTAAGAAACTAAAAATCAAAGTGATATCTACAGAAAACATCTTATTATTCTCAAGACAAAACTCCTACATCTTTGTCTCTCAGTGCTTTCAAAATTATTTCATTCGGTTAAAATTACTTTAAGACAGGCATCGACATCCCATATTTTGTCTAGTGTTATTGAATAGGAACAAAGAGAGCAAATCGTTTGCCTTAAGAAAAATTCTTACTTCATAACTAAAACTTGGTCATTTCATTTTCTAAAAACAGGAACAGAGCAAGAATCCATACCACGCAACTCATACCAACCAGACAAGACTCAACATCTATGGACATTTATAACTTGACAAGTTCTTTTGATCTCCCTTTGCCCTTCAGGCTTAATGTCGTATCCGTCTTATTTTTACTTTTGATAGAATTAAACATCTGGGTCTGATCGTACAGATAATGTCTCCTCTAAAGTCACGTGAGCAGACGGGATAAAAATAGACATATTACGCTGTTACATTTGAGATATCTTTTTTTTCTTTCAACCAGTAAGATGGAGGTTGATATAAACGAAAGAAAAAATGTTCAAAGTTTAATAAAAATGTGACTGAATTCAAGCAATAACATTCTTCCAACGACCCTCTGTTGATGATAAACCATCTCAATGAAATTCCTCAAATTAAATGGTCAAGATATAAGTAAAAGCACAAATTAAGACTTCTTCATCGTTGAACCTTTTATAAATGATGTGAAGTTTAAAACGCTTGAAATACTCAAGTTTTGACACAGTTAGCTGAGAGATGCAAAAGGCGGTACTGTCGTGGAGCATTTCTTTTCTAACTTTCAAACCTTTTTTTATTGTCTCAGGATGACATGAAATGTTCGTGAGGCGTTGGCCACTACCATCAATATTTCTTCATCATGGAGAACAGGTTTTGACCTCCACCGAGGTTTTGGCATTCATCTTTCAAAACAAC
The DNA here is from genome assembly GCA_963457665.1 of Thysanoteuthis rhombus. NCBI lineage: Eukaryota > Metazoa > Mollusca > Cephalopoda > Oegopsida > Thysanoteuthidae > Thysanoteuthis > Thysanoteuthis major. The sequence continues at coordinate 5,928,154 of OY735218.1, forward strand.
GCTGTACAGTTTGCATTGAAGTAGTGTTCACTCGAAATGCTTTGTTCGCGCTATCAGCAGCTCCGTGTCTTAATTTGAATTCATGCTTGAGAATTATTTAAACTTCCTGTTTGGAAACCATTGCTGTTCAAAGCTCAACGAATTATGTCAATTTGCACGGGAAGAATCGCATGAACAAATCTTTTAGTAGTATTCTTTATGATGTAAAAAAATGGACATTTCATGCGGAGTAACCTAGATTTTTTTTTCTATTTGTTATCAATGTTTTGACAAAACAAAATATTGATAAAAAAATATTTTGCCACATTCCAGTAACAAGGACAACAAGAAAATCTTCACCGAATATAGAGAAATAAACTCTTCACTGTTTGTTTGTCTATCATCATCATCATCATCATCAGTCTTTCAACGTCCATTGCTGGACATAGACTTTCCTCAGGATGTGCCACACTTCTCTATCATGGGCGTCACGGAGCCAGTACTTCCTGAACCTGTCTAGCTCGTCTCTCCATCTAATTTTCTGCCAGCCTCGGTTCCGCGTGTGATCTCGGGGGATCCATGTCGTGAGTTGTGATGTCCATCGGTTGTCTGCTATTCTTGCAACATGGCCAACCCATTGCCATTTGAGATTTTCAATGGATTATATGATTCCCAGACTCTTGTCTTTTCCTGGATGTACTGTATTTCTCGATTTGCGAATCTGTCCCTTGGTTAGGTTCCATGTTTCAGCTCCATAAGTGACTATTGAGAGGATGCATTGGTTTTATACCCTTCTTTTTAGGATTAATGGGACCTTCTTATTTTTGAAGTTTGAGCTTGATCTGCCAAAGACTTGCCATCCTAGTCTGATTCTTCACTTGATTTCTCCTTTCTCCAGTTCTGTGTCCTTGATTTTTATCTTACCAAACCTAAGCATAAAATGAACAATTCTCGGTCTTGATTTGAATTCACAACCACTTGATTGGAAGGCAGTTCTCTCGTCAACTGAGCTAAACTGACAAGAACTGACGAATTCATTATATATACTTTAGAAAATGTTACAGTAATTATATGCAGTCTTAATAGATGTAGGAAGAGAATTTGACCATGCAGCACTCAGGCTTTTGGTGATTTTTCTTTTTGTCCAAATCCATACTGCTTGCTTTACGGTCAGAGAATGTCAAAGCGACTGGAGCATTGCGATAAAAAGCTACGAAAATAAGATGAAAGAAAAAATATCCTGTAAGGGTTATACGATATTTTGCCAATATCAAACTGAAGAATGAATAGGATAGGGCATTTTGAATAAGAAAGTCAAACAGTACACAAGCTTACTCAATGGCACATCACGGACTGAACAACCCCACTGGAGATTGCCTATTCAAGAAAAGTTCTCTCTGATAGGTTGATACGTTACATCTGGGCTACGTAACCGGTTCTAAAGATATGAAAAAAAAAACAACAGCTGAATACTTTCCGGACAGGCCCCTTTTAATACAAACAAACGGGAATTAATCGCTTTTATTGACATTAAAAAAAGCATTCCTTTAGCGACGTTAGCAATATCATCATCATCATCATCATTGACCAGTATAAGTCCTTTGCAGGACAAAGACCTTTCCTATCTCCTTTCATGACGACTGCAAGTGCGCTGACCTCTGTCATGTCTTACCAGCCAACATTTTCTCATTTGTACAACTTGTTTTCGGTATTTTCCTACTCTGTTTTCTGTCCCAGGGGCACCAATCGGTCAGCCTTTCTGTTATTACCCCCATCTTGCTAGGTACCAAGTCCATCTATATTTTCGTTGATCAATTATTTGTATTTGTATAAAATCAATCACTCTAGTCTCTCTTTTTTCTATATATCAGAGTCGTCTCTGGCATTGCTCTTTCCGTGGCTCTTTATCCAATTCTAAGTTGGTTCTCAGTTCGTTTTGTTAATTACCATGTTTAGCCTTCGTAAGTCATAGCTATTATTATCCATTTAAGTCAAACTTTACGCTTTAAGCACATTGGCAAAGTGTTTTTATATATGTCTCTATTCATACCAAATGATATTAACGATATGAAGATGGATACTTTTGTGTGTATGTGAATTCGTATATGATATTGGCATATAACCAAAAAATAATTGATTTATCATGTGACATATATAGGTTGACTCCAGATTGGTGATCGAACAATAATTCAGGGTTGAAAAGCGCCATATTTAATTGATATTTATTAGGCTTACTTGAGAAGCTTAAACTCCAACTGAGACAGTTTGTGTTCAGTCTGATCGAATGCATTCCCCAAAGGCATGAATCCGTCTATCTCTCTCTCTTCCAACGCAAGAAAAAGTGAGTGACGCCACCTTGGGTGCTTATGGCCTCTAAGTCTATTTTCGAAATGGTAACCCAAAGCCAGAATGATTCATATGTAAGGTCTGGACAAAGAACCATTACGAGTTATTCCCAGAGAAAAGAAACTTCGTTCAAATCTAACACAGCAAGCTACTCCTCCGGTACAATCCAATACTTGTAAAACCCAATATAACCACAAAGTGAACGCATGAAAAAATAGTTGAAACACCGGAAAGTGAACAGACAGTCTCTTAACCCTTTACGACATTGAAGTTACCGTTGTGAAGATAAAAGCAGAGGTCAGCTTCTAAAAAGACTTTTTAGTTTAACTGAATTAGTGTCAAACTTCCAGAAGTTGAAAGATCAGAGTGAAAGGTCAAAATGTACAGGCAAAGTAACTGTAAATATGTCGAAAAACGTGTAGTGGCAGTTTATTCGTAAACCACAGAAGATCAGATCATTAAATCTTATATAAGTAACATTCTTTTTTCACATCATGAATAATAATGCTATAAGTGGATGATTTACGAATATTATTACGTTGCTTTTCATAATTCAATGAAGATTAAACAAATAACGCATTGTTATTCGAAGTTTTTTTTACATCCTTAACAACAATAGTGTCCACCCGAAGATTCAGATTGATTTTTAAATACGATTTCGAATTAAACATATTTCTGCAAAAGCTGCTGATAACGTCAGCAAAGTATTTGAGTGAACACTATTACAGTATGAACGGTTCTGCATTGAATCAATAGGTTTAGGTCAAGGTTTATGGATACTAGTTATAAATCTGAGGCCCAAACCTGTTTTTAATGATGTACAATTATCAATAGCATCGGCTGACGACTTACGAACCACAGTTCGAAAACTTTCTGGACTTTGGCAGCGACCACATCACGTCATCTCATGGCAAAAATAAGGGTTAATAGGTTTGAAAAATGGATCCCGCATGAACTGGATGAAATACCCTATGAGAGTGCAACTGTTCCCTGTTTTTCAAAAGTGCGCTTTACGCTACTTGTCTTTTACAAAAAAAAAAAAAAAAAGGCATAGAGTGAAAATAGGATTCAACGTTTGTTTTGCGGCGAGCTGTTATCGAGAGATTGTTCTTACTCTTCCTCCATTTTATATACCTCAGTCCCCCGTACCTCTCACCACTCCTAATTCTAACATAACACTATAATAATGTTTTCGGTAAATTAATGCTTATTGCTTCTACTGTTTACGCTTTAATAGGAACGCCCAACTGTTGAGGAGTGGATATATATATATATATATATATATATATATATATATATATATATATATATATATATATATATATATATATATATATATATACTTGTTGACGTACCTGTCTACACTGGGTAAAATATCTAAGGAATAGTTCACTTCCACTCAGAGGTGTAGTTTGAGATTTGTGGGGCATGGGAGGCTTGGTTCCTCTAGTGAACCTTCCAACAATTACTTAGATTAATCATTGTACAATATAAGTAGGTCGTAGGTGAACTCCTATTCATAAAGCATGAGGGGAGCAACTGCACAGGGCGTCGGGGGCGTTTTTGAGTTGCCCACAGCTTATCATCTTCCAGGTACGCCTCTGCTTTCACTTCTGAATCTTTATTGGGAAAAGTTTCCCCACACTTCTAACCATGAAGTTGGGGTTAGGAATCTCGCTTCTATTTAATATATTTGACTAGGCATGTGCAATTTGGTTGGGATCCACCCTTGTTTAAGTACTTTTTATATTGCGTGGTAGTCAAACGCATGCATCACACGCAGAGGGAGAGAGAGACAGACAGACAGACAGACAGAGACAGAGACAGACAGGAAGACAGAAACAGAGAGAAATCGATAGGAAATATGTGTGAGAGAAAGAATTCAAAAATTGGGAGTGTCATTTCTCTACATTCAACTGCTGTTTAAGTTAAGATAAATTAGTTTCGCATTTAATTAAGATTTTGGTGAATAGTGGGTATTCAGATAAAGAAAAGTTTTTTTTTAACGCATTCAAACGTTGAATCATCTCCAAAGTTAATTTAAATTTGACTATCACCTTCAAAGTTTAAAATTACACCTAGACTGGATGCATTTCATGAAGGAAAAGAGTGTGGTTGCATCGCTGCCTCCACCCCACGTAAACCTTCACAAAAACACAAAAAAATAATGAATTTCTTTTACAACAGTCGCAAAAGAAAGTAACCAATTTAGTCCGAATGTCGGAAAGTAGGATATCCGTCCGGTTCAGCATTTTAGTTACATTATAATTAGAAAACCATCAGCAGCATTTTATTGTCCGTTGTCGGACGTATACTTTCCCCAAGATTCGCCAGACCACTATATCATGGGCGTAGAGGAGCCAATCTTTCTTGCCATCTCATATCCTGCTGGCCACGGGTTCGCATGTGATTTATGGGGATCGACGTCGTGATGTCCATCGCTTGTCAGCTATTATTGCAACATAGCCAGCCCATTGCAATTTTAGATTTTTATGGAACCTATGATGTCTCTAATTTATTGTGCTGTGTTGTGATATCCTCATTTGATGTTGAGCATTATTCTTTCATGTGCACATAGCATAGTTTTCAGTTTGAGGGTCAGTCTCTTGGTTAGATTCCGCGTTTCAGCTCCATAGGGGACTATCAGAAAGATACATTTGTCGTATACACTTCATTTTAAGACTGATGGAATCTTCTTGTTCTTGAAGGTTGAACTTGCTATGCCGAAGGATTGCCATTCTAGGATTATTTTTCGTTTGATTTCTTCCTCTTACGGGGATTTAATGGAGATTCACCGTCTGAGATAGATATAGTGGTCTACTTTCTCCAGCTCTGCGTTTTCGATTTTGATTGTTGTGTTCTCGTCTTCAGCATATTTGTTGCACATGACCTTCGGTTTGCTTAAGTTTATGTGAAAGCCAACTTTCTTGTTTTTAAAAAAATTCAGTTTCAGGCCTTCTTGAAGCTAATAAATGCTACAGCAAGAGGCATTTTATATTTTGCTACCTTTTTCTAGTTGATTTATCAAATGGAGATGGTCAATGGTCGAGTAGCTTATTCTAAAGTCAACTTCCTGTGGTTGGTTTTCATCTAGCGTTTTAGTGTTCAGGTCGGTGATAACTTTGGTGAAGGGTTTGTAGATGTAGTTGAGTAAGCCCATTGGTCTGTAGCTGTTGGTGTCATTTGGGTTTCCTTCTTTATATAACAGCATGATGGTTGCCGTGTTCCAATCTTCTGGGGCTTTACTTTGTTTGGGGCATAAATTGAATAAGATGGTTAGTTCTCTAGTGATGTCTTTACCAGCGTTCAAAACTTTACGCAACCACAATACACAGCATTGGGACGTTAGAATAACGTTGGTATTTCGAAAAGTGTAAGAGGAGAAGCAGCACTAAGCATGAACAGAATAAGAATAGGTAAATAATACATAGAAGGACAATTGTGCGCTTACGCATGCGCAATTACAAGAATAGATATACACAGCTAATAAGAGGAAAATTATTGTTAAATCGGTTTGGGAATATTGGAGGAAGCATCAGCATAGATATGCATTGTTCAGAAACTGAAAATAGGATTCCTGGATTAGAGACATTTTTGGCAAGTTATTCTGGATGGCCATGTGATTATCTAGCAAGTTCAGTTTTAAAGCGTATCACACTATCATTGCCTCGAGTCATACTGAGCATAGTTATCATGTCACAGTGGTTAGCGAGCACAAGTGATAGATTGATCCCCAAGTGAAATGAGTTCGATCCTCCCTAAGCACCCTATTATTGCCGTCTCGTGACAGACTGGGTTGAACTTGATAAATACGAGGTGCTACTTAAACTTCGGTAAAATTTTAGCTGTGATTTCGGGGGAACGTGTGGAATATCCGGCGAGACAAGGAAAACGTTAGGTAGCTTGAAGGGTGAACAGATAGATAGATCTGTTCGAATTCCCTGAATTTTTGAGCGGCAAATCATGCATAAAACTCGTTGTGGAGTTGTGGATAGCGATCTCGTTGACCATTATTACAGAAGTGAGTTCGATTCTTAATGTGTGATGCATGCTTGCAGTCTTGTACTGTAATAAGTTGTACTTAGTAAATATTTGTTTAATATTCGAAAGAGAACAGAGCCCAGGCTCTAGTTCGGGTACAAGTAAAAATTACCATTACTTCTGTTATGAATTAGATCCTCCCTGAGTGTCCCGTAATAAGCCAAGTTTAGTTAATACCAAAAACTATCGATCAAAACTGTCAACATAGGCTTCCATAGTTTTTTTTTTTCTACGTATTTATATATAATGCATACAAGCCAAACACACACAAAAATTAAATTAAACAATTTACTCTTTATTATGTCTCGAAAAATCATTTTCTTTTAAGACCCCCACCTCCAATAGGTTTTTGTCTGTGTCTTGAAGCATTCACGATTGTTTTGTTTTTTGTTTTTGTTTTTGCTTTTGCGGTTTGTTTTTGAAAACAAAGACTCTTTGCGTTGGGCTTACCATCAAACAAAAAGCGAGAGAATAAGTTTTTTTTTTATTGATTAACCTCTAAAAAAACATTTTAATTGATCATCCCTGACTTGGGATGCTGCAAAAAGATGTTGATGTTGTCCCACTTTCTACTGAGTAACTAACCAGACCCATTCGTTTTGAACAAGCAAACAAAAAAAGCCTAGACGTTTTCGAATCGTGCAGAGATGCCTGACTTGATGATATAGCGTCACAGTCCAAAGCCGTCGACGGTGATGAGGCCATACCTCAAGGCTGGACAATAACTGACCAGTAAAAACTTCGCTACATGATAAATTGGCTAATGTAACCCAACCTGTTTGGCTTCCTAAACTACGCTATAAAGACACATGCAAAAACAATCAGAAAGTTGACCTTGGCCCATGGAGAAAAAAAGATAGACCCTCGACACGAATGGAGAGAAATAATTCATCACGCTTGCAAAAAAGTCAATGAGAAAACAATTGATGGATATGAGAGGAAAATAGAGAATACAAGGATAAAAAAAAGACACGACAATAATAATCTCTTGAACCTTTTTGAAGCTAATATCTATTCTGTGTATATATACTCGTTTTAGGTTTCTGGTTCTGAGCACCGAGAGAGAGTTACAAGGAGTAAATAGACACCAACAGTTTTGCTTTAAGGATTCAAGCATTTACTGTACAAAACGAATTTTTTTACTTCCCTTTGGAACAATAACTCGTCCTTCCATAGGAGCAATAATTTTTTGATAACTGCCGTTGGAGGCATTTTAGACCATGCTTGGCGTAAGAGGTTCAGCAAATCTTAACGTGTCGCTGGCTTCTCAGACTTCTCTTAGACTTATTACACTAATCTATCATTGCCCAAAAATATTCAATGGGATTCGTGAAAGGGCTTACTTGGCCAAGAAAGTTGAATGATGCAATATCTGTGAATTGAGCAAATCTTGAATTACCTGAAAAGGTTATGCGTATTGCTCATCCCCTATACCCACTTATTCTTCATCTTGATATTAATGGTGATTAAAACGATCTTCCTCTTGGATGAACGTCCGTAATAACCAGGATGTCGAAATTAATTATTGCTGTTTTTTGCCTAATTTGAGTTTTTCTATTGCTTCTGTAGCTTTTAAACTTTTTGCATGTCTCTGTATATTTGACAGTAGAGCAAAGATTAAAGATGTGGATTGAGAGGTCGTTTCTTATAAGAATATGAGAACTTGAAAAGCTTTAAGATTGGAAAGAAAACGATGATTAGTAAATCGGTTATTAATGAGAGGAAATCACACAAGAATTGAATGAATGTTTGCCGTAAAGCATTTGACACTTCAAAGAAACCCGAAGACGGCAAAAAGATCAATCTTGTATTAAAGGAAGTGTTATCACAAGCACACATAAGTTTAAGAATATTTTGAGGTTATCTCTATCTATCGATCGATCTCATTGAAGAGAGACAGCCGTGAGAAAAGTAAATAAACACTTTTAATTTTAAACAACGATCTATACCAGTGGTCTTCAAACTTCAACTACCTGGGGAACCATTTTCAATAATTTGAATAACTAGGGAATCCTTCCAAAAGGAAACTTTCCCTTCTACATATACGTATATTTACATGCATAGTTAAATGTCGAATATTGGCTTTTTTTTTAATGAAAGTTTTCGAACTCAAATTATAGTGGGCTGGCCATGTTGCAAGAATGGCAGACAACCGATGGACATCACAACTCACGACGTGGATCCCCTGTGATCACATGCGCAACCGAGGCCGGCAGAATATTTGATGGAGAGACGAGCTTGACAAATTCAGAAAGTACTGGCTCCGAGACGAATCCTGTGGAAGGTCTATGTCCAACGACGGACGTTAAAAGACTGATGATGATGATGATGATGATGATGATGATGATGATGATGATGATGATAAACCCAAATAGAAAATAAACCCTCGAATGGAAAAGTAAGGATGCAGCTTACCGTAGGAGAAAATAAACGACTTCTACTGGTTTTTAATCTAAAAAGGCAAAATGTTGCTTATTTTCCTAATAAAAAAAGTACTATCCGTGTTAAAGAAATAAAAAAAGGCATGTGAAAGTCGTGAAGGAATCGTTTATGTATTGAAAAATCATTATGAAAATGTTAGTTAGTCCCGATTAACCCTTGGAAAAGTCGTCTAGAACCCTGGGGTTCCGTGGGATACAGTCTGGATACCGCTAGTGAACTGATCGTTAATAGATTCTAAATTTCTTACATTTTCAGACTCAGAGGTGCAGAGGACATAATGTTTCGTAGCGTTAAAAATGGAATCGGCGAGCGGGGTTCAAACCCAACCCTGAGCATTTTGACTTCACTCCAGAAAAATGCTCTTTGGAAAGGCACGAATCCATCTCTTGTCATCTCGGCAATGGGTAAATACCGAGGCTAATTCGGCCCTGGGCAACCAGTCCAAGAGAGGGAAAACTCAGCATGCAAACGAGAAAAGTTCAACCCCTCAACGGAAAGAGAAGAGAACGGGTTGTGACAAGTAGTGTTAATGAAGCTTCGATGGACGTATTATGTTGAAAGTGGAAGGATATCTCGAATATTAATGGAATGTTAAAGAATAAGACATCGAGTCTACCATTTTCTCTCTTCTTGCGTGAGATTTCGACATAACAAACTGCATTCAATATACGAAGCACATTTATAGACGATCTTCTTTGCATTTCCACAAAAATTGCTCAGAACAGAATTAATTCCGAAGAAACATTATCCTTTCTTCAATCTGTCCTTCTGTTTTCATGAAAAATCTGAATAAAACGAGGGATTCTATTAACTGTAGAACAGTGAGTTGTGTCGTCTTTTTCAACAACTGCTACGTCATAATATCAGTGGATCTTCGCACAATCTACACTACAATGCAACTGTAAAACAATCATTCCTTTTATCAATTACGAACTAAGATGTTGAAAAAATTGCTGAAGAGAAGCTTTGAACAGTCATTTTTTAAACCTCTCATAATGCTTGTTTCTGGATGATTATGTTAGTAAACACTTGCTTATCATTTGAGATTTTGCAAAATATAAAGTAAAGACTGGTGCCTTACAATGAAAAACCTTGATATTATTTCGATTTGAAAAGACAGGGTCTACTAAAATTGCTAAGATTTAACCCTTAAAAAGCCAACGTGACAATGTTGTCACATCAACTTGAGTTCGCTTGCAAGTTCGTTTTTACAGATAAAAAAATTGACTCATGGAGTGTACTAATCAATATTTACTAAAATTCCAGTTGCAGTCACGTAACTTTCGGTTAATCTCACTCCGTAAGGGGAGGAGTCTGGGTTTTTATGGATTAAATTAAGTTTAGCTTTGTTGCCTTGTGAGCTTTCGTTGATATATTTACAGATATTCGTTGCAGTTATTGCAAAATAGTGTGCCAAAGCTTTGTGAGCCAATCAGAATTGCATTCTCAGAAGCAGTACTTATCATTGGGATTTGCTTTGGCCTTGCATAATAGGTTTCGGCAGGTCTTTTTTATATTGTTGCATTTCATGCATTTGCAAGGAGATAAAAAAAAGCTTTGGAGTCGTTTCAGATGTTGCAGGAGATGTCTAGGTCTAACTTAATGGAAATCGTGCTGTTAGTCAGAGGTGGCCGCTTTGGAAGTTATCTCAAATGTTGTTACAGGTGTTTATCTTGCTAAAACGACGGCAATGTGTTTTTATGCAACCGTGGTAGATGTATGTGCAAAAATGCTGTTTATCAATGGAGACACTCCTTTGTAAACCCTTTCCCATCTTCTGTTCTCAATTTAGATTTTAAATATCATCAGCGCATTGGAAATAAAATTACTATAATTCACCTAAAATATCTGCCCAACGGTTATTTTCAGCAAGTTTGAATAAAACCATCCTCTTCTTTTAAATTCATTTTTTCAATTGCTGATTAAATTGAAAAGGACGATGATATTCGAATTATGAGAGTATCTTTTCTAAGTTTACGTTAACAGTAGCTTTTTTTAAAAATTTCTTCATGATTTAAATTTGCCTTTAGTCAGATAGAAAATTCAAGAGTTAAGATTCGGTTTAGACTTATTTTTTATGTCTAATAATTCTTTAATGACAGGTATCCGAGTATTTTCAAAGAAAATAACCGATTTGATTTGCCTCATGAAGGTTAAGAGCAGTTGAAACTAACACAATGGATTTTGGTCAAGAATCTGTATAGTTTTCATACATAGCCATTTTCGAAAGAAAACTTTTCAATGTACCTTTCATGCAATATTATATGAATGCCAAAAACAAAATTGAACCCCATCCGGAATAAATGTGAACGTAAAAAATATATATAAAGGTGAACAATAATGTTGATTTGCTTAGTTATGAAAACAAACAAAAAAACAAAAACAAACTGGCATTACGATAATGATAGCCGTTTTAAGCTTTTGTACTTTAAGATTCTAAACGTTACAATCATTAACCTTTTAAAATGTGTTATTGTGTTTCTAAAATCATGGAAATCTTTGAAAGTTATAGAACAATAAAGGATGAAATAACCAAAGTCTACAACCGTTTTGAGGGAGTAAAATGCGATTGTCAGGGAGAAACGTCTGGACAAAAATGCTGGACAATTTTATTTCAAAACATTTGAAATTCATTGAAAAGCTCTGGTCTGTGTTGGTGTAATTTGTTTCCATGTTCGAACTGACGACGTTTTTACGATTCCCAATGTATCAATATTCCTACTTTGTCATGTCTGTCTTTATGTTTCCTCTAAGCTAGCTTGTTGACTTCCCTTAAGATGTGGTTCATAATCCGTCTCTCTTTCCACACAATTTTTGTTGTTTTACAGTTTCATCTCTTTCTCAACAAAGACGAAATCAGGAACATATATTTTTAGAAACAAATATATATGTGCAGAAGAAACTGCTTATTATAACTGCTCATAATATTATCAGAATTGTCATCAAAATCAGTCGGTCCCAAACACTCCATTTCAAGTAATCGCAACAGGTGACTTTTATAATTTTTTCCCTATAGTTTTTAGTCAGTTATCATTATGTAAAAGATTCTGTCCTTAAGTGATCGCAATGAGCAGTTTCCTGCATCATCATCATCATCATGATGTTCTCGTCCGTCATTGGACATGGACCTTCCTCAGGATTCGCCAGACCTCCCTATCATGGTCTTCGCAGAGCCAATACTTTCTGAACTTATCTGGTTCGAATCTCCATCTTGTATTCTGCCGGCCTCAGTTTTACATGTGATCTCCGGGGATCCACACTGTGAGGCTTGTAAAGGTGTTAATATGTATGTATATACGAATATATGTGTATACGTATGTAGTATGTATGTGTGTGGTGTGTGAGTGTGTGTGTGTGTTTATGAATGTAATCGTATGAGAGTGTGTTCCCCAATACTAGGAGTTAATACAGTAAAATAACCAACAAAACATCAAAGAAGTAATTTGGCCGAGATTAGTTTATCACCAAGTCAAGACCAAGAAAAACAAGATAAAAGAGAGACTATGTTCAAAATTTGCAACTTAGTATGTACATTTTTTGAAATTATTTGGCAACATTTTCAGTAACAGAAAAACAAATTATTTTAAAATTGTTTCCAATAGATTTTTCTAATTAATCCCTGTATAAAATGCAATCTATTTCATTGACAAAGCAAAAAGTTATATATATATATATATATATATATATATATATATGTATATATATATATATAAATATATATATTGCATACATGTATACATTTCATATACATATATATATATAAATGGAATGTATACATTATTTATAAACACTGTCTAGTCTGTTTTTTGTTTTGTTTTTTGTTTGTTTATTTGTTTCTCCTTTCCTTTGTATTTTTTTTCTCGACAATTGATTTAAAAATAAAATATGACATAGTGTGACGTAAAAATATTTTTCTTCATCTTTATTTGGGGAGGGGGTCTTGGAACGCTCGAAACATTTTACGTAACAATTAATGCTAATCAATTCTTTTACTTAGGTAATTCTGTAGATGGATTCCATATGTTTCAGTGATTTTAAACATAAGTATGTTACAGAGAGTAAAATGCGTTCGAGCTTCTTGCATCAATGATCTTTTACGTATGTTTATAGAAAAACCTTCGATGTTATAACATAATTGTCATCGACACGAAAAACTTTAATATCTTTAATATTTGCTGTTATCTATGTCACTTATATTATATCAGCGTAATTTTGGTTGGTTTATTGGTTTATATTCTTATGTCCTTGTTTTTTCTTGTCAAACAAAGTAATAAAAAACGTCTGGTTACTTGGACCGTAACTCCAGTTTACTATGTATTGCTCAGCAACAACTTCATTCTCGTTTCTATTTACAATGGTTTCGACCTCTTCTCCAGAACGATGCTTTTTTTTCTCTAAATAAGAAGTGGTAAGGGATGGCTGCATGGCAATAGTGAGAAACCAAACATCAATCTCCCTTTTAAAGACGAACACTTTCATTATCCAACACTAAGGGGATCAGTAAATAGAAGTCGAATCCCAGATAATGCTGTTCATGATTACTTTGTGTTAATGTTCTTCGGAATCAATCCACTTTCCTGGTCTCTGACCCATGACCAAAAATGTTTCGTCTCTGGCATGTTACGGAGGTTGGCGAAGAACAAAATGGGTGATAGAAAACAATGGAAAATCATACCCCCATAACTGTCATAACTCCAAGGTAGTGATAATAGTAACAAGCAAATGTACCCATTGTAGATCTCGACATGAATTGATAAAGATAGTGGCATTCAAATTTCTTTGAAGTATTGTCAATTATTATCAATTTTTGAGATTGGATTTATTCTTCATTTCTGTTGTTTTTTTATCGCAACAAATAGATCGTCATTCTACGATCGTTAAATTAGCAGTGCCGATCGGAGAGGCTTATTCCGCACTGCTTACTAACGGTTGTAGAATGACGACCCGGGAGCGCCAAAATAAAAAAAAAGAAAAGAAAAGAAAGAAATTGAGATGAAAGAAAACGAATAAAAAAAAATTAACGATTGATAAAGAAGATGGATTATCATCAGGTAAGGGACATAACTCCTGTTGTAAATAGTTTCCGAGGAGCAGCTCTACAAAATGATACTCAATTTGCATTTTTAGTAAGCTTTATTTTTTCCTTGCATAAAATAATAAACTTCCCATAAGACCTGGAAAATAAATTTTTCAAGGGACGCAACTCTTCTATATCATTGAGTAAGTTACGTCCCTTGTTCTGACGAAGATATGAAATATTCATACAAACGAGCACGGCGCATTATTATAGTTAGTTCAAGAAATGAAAAAGTATTCATCTTTTTTTTTTTTCCTTTTTCTTATTCTTTTTTCTTTTGTTTTTGCACTTCTCTCTTTCTGCCTGATTTTTTTTTTCATTTTTCAAAAGTATCTCCCATAACATTGGATACTTCAAACAGAACAGTGGTTTAAAGAATTGATTGTACATTTATTTTTATTTCCCCAGCTAACATATTATATTACAAAGGGCCGAAACCATTCAGCTGCAATTATAGTTGGTGGCAGGTTTTTCGAGGTTGGGGGCTAAGCCCACGCATGACCCACCTTGTACATGGGCTTGGGGCCAGCTATAATGATTGCAAAGCTCTGTGTGTGTGTGTGTTTCTGTCAGATTACCTTCCTCTTAGACAGACTGTCTTATTGGACCGAAAGGCTCCATTTGTCTCGCTATTCACTCATAGCAGAGTGGTTGAAATTGATTCATGTTTCTCCCAAGGGCAATAGTGAGAAGTGAATGCAAACAATGTTGACCAAAGCTCAAACTCAGTATACCGATTCCGTTTTCTGTGCCTTTAACCATTAGGCTACTCCGCACCTTCAAGTGACCCTCATTAATGTTTTTCAATTATTGCTTTGGTGATCTTCCTTATTCATTTGAACATATCAGTTATTTTGCTGTTATATTATAAAATGCTAACTTATATATATTTTTAATAATCAAATATATTAGGCTGGGTTAGTATTGAATATCTATCTTCTTTCTTTAAAAAATACCTTAGATTATAATTTAAGCTAATTTTAAAAAGAAGGTTGAAGCTCAAAACTAACCCGACCTCAGGCAAAAATTCATATGGCTCACCTAATGAAATCTCCATTTTGATGTGACTGATGACAACTCAGTTCTATCTTTTAGGCAGAGTTTTTATCTTGCAATGGATTACTTGCAATGGATAATTAGCAGAAGGATTATCTTGCAACGGAAAAGGGCTTATATATTTTGTATGTCAAATTGTATCTCAATGTGTATCTCAGGTTGTTTAGTAAAGTGAACCTGTAAAGTTCCTCTCTAGTTGTGAGCTCGTAGTCTGATTGCTTTTCGTTATGACTGTTGAGCTCCTTGGTATTATTATGATACTATTTTTTAGCTTCAACATTCATATTTAGACATATGTAATAAATAGCTATCACACTTACCGATTTTTGTAATAGATAGTTTGATGTACGTATTAAATTTCTCTGAGAAAATGTTTGTGTGTTTCTATTTGTTAAAGCTGACATTAGAAGTTCGATTACTTTTAGCTTCAGATTTACACAGCAATGAATCGTTTATCATTTTTCAAAATCAAACTTGAAAACGAAAACAAAAATGAGAAAAATGATCAGTCAGTGTGTTTTTTTTTTTTTCAATTTTATTCGTCACGTTATTGACTTTGATTTCAATGATGTCAAAAAGGTTTTAATAACTTTGTTCTTCGCACGACAAAGATAATTTTTCAGCTTTGTACAACATGTTCAAGCATTCTGGAATAACGTATAACTTTTTGAAAAAATTGTAAAAATTCGAAAATATGATAATCTTTATTCAATGATTTCAGAAATGATTATGTTAATGAATCGAAAAAAAAAGGATATTTTGAAGAACCATTCTATTCGATGTTCATCTCAGGATATATTTGTGATGAAAGACATTCAAGCCATTCATTTGGTTTTTTCCTTGCAAAAGGAGACTTCTAAAATTGATAAAATCTTTATCTCAGCAGTCATAGAAATATCCAGATACATAGGTTCCATGAGTCTTGAAAGGGTTAAATAACATTAAACAACGTATGAATTTCAATGCAGATTATTGTAAATAAAAAGGTGTTTATGATCAGAAGAGGCGTTGCAGCTGCAGGGTCAAACTCCTCTCCTATATATATTCCGACTGAAGAGGAATGAGGAAACCTTTGTATTGCAAATTTGATAAACGAAAAATTACAAATATATATATTTCTTTTGTATGAATGTATTTATTGATTAGAATGAAATCAGCCCTTACGTATCTATAAAATACATTTCAAGGATATGTAAGACTTGTAAGTTAGGCTCAATCAGCAAGAGAGCCAGTAACTACTCAACTGGCTGTGTTTTCAAATCATGGTTGGGAATAGTAATTATATAGATGATATAATTTATTAAAATGAAATGAGCCCTAGCGTATTTCTATCGTGGATTTTGTCAATTTAGCTGAATCAGTCAGACACAACTACCAATTAAGGGTCATGATTTCAAACCACGATGTTGGAATTTTAATTCTTACTCCCCTAAATTTCGAGTAAATTTTTTGAAATTGTTGTTACGATAGAAAACCAAGTCAACTCCAACTTTGGACTGGTGTTAGACAAAATCTTTGTAAACTTTAGGAGAATAAAATGGGTAGATGTAAAATGCAGAATCATACTTAGCGTTGAAAATTTACGAATCAAGTTATACTAAAATACAGTTAATGTCTGATAAACTAAAAAGTTCAATTCATAAGCCATGTCCACCTTGACTCGATGTTTTGTGTATTTAACACAAAAGAGTTGGTCAAGGCTCACGAATTTTCTTGCGGACAATTTTTAGTGAATGTCGAAACTATTTTATGCTTCTTATATTCCTTTGTATGAATTTTATAAAAAAATGAATTCAAATATTCAATTCAAATTCAAATTTTTTCATATAGTAGTTTGAGATGTTTTTTTTATGCATTCTAAAGATACTTCGATTTTCGTAATTCAATATTTAATTGACGGCGTCCGCTTACGTTCCAAGGGAGGTAACCATGCATAGTTTTATCCCGGACTCAGGTAAGGGAGGTAACTATTCAGTCAATAATGTAGTTACCTCCCTTGGTTCGCAAGTAAACATGGTCAATGAAAACGAGAATTGAAAATCTTCTCAATTTCGGTGTCGCTTGAAATTATTGATTCATTTTTTGTGTGAAAATACATCGTGCTGATGAACTTAATTATACAATTTGTTCATTGTCAGGGTTTACAAATTGGCTACTGGCAAAATATTGAAAGAATTAAGATTTTGTCGTTTTTTTTGTTTTTTTTACAAAATGAAAGATTTTGAGAAATTTTGGATATGATTAAAAATTTACCAATTTTATTCAAGAACAATGTTAAGATGATTATTTTTCTTGGAAAAAAAATATTGAGTGTGGTAAACTCAGGCTAATTTGCTCGTCTTTTATGCTTTTTTATTTTTTTAAATAATATTTTGGTCATGTATACCCGGGTTTTCGTCGGGTAACTGGGAGGTTGGGAACATACGCAGCCGAAACGTTGTGAAAAACAAACAAACGAGGAAAGAATACGAGAAAATTAGTACGAAATAACCGCATTATAATTGAAACAACTTGTCTCAAAAATTTTCCGCAAAATATTCTCTTAGAATTCATGGACTATTACTGTTTTCCCTCGAATGGGTTAGTATTTGATAGAATTCGTCAACCAAAGCTTTTTTTAGTTCAAATCATTCTGACTGCCTGGATGGCTATGTATGTGTTGTGCTTACATGCTGCATCCATGGAGCTAAAGGGCTGAAAATTTATTTGTGGTGGCTCAATGTACAATGTAAATTTATGCTAATTTGATCCCACGTGGGTTTTTTCTGACAGAATTCAGACATTTTAGGCGAAAAAAGTAAATTATTTATTGATCATGACTTTCCAAAATTTTCAACTGACCAACTTCTACACGGTATGCAACCAAAAGACACGGGTCAAATGATGATTTATGGATTATGAATAAATTACCTTTTGTTGGACAGTCATCATTAAAAAGTCTTGATTGAGAAAACAAAAACAAAACATGCATGAATGCTGCTTGACACAAACTGGGGAACTGCAAACTATGGGATCAATTTAGCAAAAAATTACATTGTAAATTGGACCACACACTAAAAACTTATTCATGGGGGGGCTTGGAAAATTAAAAAAAAAGTTTCTCTAGACATAATAAGGAGTAAAAGTTGAAATTTACAGCCCTCAAGCTCCAATTTGTTCGGGCTGTACACGTGATACATAGATAATCAGCCAGGCATCTAGACCAACCTAAAAACTGATAAAAATCTGGTTGACGGTTTCATACATAAGGAAAAAAACAAATTACATAAGTATGGAATCTATTTGTCCACAGTTCAGTGATAACACGTGGTAATCACTCGACGAAAAGATTATTCAGATTAGTATCCTCATTTTATTTTCTTTTTTTTACCACAATGTTTCTCCTGATGCGTTTTTCTACCTTCTTCACGTATGCCGGATTCAGTAATCAATGAGCATCGTCAGTCACGTACGCATGCACATTATTGTTGCTAAAATTACAAGTTCTTTCCATCACAATTACTCAGGCTACCATTCAACAAATCGCCGTAAACTTGACGGTCGGAGTAATTGCAATGAAAAACAACTGAAATTTAGCTGTGGTAAATGTTAATCAGAAATTAGTAATGATGGACAATGCCTCGTTTAATAAAAGATAATATTGCGGCTAATAAAACAACTAGTGCATATAAGCAAGAGTAATAACATCAGATATGGTGGTACTGACTCTTTGGGGGAATGTGAGGAATAAGTTTATTTGATTATATTTTATAGCCTATCAATTGTAAAGTCCTTGTAGAGCAATCGGTAAGGTAAGGGAGATGCAAGTTCGAGTTTCGTTAGGACTTTCTTTTTCAACTTCCGATCTCTGCTGTTTATTACTGATCATAGACTATCAGTCTGAGTAAGTGCGACAAGAAGCCACTGAAACTAGGATGTAAGAAATACAACACGGAAATTAATCCAAAGAAAACAGCTGAGTTAGCCGCAAGAGATCAACATTTAGAACGTGCAACGTTCTCACTGACAAAACCCCTTGAGATGCAGTTAGAATAATGATAGACAAAAGACCGCTATTCGTAATCCTGGTCGGCAATATTTGATGGAATGAAATTCTAGCGTAGTACCCCTAAAGACTAACGGGATCATTTACGAAAGGATTGACATCCTGTGTGCTCTGCAATACCGTAGCCGATGGTGGTTGACTGAAGCTCGGAATTGTTGAGTACAGGAGCATAGATTTCTCCTGTGACTTAAAAAAATTAACCTGTCTCGGAGGATCAGTGAGCAGCACCTCCCCATTTCACTTGAAGCATAAGAATGGGATACTTAACCTAATACAATATTTCACCAAACGAGGTTATCCACTAGATGACACAAAAAAACAAATAAAAAAAGCGACTGGAATACCCAGAGATGAAACCCTTCTACTGTCCCACAATAACAAACCCAACCGCATACCCCTTATAACAACCTTCAACAACACACTCCCACCCTTAGCCCACATCATCAATAATAGATGGAACATTCTCACGATCAAAACAGATCTAAAAGAAACATTCACAGACCCATGTGTTATCTCCTACCGCAGACCCAAAAACATCAGAGACATGATCAGTAGCAATACTATCGTTAACAATAAAGTCGTACACAAAAATACACCTAGAACAATTAAATTCTGCACACCTTGCAACATAAGAAACAGTCTATGTTGCAACCACCTCAAGTACACCAACACATTCACAAGCACCACCACAAAAGAGAGTTACCACATATACCACAATAGCAACTGCCGCAGTAAGAACATTATATACCTTCTAGAGTGCAATAGATGTAAGTTACAGTACATAGGCAAGTCCGAGTGGCAATTTAATATTAGACTCAACAATTATAGACATAGGATTAAGTCAAAAAATAATCGTAGCCCACTTCCTGTAGAAGTACACTTTCGCACACCTGACCACAATTTTGCCACTGACGCTAGCTTCACCATCATAGAAAAAATAGAAAAAACTACTCCAATTGACATAACTAAAGTTCTAGAAAAACACGAAGACATGTGGATCAACAAACTTAAAACCCTATATCCTAATGGATTAAATACTAAACTGAACAACCCGCACCACACAGAACACTAATACACACAACTCCTACCATTAATATCCTCACACCCACATCTTAGACACAATCAATAATGGAAGCTTCAAAGTCACCCAGACCCATAGGAAAAACTTCACCTTAGCCTGTTATAACCCCTGTCCAAATTATATATATATATATATATATATATATATATATATATATATATATATATATATATCCATAGCATCGAATTCTGTGCAAAACATTGAAAAAAACACTCAAGAATATTACATAAATTACATTAGCAGATACATTTTTGGAAGAAAGTTATATATATGTGTATAACATTTTTAAAAAATGTGATTTTAGTCAGTCATTCCTCAATTCATACACACACACACACACACACACACACACAAATACACACACACACACACACATATATATATATATATATATATATATATATATAATGCATTTTACACAAGTGGATATTTGTTGGTTTATAAGACTCACAAGTTAGTATGAAAATATTGCACTTGATTCAATACTCCGATATCAGGCACTAAAGGCCTAACATACGAGCTGTATAATGTATCTACCCAGCGAATTCCCTTCGATATGAGGATGCGTCCTATCAACAAATAAATTGGTTGTTTCATTTTTAAAATAATCATTCGGGATTTCAAAAGCTAGTTTTAGAGATTCTTATCCATTCTCACGTACAAGTCCAAATATTTGTATTGATATTCGAGGAAAATAAGATAAAAACATATATGCCCCAGGTGAGGATCGAACTCACGACCTTCAGATAACTCGATCAGTGATTATGAGACTGACGCGCTGCCTACTGCGCTACCGAGGCACATGTAAAGACGAGGACGGCAAGCTTTTATGTACTAAAAACAATGCTGGACTGATCCTGACAGCAACTTATCGCGATAGTTATTTATTCTTGTAACACTGTCGGCGCATCTCAATGTAATTCGACTCCCTGTCTAAAAATATTTGTACATATAACGGGGGACTGGGCTGCGTGATATACCATCATATTGAGCAGGACTTCTCAAACTTCTTGCTCCCGCGACCCCTTTTGATGGGACTCAGTTTTTCGAAAAACCTTTCGATGAGACGAAATTTTTCGCGACCTTTCACTCCATTTTTAAAAAAAGAGTAGGTATTAGTCTTTTATTGGTATTCTTCTGTAAGTATCAATCTTTTATCGTGATCTGATAGCGACTTAAAGTAGAAACATAAAAACCCAACAAAGAAAAAAAGGGCTACGTTTTTATGATCTACAACCAGTTTCACAGTGTTTATTGTGAAAGAAGCAATTTCTAAATAAAATTACTAAAACGTAACAAAAACGACCATTTTATTTTTTATTTTTTTCAGAGTGAGCATCATTGAGCCTTTTTTTACGGTAAAATCAGAAAGGATATATTTTTGTTAAGAAAAGGTAAAAAAAAAAAAAAACTAATCACATCATTAGTGAAATATTTTGGTGAATCCCACTTAACTTTACGCGACCAACGTCAAGGACACGCCATCTACTTTCAGGAGTTTCCAAACCTTTCTTTCGTGGATACATTCCATCGGCACCACTCCCCCAGTAAGATCGGTAATAACTGATAAAATGGGAATAATTATGCAAAAGAATCCATAAATACTTGATTCATTGGTATACATTTTTTCAATCACACGCTCAACACTGTCCACACGATATCTCCGAAAGTACTGAATGAATATCGAGGGAATGTGGTGTAAGGGTTGGGCAGTGGGATAAGAAGAAGGTGTTGTGATGGCGGATTGCTTTTTTTTGTTTCTGGAAGGAAACGTGAAGGGCCCCCAGGAAAACCAACCATGGGAACAAGCTGGCTTTACAAGAAGCTACTCGACTATGGACTATCTCCATTCAATTAATCTGCTAAAAGAGAAAACAACAGAATACAAAATGCCACTTGTTGTAGCATTTATCGACCTCATGAAGGCCTTCACTCGGTGGAAATTCCTAAGGTCAGTGCATGGTGCGGACCCGGTATATGTCAGAGTACTACAACATATATACAGTCGCAGTAACTCCTTTATCAGGCTACTTGAAGACCCAGAGCCTTTTTAGTTCCAAAAAGAGGCAAGACAAGGTGATACCACAGCTTGCCTCGAGATGATCTTCCAGAACCTAGACTGGGAAAGTAAAGGTATCAGAATAAGCGGCGATTACCTAAACAACCTCAAAATTGCAGACGTCGTTTTTGCAGACGACCTTCGAAACCCCAAATTAATGCTAAATGAACTGAAAGAAAAATGTTAGATAGTCAACCTTCACACGAACTTCAGCAAAACTAAGGTCGTATACAACAATCCCATCGAAAAAAAATATACAGCAATCAAAATTGGGAGCTACAGAAAGAGAACAACTACATCTACTCGGGGCAACGAATATACATTGAATCCTCAAAAGAAGAATCACTCTAGGATGGCAAGCCTTTGGCAGAATAAGTTCAACCTTCAAAATCAAGACCAAGATCCCATTGGTCCTGAAAAGAAGGGTATACAACCGATGCATCCCCTCGATAGTCACCTATGGAGCAGAAACATGGAACCTAACCAAGAGACTGACTCTCAAACCAAGTAATGAGCACGTGAGAGAATCATACTCAACCTCATACGGAGAGATCACAAGACAGCTTAATACATTGGGAGAAAAACAGGAGTCCGAACATCATAGAATCTATTAGAAAACTTGAATGGCAATGGGCTGGTCATGCTGTGAGAAAGGCAGACAACCGATGGACATCATGACTCACAACATGGATCCCAAGAGATTACGTACAAAATCAAGACTGGTCGAATACAAGATGGATATATGAACTTGAGAGTAAGTATTGGTTCCGTGATGCCCATGATATGGTGATCTGGCTAATCTGGGGAAGGTCTATGTTCAACGACGGACGATTTAGGAAAAGATACTATCACTATCTGAGGCAAAGTTAAGAAATAGCTGTTCTTATCATAACACAACCTTGGGTAAAAACTCATTTTATTCATTTCAACAAGAAAAATACATATTCTTGTAAGTCTTTGTAAGCGATTTGTATAGGGCTTATTTAGGCTTGTATGTGAAATAAAACGTAATATTATTATAAAGGATGTGTACATACTAAAAATGTAATATTGTTGCACGTTTAAGAGTCTCCATATTACTTCAGTGTGTCTTCCTGTATAAATATGTGTTAATGTTCTCGGAGTTATATTTTGATAGCTTTTTTCAGAAGTGCGATTCAAACTCGACGTTCATCACGTGAATGGGTTCCGGAATTCTTCAATTGATTGCAAGGTCACGTGACGACGTGAAAGCTACTGCTAGGATTTCTAGCACAGTGGGATATTTAGTGGAAGGGAGAGAACTGCTACTTTTTTTTTTTTCCTTTTCAATAAATCTTGAATTCAACATAGAAAAACTTTGGCACTTATCCAGGAACTTGTCTCAAAATTCTCAATGGATTTCAGTTAGAGGTAAACAATAGGCTACGTGAGAACTGATTAAAATTTGGAACACAATTACCACCCAGCCCGACGTATTTAAATGCCGAAATCAAATAATATCGCCATAATTCCAAATCTGTCCAGACGATTTCACCAAAAGCTCTGAATGAACATCAATGATTTTTTTGGACGGGGGACTATAATCTACGAAAGAAGTGACTAAATTCTGTGATGGCTGCCCAACAAAAGTGAAGTAGCTTATTCATTGATTATCCCTTTCTCCAATGTTTTAATTGATCACCCCTAATATGCGTGACACCGGTCACGTGATGATTTCTATCGAGTGACTAGCCAGACCTGTTCATTTATTTATCTATTTTGTAATCTTCCACTTGTACCCGAGTGGTCCTTGAGAGGTAGAGACGGGGTCTTTTTATTCAGTCTGTCCTTTTTTTAAAAGTCTATTTCTCCTTTATTTATTTGAGAAATTTATCATAATCCACTTCCAGCTTGTTAGGCTGTTGTTGCCAATATTGAACAATGCGTGGGTAATTTACTGACCAGAATTTATAGCCTCATCATTTGCAGGAATTTGACGTATGTATCTCATATCTGCATGGGAAAAAATACTTTATCCCCTCTCCACTTGAAGAGTATCGCAATGGTTTTATAAAAGTATAATTAAGTCTAACTGTTGGAAAGGTATACATTTGAAGTTGGCTTCAAAGATGGCTGCTAAATCTTTAAAATGCCTATTGTTTGATCAATATTTACCCAAGGCAAGTTTTTTCAACGGCTTGTTGTTGTGTCAAATGAGCATGGAAATATTTTAAAATTGTTCCACAGTCTGACCACTAGAAAGAAATAATTTTCAAGGTGTCGACGTCCAAGATAGCTGCCAACTCTTCAAAATTCCAATTACTTGATCATTAATCTCCCAAGACATTTATTACAATGGGATCTTGTAGTGCAAAGTAAAAGTTCTACCATAGTATAACCAAAGCAAAGGTATCAATTTCAAAATAATGTCCAAACTAGTTGCTTATGAAAAGATCCACCTATTCCCTAAAATTTACAACAAAAAGTTTAAAAACATTTTTTTTTGTAATACTGGTTGTTCCCAATGACGCACTAAAAGTTTAAAGCAGTCTGACCACTGGAAAGGTATAAATCTGAAGATTGCGTCCAAAAGTGTCGTCAAATTCTGAAAATGCTGTCGGCCGTCAACTTGGACACCATCTCGAAAGTTATATCTTTCTGTGGCCCTACTGTGGTAGAATTTTGATGTGTTATCGAGCGCACTTGACACTGCAAGAAACCATTGTAAGAATCGTCTAAGGTAAATGATAGATAAGTTATGGACTTTTTCAGATCTGGCTGCTATATCAAACGCCATATTGAAAACTATATTTTTATAGAGGTCAAACTATTGTGTAATTTTGATATGTTTTGCAAGCACACGTGAAAATACAGGCAACGGTTGAGAAACCTTGCCCAGGGTTAATTAATGAACAAGTAATTCGGCGGTTATATTGGGCGCCATCTTGAAAGTAATACTTTTCCAGTGGTCAGACTGTGGGAGAATTTCGATATTATATGTAACGCACGTGACAAATTGTTGAAAAAGATTTTTTTTCGGGGGATAATGAATGAGTAAAGGGTATTTTCAAAATTTGACGGCCATCTTGGGCACCATCTTGAGGATTATATCTTTCCAGTAGTCAGAGTGTGGTATACTTCTACAATGTCATTGGCCAAACCAGATACCACGAAAACGCGAAAAAAAAACCAACACTTTTTTAGGAGGGTTAGACTTTTCTTTCATGATTTTAGCCGACTTATGATAAATTACTGCAAATGATGACGTTATAAATTCTAGCCAGTAAATTACCCATTGCATTGTTGAGAAAAATGGCAAGAAGTTTTTTTTGTTTTGTTTTTTTTCATATAGCCGTACTTTGATATTTCAGCGATATATTGCTTGTAACCCGATCGACATGCTGCCTAACAAAAGAATGTCTTTTTAACGTTATTTTAAAAACTGATCTCGACTTCAATGTATTTCCTTGGTTTCTGGCGATCTCAAAAGTATTACCACATGAATGGGTATTCCCAACTTAGTTTGAAATGTCACCTTAAATGTTTTTTCTACCCTGTTTGATTTCCAAATTGAACTCGTTTGAACATTGCACTGGGTCGACCGGTAGCCATCTGGAATTTGACCTCTCACGGTCCTCGGGGGTCAAATTGAACTTCTCAGTACATCCGAAAATGAATGTGATGGTATGTACTGACTAAATTTTATTCATTTTGCACGAGCATGCTAATTATCCGCTCACTAAGCTTAAACGAGTTAAGGTTGATACCACGCGTTTGAAACTAGTAAAAATTAGTACCACCAAATGAAGATAAGTTACATCATGATGATAAGTGGCGCTGATCCTTACATGACCCTTAAAAAAGAAGAAAAGGGCTCCCTTGCAGATGGAACCGACTAACATGATAAAGCTGACAGGTAAAGATAAATAAACAAACCTTTACGTTTGGGGTGTCTTTCTTTTTTTTACCTCATTGCTGTAACAGTGATACTAGAGATAAATAAGTTGATTATCAAATGAATAAATAGATGAATAAAAACGTCTCAATAAAAGTTAACCGCATACCAGCTCTTGTAATACAAGCAGTCAGTTGGATACAGGAAAAGCCGCATACTGTGATTACTTTGAGACAGTGTCTTTCAGATAACAATAACCAGCTGATGATATTAAGCGAAGGATACGTAGAGAATGTTGCCTATTGTGATCATTGTAGGACAGGGTCTTTTACATATCAATAACCGGCTGATGACATAAAGCGAGGGATATAAAAATTGGAACAATATACATTCAGTGTTACGAATATTTGATTCATTCTAAACAGTTTGGGATCGACTGATCTTGATAACAATAACTGTTCATTGTCTATGATTATGATTAGCGAAGAATATGTAAAAGATGCCACTAATTGTGATCAGTGTGCAAGGAGTTTTTTAGATAACAATAACCAGCTGATAACACTAAACAAAGGATATGAAAATCGGAAAACATTTGTTGTTATAAGTTATCACTTTATTTCAATTTTGGTCCCAACTGATTTTGATAACAATAATTGCTTGATAACATTGTCTGTGATTACAATAAACAGCTCTCTCTGTGCAAGCAAAATTCTAAAAGTTTCGTAAAGATACCTCTTCTACTTTACCCAGTACTGTAAAATGCAGGACAGTGAGTTTCACCACTAGTACAACTACTCACTACTCCTACTACTTCTCTCGCACAATTCGCCCTTGATACGACGGTTCTGCCAACCACGAACAACTTCAAACTGGGATGTTGCTATACAACAGAGGCAAGGACTAAGAAACTCTCAACACAAATGGAAAAACACTAAAAACACCTACGGATAAAAAATATATATATATATAGATTCATATACATTGGACACACACAGGTATATAGTCAAGTATACACTTATGTCTTTACGCCAACGGATCGTATACGTTTAAAAAAAAAAACTATGTTTGTGTGAATGTAACATACTGTCCACGACAGGAGTCCTCTCATCTGTCGGGAATAGCCTGATAAACATTAGCCATAAAGGTAAGTGCTGAAAACATACTTTTTAAAAAAGAAAACAAAAACATCTGTTGCACCGTCTGTTGCGGTAATATTACGTGTCTGTACTGCAAGTTATTGTGTGCATACAGATGTATTGTATTGAAAGCAGTAACAATATGTCAACAAGATGTGTTGCCAGGTTGTTGCATATGTGCGTGTGCGTAATATGTACTTCTCTCTTTCCTGTCTCTTTTCTTTTCAACCACCTGTTGGGACGCATCTGTTTCTAATATATCTACAGGGCCGGTTCGTCCATTAGA
>OY735218.1:5960557-6018057 GCA_963457665.1 Thysanoteuthis rhombus
GGTAATTTTTTTCTCAAATGAAACACCTGTCCGTACACACAATACACCCCAAAGTTCTCAACGAATTCCATGCAAATTTGATGAGGGGGGAACAATGGGGCAAGGGAGAGATGATTGAATCATGGGGAGAACTTGGGTATTTATTTTTGATTGACAGATATTTTCTGTTCTTTTTTAAGCATTCTTGTGTACGCTCCTAACGATATCCCTAAAAGATCTCAATTCATTTCAATGAAATTTTGCAGGATGATGGACAATAAGCCACATAATAAGTGATTACACTTTTAAGAGGATCCATTTATAATTAACTCCTTTGCTTTGTAATTCTATGGCCGCACCGCATAATAATGCTAAAGGTTCATGTCTATCTACGCGATATCTCCAGAAGTTCTCGGAGAATTTCAACGAAATTTTGTGGGAGCAAGGGCAGTGGGAGAAGGAAAAGTTGGTTGAACACTGAGGTGGATCCAGATATCTTTAACGTTATACAATATGGGGGAATCATGATAAAAAAATGACTATAGTATTAGTACAAAAAGATCATCAAAATTCTAGATATCTTGGAAAGAGAGCAAGTTATGGAAGGAGACAACACCAACCATAGGACCGCAAATCCTCATATGTGACTGGTCAATTTACACAATAATGCATATGTTCATCACTATAATATATTTCCTGTACTCTAAGCACTTAACACTGACTTTT
The DNA here is from genome assembly GCA_963457665.1 of Thysanoteuthis rhombus. Classification (NCBI taxonomy): domain Eukaryota; kingdom Metazoa; phylum Mollusca; class Cephalopoda; order Oegopsida; family Thysanoteuthidae; genus Thysanoteuthis; species Thysanoteuthis major. Next base: position 5,961,263 of record OY735218.1, read on the forward strand.
TCCTCGTATTATTACTCACACACACATACACACACAAACATATATATATATATATATATATATATATATATATATATATATATATATATATATATAATGCTCCTCTATTCAGAGTTGAGCACTCTTTAAATGAGGTAACTCATCCATTGTAAGCTTATGCAATGCTCTTCCATAGGAATGGATTACTCTCGTGGATGGGGAATTTATGTGTAAAGATAATATATCGCTTAAATTCAACCTCACTGACCGTCCAACTCAGAGATTGGATATCGGCCTCCGGGTCTGAAGCGAAGGTTTCAATCCTGCCTCGTGGTACTGGATGAGATAATGGAAAGTCTATAGCCACACTGAAGAGATGTAATACATCGAAACAGCTGTCTGTGGATGACACAATAATATATATATATATATATATATATATATATATATATATATATATGTGTGTGTGTGTGTGTGTGTGTGTATATTTGTGGATATTGGCTAAACATAGCTTAGTCGTGTACAGGAACTGAGTTGTGAGTCACCAGAGGAGGATTGAACAACTGCAATGAATGAAACCTTTTGTAAGCCTGAAGGATGTAAAGCAAAGAAGCTGTTACTATTGATTTCATAAAGGAAAAAGTTTTCAGCGTTACCAGATCCCCAAAATAACCTCATTTTATGTCTGCCAGTTTTATCATCTGTTTAGGCCGGCACCGATTTTGCCGCAATTCTATTGACTGTTGGATTGCTAAACATATTCATCAAGCCGCTCACTGCTTTGTAAATCATCCTGAAAGAAAGGGAGTGAATTCGAGAGCATTCTTTATTGTTCAATTGTATTCCCCGAAACACCGGTTGAATTTTTATTTTCTATATTTATACAGTCTATGAAATTAAAACTATCTATTGAGATAGAAAATCATTTTTTAGTTGAATTAGAGAATGAATTAACTTCTGTTGATCAATTTGATGATCTATACTTTGCAGCAACAAATTATGGTGTTGATACGATTTATTCATTTGAAATTATGGGAATAATCACTGGTTCCAAGCTGGGTTCAGGGGAGTCCATAAAGGCGTTTATGTGTGAGTTTGTTGAGTGGTAGACCTCTCAATGTAATTCACCAAGGTTTTATCGCCGGAAGCCCCAAAAGAAGGACTAATTGACGACCGGCTCTAGGTGGCACCAGACGGGGGTCAGAGTGTCCTATAGGCGGATCTCCTACATAAAGCCGGACATCTGGCCATCCCAATATGTGAATCCTTTTTCGGCGCCAATTGGGTAATAGTTTTATACTATCTTCAAGTACATTTTATCAATACAACAATGGACAAATGGTAGTCAGACGAAGACTGTGTGAATTTCTCGGAATACTTCTTTTTAAATTCAGGTTTTTGTGAATTGATGTGCAAATTAATTTTTCTGTTACCGCTCGCAACATTGTAATGCTTGTTTCAGAGTTTTAGTGACTGGACAAGCCTTCGATTGTGTAGGCGATTCTTGAAATTCACTACAATCAGAAAAAAAACACATGAAAGTACTTTTATATGCATAAATTACACAAAAAAACACGCACTCACTCACACACAAACTATAAGAGTATGTTTGTATTGCACTATGTATATGTATACGAACATCATTGTCAGATTTACGATTGGGTTGTGCAGGCTCATATGTAGAAACGAAAAAAACTTGAACGTTTGGTAAAACTAATTCATTTCAGATATTCGATACAAAAGACAAAAAGGTTTGATAAAGATATTGACTCCAATGCAGAGATTTCAAATAATAGATTTCTTCGATTTAAATCAAGGCTTGAATAATCTGATGTTTAGGGGCCCAGATGGGAAAATTGGGGGGAGAGTTTAGTTTAGTATAAACTAAACTGAACTATTTTTGTAAACTCAGTATGTTAGTAAATCGGATGATATTTCAGTCTTTTTGCATATATCTCTTATGATATTATGCTTGTAGCACATTAGACATAGTGAGGCGAACATTTTTTTTTGTTACTTTATCAACGTTACTTTATCATTCTCATCGGAAGTTGGAATAGGGAGGCAAAGTCAGGGAGGGGATCCTTACTAATGCTGAGCCCAAGGACACAGGTGCTAGATTTTGTCATGCTGTATAGGTGTCCTCGTTTTACGAAAGTTCAGTTTACAACCATGACAACTGGGAACTAAGGGTTGTGCTGAGCGAAATGTACAGATATTGGACAATGGCAGGCGATTTTCTCTTCTCCCTTCTTTCGTGGTGTGCAACAGGTGTACAAATACTCCGTTAGAGGCGGCTAATAATGGAGATATTTACTAAGCTCAATTTAATAGAGTCAGGGCCACAAATGCGAGGCACACATTAGTGGTCAAACGGACTTGAGTAGTTATAATCTGCGAAACTAGCTTTCTAATTATCACTTCAAGGTGATCGTCTGAGAAATGAAGCGATGCTGACACAGCTTAGTTTGATACAAGGCTACAATGTCTGGGGAACTCGGTCAAGATAGATCTTGCTCAAATAGTCATGGTTTTTGAGACTAATATTCCAGTTATCATTTTAATGCAAGGATCTGAGAATGCAAGTGATATACATATTGTTTCAGCTTAATCTGGCACAAGGCCACGAAATGCAAGGTACTTAGTAAGGACGATCTCATCAAAGTAGTGAAGTTTTTTAGACTGAATTTTCAATCATCACTTGAAGGTAAGCATCTGAAAATGCAAGCGATATTGATATTCACTAAGCTGAGCCTGTCAGGCATAAGGCCATGAGTGTAGAGCAGATAGTGGATATCAAAATCACCGAACTTGCGAATAGTTTGTGAGATTAGCTTTTTAAACGTTGCTTCACGGCTGTTGACCAAGACGGCAGGCAATATACATATCTACCAAGTTGAGCTCAGTGTGGCACAAGGCCAAAAGTGTAAGTTCTCTGCAAGACCTTGTTAAACATTGCTCTATGCTGAAGCGCCTACGTCATCATCATTAGTGTTTTGTCCGTTTATAGAAATAGACCTTTCCCAAGATCCGTCAGTTTTATCACTCAGTATCTTTTGAACTTCCCATATGATCTCTGGGGATCCATATAGTGGGCTTTGATTCAATGGTTGTCTTAAATCTTTACAAGATGGCTTGTCGAATGTTATTTGAGCTTTCTAGTGTTTTTGAACTCTGAAGTCAGTTTGGTAACGCTGGGCGCGCCTTCGTTTCTTTTTCTTTTAAGGATTCAAAGGATATTCATTGTCATCGGTAGACGAAGCAGGCTGCTGCCTTGATTAGTGCTTTTTCAATCCTGATCTTCATCATCAATTTTTGTCGTTCGTTGTTGGACCTAGATCTTCCCCAGGATTCACCATACATCTTTACCATGGGCGTCGCGGAGCCAATACTTTCTGAACCGGTCGATTTCATTTTTCCATCTTGTATTCTGCCGGCTTGTGATCTCTTGGAATCCATGTTGTGAGTTGTAATGTCCATCGGTCGTCAGCCATTCTTGCAATATGACTAGCCCATTGCGATTTGAGTTTTTTTTACCAGTTTTCAAGATGTCCCGGGCTCTTGTTTTCCCCTCATATATCGTGCAGCCTTGCGATCTCTCCTTGTAAAATTAAGCATGATTCTCTCATGTGCATGTTGCATGGTTCTCAGTTTGAGGGCTGGTCTTTTGGTTAGGTTTCATGTCTCAGCTCCACAAGTGACTATCAGGAGGATACATTGATTATATATACTCTTTTTTTAAGGACTAATGGGATTTTTTTGTTCTTGATGGTTGAGCATGGTCTGCCGAAGATTTGCCATTATAGAGTGACACGTCAGAAATAACCACACAATAGTCAAAATTGAAAACGCAAAACTGGAGAAAGGAGACCACTATATCTACCTAGGACAACTAATCTCCATGAAATCCTCAAGAGAAGAAAATATCAATTCTGATCGCTGGGTCTTTATTCTTGCCAAGTATGCTGCACATGACATTTTTTCAAGTTCATGTGAAGACTAACTTCTTGCTTACTAACTTTTTTTCCTGTCGTCAAGTTTGAGAGATAGGTTAGACATTTGGTACATTTCAATGCCACGCAAGTGGAAGATAGATCTTATGAACGTAAGTTGCTTATTATTGCTATGTATTACACATCCCGATACGTGCGGGCACAAAAGTTTAGCGTGAAAAACCGGTTTTTGACTGTGTATTCAGATTTTATATCAAATAATATAGCTGGGAATCTTTGTGAATATCCAATAAAAAGTCAATGCATGTAATGAAGCAGTAAAACCTTTTTTCTTCTTGCTTTAAATGAACTGGAAATCCGATATAACATATTCAACAGCTTGGCTTGACCCCTGAAAGTCGTAGTAGTATACGTACCTGTATAATGTCCTCAAGGCTAGACTGGGAGAGTAAAGGAATTAAAATATAGACGGCAAGAATCTGAGCAACCTCAGATTCGCAGACGACATAGCCCTTTTCGCAGAGAACCTACATGACCTCCAACAAATGATAGATGAACTAAATGAAGAGAGCAAGAAAGTCGGCCTACACATGAACTTCAGCAAGACGAAGATCATGTGCAACAACCACATTGGAGATAAGAACACTAAGATCGAAATCGAGGACACAGAACTCGGGAAAGTAGACCACTACATCTACCTAGGGCAACGAATCTCCATGAGCCCCTCAAAAGAAGAAGAAATCAAGCGAAGAATCACACTAGGATGGCAAACCTTTGGCAGAGCTAGCTCAACCTTCAAAAATAATAAGATTCCATTAATCCTAAAGAGAAGGGTGTATAACCAATGCATCCTCCCAATAGTCACTTATGGAGCTGAAACATGGAACTTAACCAAGAAACAGACCCGTAAGCTGAGAACCATGCAACGTGCACATGAAAGAATAACGTTTGGCCTCACATGGAGAGATCACAAAACAGCACAGCACATCCGGGAAAAGACAAGAGTTAGAGACATCATAGAATCCATAAAAAATCTCAAATGGCGGTGGGCTGGCCATGTTGCAAGAATGGCTGACAATCGATGGACATCACGACTCACAACATGGATTCCCCGAGACCATATGCGCAACCGAGGCCGGCAAAATGTTAGATGGAGAGATGAGCTAGACAAGTTCAGGAAGTACTGGCTCCGTGACGCCCATGATAGAGAAGTGTGGCAAATCCTGGGGAAGGTCTATTTCCAACGACGGACGCTAAAAGACTGATGATGATGATGATGATGATGAATGAAAGAAAGGCATGTGATAAGGCCTCATATCTTATGCGTTTGTATAATAACGTGATCCAATCGCAGCAGTGCAGAAGAGAGCATCAGCGGAAGCAGAAGCTGAAGCAGCAGAGACGGGTTATTATAAATATTCCTATCCTTCCGGGAGGTAGGAGTTCGTCAGATATAATGAGTTCATTGTTTTCACTGAAGAAGAAACTCCATCCCTTATTCAACCTTACACCCCGTCCTCAGCCACCATTTCAAATGAAATAAGAACTCAACGATGTCCGAGTTGTATTTTCATGATTTTACCATTAAGACGACGATCACCGAGCTACAATGAATGATAATATTATTACATTGATGCTTCGTTACCTTGACTGGTACAATATCGTTGAAGTAGAGTAATATGTGAAGAAAGAACGAGTAATTTGTTCATCATTGCTTTGTAGTATGCACCCCTGATGAAGCCAGTATCATGAGCTTTTTGTCTTGGGCACAGATGTTTGTTACTGGCCCATGCTAAGATAATAATTTTGTCCGGGTCAGATGGAGAATGTAGGCCCACTTCAAACTGCACATTTGGTATTTTAGTGATTGTTTAATTCATATAGTATATGTATGGGTATATAAAGCTAAATGTATTGTACATGCTGCACTTACAAGTCACAGAACAAAACATAAGAACTAGAGCGATATTAAAAAGGTTAAAAGCAATAGATATCATTCAAAATGTATACAACACAATACAGTACAGAGTATCCGTGTCAGGGGTGGTATCAATATTTTAGACCTATACTAATTGTCTTACCTACCCCTCCTCTGTTCTGGCCTATTTTGTGACGCACCTCCTCCCCGAGTTCGGAAACATAAACACTGCCCCTACCCCGCCGCAAAAAAGGAAGTTGTGTAAACTTCTTTGTTTCATGTCATGTCGAGCCGAACCTTAGTCTACCGATAATTCCTTATGGGTTGTTCATCAAAGAGTATACAAGAGAGTCAAACCGCAGGGTCGCTCAAAGAAGAAATTAGTTCTACGGCGCACCTAGTCGATAGGCATGACCATTTGAGACAAAGTGTTGATTTGTTAAACAAATCTAGCTAAAAAACACTCAAAGAGAAAAGTGTTATCTTAAATCTTTAATTAGTTTTTTTTTTCAAGGAAGGTAAGCAATATGTTTGGGGAGTCGTGTGCTATTGTTCACCAGACTAAAGTTTTAATAACCAGTGTGAATTGACATGTCAAGTTTATCTTATGATATTGAGATTTTCTGTTGGGTTTAGGGCTAGTGGTAAGGATAAAGGGTTAAGGCTTTCTTTTTCGTTATGAGGAACTGACAGGAAAGCCCCCCCAAAAAGTGAGAAAATTAGCCTGAAGATGAGTCAAGTAAGGCAGTTGGTAGGGGCCTAGGGTATTGATACTTCCCATGGTTGATGAAAAGTTTTAAATGAGAAAAAAATTTGCAATACTGGATATAGGATTCTGGGGTTTTCCATTGGTCATCAAATTTTCAGAGTCAAGGAATTTAAATTTTGGTTTGGGGATAGGATTAGGTTTTTATTTTCATGGCGGGAAATCACAAAAATGATGCTGCCTTTTTGATTTCTTTCGGTGGAAAGAGAAAATGTAACTTTTTTTTTCAGGCTTCTGTACTAAAATTATAGACGTTAGCTTTTGTTACGGACCAACAAAAAAGACTGGTGTGTAATGCCACGTTTTATCTCCAAGAATTTTGTGCATCTAATAAAAAAATAGTTATGTTTCTAAAACGTAATCGAAATCACTCTATGAATCTATCATTCTTTAGCCAATTGCATACACTACGGAGATCAAAATTTGGAGCGGATCCATCAACATTTACCTCCCCTGTATTGTACCTATCAGTTTACGCAGATTTTCCATTTTAAAAGAACAGTTTATGAAATTTAATTCTAAATAGCTTGTCATGACTTGGTGTAAGACATATATTTCTTTTTTAAACTCTATTTAGTATGAAAATTTATTTCCAACGATATTCAATATTTGGGGGGATTGATCTTACTTTGACTGTCGCCCGAAACCTAAAATGGTTGCAATCTTTAAATCAAAATGACAGACAAACCCTTATGAACCAGCAAATGCCACACATTTTCTGAAATGATCTTTGGACTATATATCAACAAAATGTGAAGTCAAAAGATGACTCAGATGTGGATCCAGGGCCTGACTCAGCTACTTGAACACTAAGATATATAAGATAAAACCTTGAAAATTCCTGATCAAAATAACTTAAGTTAAATGTAAACCCTATTCTTAATCATTAGGATTAATTTCTTTAACTTATCAGTGACTCCTCTATTATCAGTAATCTGTTTACTGAAGAAAAAAAAAAGAAACATTTCAAACCAGTAAAGTTATAACAATGTTCTAAACCTGGAAGTGTCATTTAGATTACAGAGGAACGTATTATGCACTTATGTCAGTGACATGTACGTTGGTATCAGTCACAATTCTACCCATGATAACTTTTGACAATGACACTAGTATTGATATAGACAAAAATGTGTGGTATGAAATGAAGATTATCACAGCTCATCAAATGCCAGGCGAGGTTTCAGCAAAGCAAGACTTCGCCCTGAGCTGAAGAAATCACTGACGCACATCCTTTTATTTTCCAAGTTTTGTAAGTGATCCACTCAATGAATATTGTGTATATTTTTCGATTATTGTGTTCTTGGTATCTATAGTATAATGTTGCGATTTCTATATGTCTGTTTGGGAGCTTGTGGGGTGTTTTTTCATCGTAATTCAGCAAAAGTGTACATTGCAGCGCATTTTTTGTTAGCGCAATACCATTAATTTACTCTGATTTAAAAAAAAAATCATCCCAAGTCTATTCGGGCTGCCAGTTTCCGTGTAATTAATTTAGTTGAGTATTAATCGGTTAAATATCTGTTCCAAAGAGAAAACTTTAGCTGTAATGAATGTTACAGATCTTTATGAGAATATAAAAAGAATGAGCAAATAATCGTAATATAAATTCTATAAATTTGAAGTGACTTGACATTGAGCCCAAAGGCCACCGAAGGCCACTTTTGAGCGGGTAATAATGAAAAAAATGAATATATATATATCACTCTATTGCGTTGATAGCAATTCTCCTGTTGATAAGCAGAGAGAAAATCTCAAACAAATGTTGCAGTTTTCCGTAAGCTTCCATTCAACAACATTTGGCCTTGGCATTCCACTTCTCTGATGACTGTTTCTAAGCTTAGCAGTTTTGAAAATGAAGTATTGCAGCATTCTCTGTACTTACCAGATATTTCTCTTATAAATTCTAACCTTTTAAGTATTTTGAATCTCGATCGTACTAAATTACTCTCTCGTTTGGAAGCCATAATTCATGCTTGTATTGAATTAGTAACCACTGAACCTAGTAGAGGTTTCATATTATCATTAGAGTATTATTACGAAAAGTTGTAATGGACAGCACATCTGCCTCACACGCAGAAAGTCCCGGGTTCGATGCCCAATGTGAGCGACGAGTATTGAAAACTCTTTATTAGGACAAATTTCCCTGTAATTTCAGCAGCCAAAGGAGTATACTATGAGCAGTGTGACCAAACTGGGAGTATCCCTTCGATGAACTTGCATCCTCTTGAGGAGATAGTCATGAAAACCTTGTGAGAATACAGTCCTAGTCTCGACCAGTTTTGCAAGTATCACTCAGTTGACGCATGCAATGGAAACTAGAATTTTACCTCCGGGTGTTTTTATTCGAATTTCCTCAGAAACGTGACGCTTTACCTCACTTTATCTTCAAATGTGTCATGTCTTGATTAGGTATTTATCGTTTTTTGTTGCTGTTCACATCATACTTCTTCATTTTACTATTCAATGTCATTTCATGTGTTACAACTTGATTGTTACAATACCTTTGTTTGAACTAAGGCATCAATGACTGACGACGAACACAATTCCAGACTGATTAACTGCACGAAAAGGCTTGGCCAAGAAGTAGATGTTGGTTTGATAAAACATTCGACCACTTCCTTCCGCACAGTATCATTTACTTACTCATTTTCCCAGATAATAAAAAGTTCGCGAATCAAACCCCTTATCATGAATTTATATCGGAGTGGAAATAGTTTTCTTAATAGATAAGTATGACTATTTTTCAGAAACATTGAATGGACAATATCATCCCTAACATGTCTCATACATGAAACATCGAGACTTGACGCCAACTCTGGTGCAGTCGTTTGCAATCTCGATTCGCTGACCGATTCACTGGGGCTATTGCCTTGAGCTGAAGGGTCAATAGATTGTCACGTACAAATGGATATTTCTTTTAAAATAAGCAATCTCTTTCTTGTTTCATGTTGGTAAGGTCAAGAAATGAGTTGGAGCACCCCCCCTCTTGGAAAATTACAAAATATGAATTAAAAGGATTACATGATAGAACACAATGTTCCCTTCGGAAGATATAAAGTAAAGCCACTTGGTGTGAATATTTATTCGGCTCGAGGCACATAACCTTTACGGAAGTAAAGGTGGGCTTGAGATGGGGCGAGTGGACGATCCAAAAATAACTAAAAGGGGGGCAATAGTAGAAAGAAGGTTGAAAAACTCTGAAAGGAGACCCACGAAGACGTGGAGGTATCACTGAATAAGGATACCCTTCCTACAAGCCCTTGCTACAAAGGAAGCGGATGACTGCACAATGGACAATATTGTCAATTCTATCAACGATTGCTAATTTCCTAGTTTCAATTTTCCAGAAAATAAAAAGATCTAACATTTATAAACTTCCAATTTTCTGCATGATCATTCCACGAGTTGATCTGTACTTGTATCTAGTAGGAACTGAGTAACACATGTCCTTGATCTTTTGGTCACGAAATTATCAATCATCCCTCGTGGTTTACTGGTTCGATTTTTACTGGGTGGCTCGCTTTTGTTTTGTTGGGCCAGACTAATCTGTACTTAGTAAATAACTATAAAACACTGAAAATCAATTCTAGTCTCCTGACCACAAGATTGTATCAGGGTCGCTGCAACTTGTATTTAAAAATGATAAAACGAATTATGTCCTCTCTTTTTTCCCAAACATGCAGTCGGGCAGATGACATGTGCAGTTAGGTAATTGATTATTATGTCAGAACATTTGTTGATATTTGACATTATAGTCATTACAAATCATTTCACCGTGTAAGCACGGCATCGTTTTAGTGTAATTGTCACATTTTTCCTTTGTACTGGCTTATATCATGCTGGTAATAAAAAAAGGTCCTAATATAACTCATTCATTCATACACATTTTATTCATTCATTTGTAAAACTAATATTTTCTCTGGTCAGCGGAAACGTGTAAATAATATGATGCGACCTTCGTCCTGAAAATATTGGGGTCTGCTGCTCTAAACTGTGACGTTGAGATGGAGATGACGTTTCGCGTGTAGTTGATACAAAAGAACTAAATAATAATTATGAAATGTTTTTTGTCGTTATCTTATATATATATATATATATATATATATATATATATATATATATATATATATAGATAGATAGATAGAGAGAGAGAGGGATATATATATGTGTGTGTGTGTGTGTGTTTGTGTGTATATATATATATATATATATATACACACAAACACACACACACACACACACACACACACACACATATATATATATATATATATATATATATATATATATATATATATATATATATATATATATATCTTCTTACAATATATATATATCTTCTTACAATATATACATATCTTGTGTCAACAGTGGAGGATGATGCCCCTATTAGGATGGTCAGAATTGAAAGGAGACTGTTCTTTCCTTCAAGGGATTAAAGTGAAGGGAAACGTTTTTCCACTATCAAGGGGTGAAACGTTTGGGGGGAACTTCTCCCCTTCCAAGGAACCAAAAGTGAAGAGGGACGTTCTGACCCTATACTCCGCAGGGAGTCTACAGAATTAAACAAAATTTTGGAAAATCCTACGCGATCACATAAGAAGGGCATGTGAACACTTAAATATATATTTGTTTGTTTTAACCATACGTAAAAAAATATTGTCATTTTTGACGGGCACTATTTTTGTCTCGGAAATAGTACAGTGTTATAATGATAGCTGTTGAATTCTAGTCAAATGTTTCAACTGTGACGTATCATTCTTAAATGCTGGTTAGAAAAAAAGAAGATTCAAATAAAGCCTATCCTATTCATTTGAATCAAATTCGTCTGGAAAGAAAACTGATCTTTTGCCTTGGTTCGAGAAAACGTGTAAGATATGTGGCTTTTGTGCTGAAAAATTTAAGGACAGCAGCTCTAAACTAACATAGTTGAGATGTTGATCTCTACACGTGATATGTCATGAATTGATGATTTCTTGGTCCCAGATCTAAAGTCGGCCTAGATGTATGATCGACAGCACCATGAAGATTTGCACTGACAGTTTGAATTCCACATTTTTGAATCAGGTCGATGAATTCATTCAGGCGGGTGGAACTCCGAATATTTCTTGAGCTATAAAACGCGTATAAATCAAATTACGAATCTTGTAACCAAAGTTGCCAGATACTTGAGATTTTTCCGGCCAAAAAATGTCCAAATGTCCTAAACTGTTTATAGAACATTCCAATACTGTTCATTAATAGTATCATTTCATCAAAGTCAAATTTTCTGTCCCATACGAATGGAAGAGAGTAAGAATAAAGTTTTAGCATTACAATTGCAATCCTCCACATGGCCTTAAAAATTGACTGCTCTCAAACTAACAAATTTCATGAGGAAACAAAGGTCTTATGAGTGGAAAGCACAAAAATTACACGCATTTTTTTTCTATATGAATTTTGGAAAGGAATGAAAAAATGACAAAAAAAAATCCAAATGACCAATCATGGCTAATTTCTTTAAAAAAAAAAAAGAAGCAAAATTCAGCCATAAAATTGCCAAAATCGCAATCCTGCTTCTAACCTGTTTTTTATATATTACAGTTTTGTCATGCATCAAAAGTTGAGGTATTTCACGATTAAAATCAGCGTGACCGACACACATATTTCAGGTTTTTCCTGCTCGTCTGACAACTATCTTTTCCCATTGTTTCCTTTTTTTTTACTTGCATTTTCTCCCAATATCTTTTCCCTTTGGCTCTAGGTGATACTTGAGAGGGTCAGAAATGAGGTTAGGTCAGCAACAGGGCGAAAACGCATCTGGCCTACTTAACGCAACACTGGAGTAGAAATGAATGACAAGGAATTTTGTAAAGAACTCTGCCCAAGCGTGACACCAAAGATACAAAAGAAAGAGGGCGACAGACAAAAAATGTCAGTAACAGTAAATCTTATTATTATTCAGCAAATTTTTCTCAGTCTTATTATCCGTGATGATGATAATGATCGTTACTACTCGACACGAGTGAGGCAGCTCCTAGGTGAGCACTAATGTGTCCTTATTGGAGCAGTGTGTGCTAGTGAAAAGACCGTATGTTTAGTCCGTGCCTAGGATAGCAAGATGCCCAGTTAAACTCTGAAGACCACTGAACAATCCTCTTGATGTATGTGGTACATGATATACCCAGACAGTCAACCATCTAAATAATAACCCTGGCTCATCGTGGTTTGACTTCGTTGATCGTATGAGAGCCCGTGGATCCAACGCAATTAGGTTGCTTGTCCATTTGTGATAACCTACCTTTGAAAACACACAAGATAACCCCGTTAGTACGGGCATCCAGCAAATAATGGTACATTTGATGCGATCCATTGCCAGCGATATATTAGGTCATAGAAAAAGCGAAATCAAATCTCTATGACGCTGAAAAACACTATCACATACGGACGGACATTTGGTGAATTATGCTATGATAATAGTATTTTTTAGGTGATCTCAAAGGCAGTCGGACACAAAGTAAGCGTCTAATTTGAAATAATACTCATATTGTAAATTAAAACTCCACAAAAAATTTGAGAAGTTTTAGAATTTTTGAAAACTTACTCTGCTAAAAACACGCTCTTGGGTCCTATTAGTTTACATAGAAAATTTCATGTCGATTTGTTTTGTTTTGTGGTTCCCAAGTTACTCTGTCACATAAAGAGGGGCGAATCATTGTTGAATCATAGTATGACGTAAGTTATTTTTCTGGTAAGCACAAACATAGCCAGACAAAAGTAAGGGTCTAGTTTAGCATAATACTTACATTGTAAATTGAATCACCACAAAAAAAAACTTGAAAAGTTTTGAAACTTCCACCAAAAAGCAACTTGCTAAAAGCACACTCAGGTGTCCCATTTGTCCACAAAGGAAATTTCATGGGGAAATATTGTGCGGTTCCTGGGTTACTCCTTCTTAACGCTACAGTGGATAAGAGATTAATGACGGAGAATTTCCAAAGAACACTGTCCAAGCGTGACACCACTAGATACAAAAGAAGAGACGAATAGCAAACAAGCAAAAAATTGGTTAATCAGCCAATGACATCAGATCAAAAAATATAAAAAGTAACGTATTCGTTCGTATGTCCGTCCATCCATCACACTTTGAAAATAAAGATTATGATAAAAATTTGAATAAAGCCCTTTTCATGAATTTCTGAGAGAAAAATTACTTTATAATGAACAATGTGTCCGTCGGTCTGTGTATCTGTCAGATTTTAAAAATGAAAATTTGACGTTGAAACGAGAGGATAAGTGTTTAAAAATGAATTATGGCTTGGACATTGTGAAGAAAGTGAAGAGAGAGAGAGAGAGAGAGAGAGAGAGAGAGAGAGAGAGAGAGAGAGAGAGAGAGATTAGGGTAGGGGATACCCAAAAGGGTAGTAGTCGAAACATAAGGATATCTATAAAGGATAACGGCTAAACACAACCCCAGCCCTCCGATAAAGAAAAGAAAGATGAGAAAGTAAAATTCGCTTCTGATTGTCTTTGAGCGGAAGATTTCGTTGAATGTCGTTCGTTTCAAGCAACTCCAACGTTTTTTCTCTTTGTCCCCAGATACTATAGTGGTTTAGATTCCAAACATCACGTATACCGTTGGCAAAGCATTAGGTATCTCACTAATAATGGCGAATTTGGTGCTATCCAATGTTTCCGATAAATTAGGGTGAAATAGAGAGAAACAGCCGTTAGATGCTGACTTTGATTAAAGATGAACTTGAAAAGCGATCTTAAAACAATAGAGTTTTTTTCGCAGAGGTTCATAGAAGTTCGTCTCTATATATAGATGAAAGTCGTACAGGATCCCTTTTGTGGTATACAATATTTGGCTTTATTCTAAATATCTAGGCACCCACGATCTAAATAATCAGAATACACCTATCTACGAACATAAACTAACTTAGTTACTATCTGAAATAACTGGTTAGATAACCTACACACGCCTTGTCTGGGGTGATCAGTTAAAGAGTTGAAAAAGGGTGTTCAATGAAAAAGTTACTCTTCTCGCCTTTTGTTGGGCTGTGATCACTATAAAAGTCTGAATTCTCAAAAAACAAACAGGCTATTGGAAATATGTAGATTTCAAATTTTCATCATTCTAATTGCAAAAGCAAAGTTAGAAGGGTATAACTGACATTTTTATGCTTTTCAAACATCAAAAACCAGGATACGATACTTATTACCTTGAAGCAAAAAAGAGTATTGTGTTATCATTGACTTCATTGAACTTGAGTAACTAAAAAAATTTGGAAGTTTGGTAAAACTAATTTATTTTTGATATTTGAAAGAAAGGGAGCAAAGATTAAATAAAGATATGGGCTTCAATGCAGAGATTTCAAATAAGAGATTTCTTCAATTTATGTAAATACTTGAATAAACTGATAACCATTCAATGTGCACAAGGGAGATTCATGCTGATCATTACATGGAGAGGTCACAAAATACCACAGTTGAAACTGGAGTCAGAGATATAGAATTCATTAGGAACCTCAGATGACAATGATCTGGTCACATTTCAGGAATGACAGACAACCGCTGGACATCACGACACACAACGTGGATCCCCTGAGATCGCATGCAAAACTGTAGACGGTTAAAAAATAAGATGTCGTGACAAACTTGACAAGTTCAGTAAATACTGGTTCGGCGACGCCCATGAAGGAGAGATCAAGCGAATCTTGGGTAAGGTTTAAATACAACAACGAACTCTTAAAGGCTGCTGCTGCTGATGACAAGAAACCCCTTTAACCCATTTTTTTGAGATGACACTTCAAGTCTCTCGTCAGTAAGTATGTAATTGTAGATATATAATAAAATTGGCTGAAACTGACGCAGGAAAATAATGCCCACAGTGAGGATCGAGTCGCTATACTCAAATATAACCTGCTTTATGACTGGTGTCTTGAGCGTAATAGTTAAACTTCAAAACCTTCCGAGTACGTATCAAATGGTGTATAGAAATACTTTTGAAAATATCATTTCCCTCTGTCAGTCGTTATACAACGTGAGTGAGAGGGTTAGTGGGAGGCACGGTCAATCAATCATGAAGACATTTCTCTATTTACACGAAAAACTACACGAGAATCAGCGATTACTGAGTGTCTCAGTGTCTGCGTTGAGTCAAGAGAATAATGGAGACCTTTGTCAAATAATCGTTTATCACTTAAAATTTTCTTGTCTCATATAAAACTAAACTCTATACTCGAATCCCAAGGGCAACCCCAATTATGTAAAAGTCTAGTGGACTGTCTTGCTGAATGCGTTTCCAAGCTTGGAAATGTTTCACAATTAGCAAAATGAGAATGACGGATTGAATTTACGGAAAGCCGTGTGTAGCAAATATTTTCGAGCTCAACAACAGATGGTCCACATTCACTGCTATTCCTAGGCATAAGTGAACTAAGTAACTGTTCAGGGCCCCATGAAGGTAGGGACACGAAATCAAAATCCGCTTATGCCAAATAAAGGCGGAGTGGGGCCCCAAATCAAGTTTTGCTCAAGGCCCCATGAAGGTTTGGGTCAGTCTTGTGCTCGTTATACTAAGTATGAATTTTCTTCTTTTGGGGGATTCATTTACGTTGAATACAGTAAGATACTGAATACAACAAGGAATCTATCAGTAAAAGTTTGTTTTTTTGTAATATCATCAATGGGAAGCAACTTACAAGGAATAACGAATCTTCATGAAATCCTCAAGAGAAGATGAAATCAAGCAAAGAATCACTTCAGGATGGCAAGCCTTCGGTAGATCAAGCTCAACCTTCAAGAACAAGAAAATCCCATTAGTTCTAAAAAGAAGAATTTACAACCAACACATCCTCCTGATAGTCAACTATGAAGTTGAAACACGGAATCTAATCAAGAAATTGACCCTCAAACCGGGAACCATGCAACTTGCACATGGGAAAATCATGCCCCTGGAGAGATCACAAGACAACAATATATCAGGGGAAAACAGGAGATCAAGACGTCATAGAATCTATTAGGAAACTCAAATGGCAATGGGCTGGTCATGTTGCAATAACGGCAGACAACCACTGGACATAATGACTCACAACATGGATCTCCAGAAATCAAATGCAGAACTGAGGCCAGCAAAAAATGCCCCGTTCGCTCCACCCCTGCAAGTGGCCTTGGACTTTGAAACTCATGCCTGGCAGAGCACTTCCTTCAGTCCAACATCTTTAAATTGAGCCATATAAACTCGTACCTAGACACACCTTTTTATTGGATACATTAAAACTGGTATAATCTTGTTAGACAAGTTTGATCAATTGTATTATGTAAACAAATTAATCAAGGAGAAAGAAATCAGCAGTTTTCTTTTGATGATAGTCTTCTTACTCGAGTCAAGACATAAAAATAAGAAACAAATTGTTTCTTCGAAGCGTTAGTGAAATCTTCTATTCTTTTTAAGCTTTTTTTTCCTTGGCCTCATTCTGAGTGACATCAGATAAAATGTTTGAAATTACAATGATATTCTTGTCATTTTGACAAGCCATTAAAGGACGAAATGATTCTCTACGAGGGTATATACGCATTCAGCAATCTCTTTTTATTCTTTAATCGTTTTGGTTACAGTCCATTTGGATCCATAGAAGTACCGAGCATTTCCAATCTGTAACCCGTCTACAATACGGCCAAATCGCGTTGGATACACCGGTTCTCGTAACATCACCTAAGTTAAGGGACGTCGAGCCCGGTCATAACCAGATGGTTGACCGTCTGGGAATATCAGGTGCCGTATATAGTGACATTATTGTTCAGTGGCCGTTGAAGCCTATGCTCTGCTGCCGGTTGATGGAACATCTTGCTAAGCTAGGACAGGACTGTTCACCCAGTCCTTTTTTCATGCACACATTTCTCCATAAGAGACACGAAGTAGTCTGAAGCAGTCATCCTTGTATCGAGTAGCAGTGATCAATTGAAGAAATCTCTGTATGTTTCTGAGTGTTACACCGAATCTGCGAAATTGCCTAATTAGTGAAATTGCCTATTTGGCAAAATTCACTGCCTGAAAAAATAATTTTTGAATAAACTTTTGATTGTGAAAACAAAGACGTTCTATATCCTTTTTTTTTTTAGATTAAATAAACTTTTGATCAAATCAAAATTAGATATTCATTTATTTTGTCAAAAAGTTTGAAAACTCGCAAATTAGGTAGTTTCATCGATTCAGCGTTACATATACTCGAGACCTGACTGCTGAATAAGCAGCGGTTCTCGGGTAATCTTACCGAAAATAAGAATATATATATATATATATATATATATATATATATATATATATATATATATATATATATATATATATAGATAGATAGATAGATATAGATATAGATATATATATATATATATATATATATATATATATATATAGATAGATAGATAGATAGATAGATAGATAGATAGATAGATTAAGATTTCTCTTCCTAGCTTCCATAAATTATCCCTTTTGTATTAGTATTATATAGATTTGGATAGGGAATATCGAAAATGGCAACACTGAAGGAAAATAACTGAAAGTAACCGAAGCACTTTAGTTCAATGGATGGGAAAGTATTTTTCATGGCTATTATGACTGATTACTCTATACTGTCTGAAGACCAATCACTTCCAAATACATACTTTTGGAACAGGCATTGATTGATTTTTTCAAGATTCAAGAAAAGATAAAGAAAAAAAGTTGGTTCCTACTTTTAAACGAAGCAGAATATGAAAGTATGGAAGACCAAAATACAACAGTTTCATTGTTTGTGGATTATGTGGACGGCTTGGTTTTCACTGGAAGGACTCCTGTTGATTATTCCATTGGTACTTAGTTTCTGGAGACCTCTGCTTTAGACTCAGGGTCTAAAGCAGAGGTCTCCAGAAACTAAGTCCCACAGGCCATATCCGGCCCGCAACAAACTTTTATCCGGTTAGCAGAAACTTGAAATATATGTAAATGATAAATCTAATTTTCACCAGTGTGTTCTTAACCACAAGGTCAATTGACTCTTACGGCTGGGTTATTTTGTTAGAGCATTCATTAGGTTGGCATTTTTGTCTATCTAATAACTTGTTAGATTAAGGGCAGTATTGTTCCTTTTTAATTATCACATTTCTGTTTTGTTTAAATTTAATTCTTTCTCTATCAAACTGATACTTTACATTGGTCCAAGGAATTGTGTAAAAAAACGATGTGGCTCGTGTAAAAGTTTTTAGGATAACTTGTCTAAATTCTGACAACCATGGGTGAAGGTCTGGGAGATTAGGTTGTTAACCATTGCCCTACCACAAGATACTCATTCAACTATTTCATCAAACTTGTTCAGGGTAAAATCTAATTGCTCCGGTGTTGCTTATACATCTACGCACTGAGAGGAATTTCATCAGATGATACAAGGTTTCTTTAGGGTCCTTTTCCTTCCTCCATTAGTTATCCTGTTTCTATCAACCTCTGTATACAAACATCTTTTGAGATACCCCGAAATTCGTGCGCCTCTTTAGCCCCCAGGGGCCTCATACTCCTGTCTCAGAGGTCCGTTGTCGGTTTTATTTTTCCTTTCTGCCTGTCACTCGTGTCAACGACTAGAATAGCTTATTGCAACGAGAAATAAATTGCATTCGAAATTCTCACAAAAACCCTGAACAAACAGTAAAAACCTCAAAAAACAGGCACGCATATTGATAGAAAGATACCATTCAATGACTCAGTAAGACACTCCTCGTATAATTTTGCGCGCGCACACTCATGGACACGCCCATATGCATTAAAACGCCCCCACTCATACATGTAAAACTGTTTACCTGTCATTACACAAACACATTCACGCAACTGTTGAGTGACGTTTTGCAGGGTTAGTCACGCAAACCACTGACATTGAGTTTAGATCTTCACAGAGTGTCCCATTATTGTGGCATTGACCTAAATTGGGATGAGCTTGATTGAGCCCAGACAAGACACCCAAGAAAAAACTCTCTCAGCTAAAGTGCACAGTAGGATAAATCCCCTTTGGTTAAAGTATAACATGACAACATTTTGTGTAACGATGATAGTAGCAACATTTTAAAACTTTCCTGATCATTTTTTTTTTACGTCGGGAAAGGTATTTTTTTTACCTGGCTTCATATTCTAATATTTGACATTTCGCAGAAGAATAAATTTAAGAATCGTAATAGCCCAACAATGAATTTCATCGAAGACAGAAAACATCTGTGGTAGTCAATCAGGATTTTTCTTCTCTGGACAACTTGAAACAGTTTTGTCCAGCAATAAAAAAATATATATTTCAACATTTGAAAATACAATAAATAGATAAATATATGAATAAAAACAAATATAATAAAATGGAATGAAATGATGTACTAGTAAGTAAATTGGCAAATTAGTGTTTTTTTTATGTAAAGATTTGGGGTAAAATCGTTGTAACGGCACTTTCTGTTGTTGAATTATATTAATTTCTATTTATTGAAAAATGTATTTTTAATAACTAGACTCTGGATCTATTATTGCATTTATTTCCTGACTATACGAACAATAATTAGGGTGGTATTAATCTTACTGGATGCTCCATACTTGTGGCCTTTTGCCTGACTGAGCTAATGACTTACGGAGAGGGAGACACGCAAACACACAGATATATATATATATATATATATATATATATATATATATATACAAACAAGGAAAACTCAATTTTTGAAATCCATTTCTCCACACAAAGTGGCGTAATGGTTACTGGCACGTAAACCGGAATGGAATAGCCGAATTCATTCTTTGATTGAGGCTGCTTCTCATCACTTTGCACTAATGCTCTTCGGAAAGGTATGAATCCATCTCTCCCAGTTGTTGGTAAATAACATACCTTTAAGACAGTTCATCAAAGGGGAGTTTCTTCTGACAAGGAAATGAACTTTAGTGTAGAGGTTGCAACTCCATCCTGTAAAACGTACACGCTATCGAAACAGCAGAGCAGCCCTGTGCTCCAAAAGGAGTCTATACGAATAAATAAATGAAACAAAAAAAGAAAAGAAAAAAACACACACATCAGCACAAGTCTTTCATTCTTCAATGGATTATTTCTGCTGAATTATTCAATATAATGTGCAACAAGTCTCGTAAGTTTTCCCACCTGACAGGTGTCAGACCAGACGGCTTCCTCGGCTGTCGTCTGCCAATATGAATAGCGCCGGTCAGACACATCCTTAAGAAGGATAAAAATGTAATGCAGCGAAAAAAGTAAATATTAATTTAGCAGAATAAAAGACTGATTGAAATGAGCTACCAAGTACTACTGACAGAAGTGGTCGCTTTCATTGAGATATAAAATTATCCCACGTAACTACATTAAGTAAAAAGAAGGTCAAGGTACTTCTCACCGGAAAAAAATCAAGATCAATTCCTTATAATTCATAAATAATTCCTTCTAAATCTCATCCAAACAAAAAGGATCGAGAACTGGAAGGTTGTTTCCGATCTAACCAAGACTTCCTCCTTCAGTATCCACATAAAAAAAACTTATTGCCAATGAATATATTAAGAGGTTCGGTTGACCTAACAGTGTGGAGAATAGAATCAACGAACCAAGTTCAAGCTCCAGCTGAGACAGTTTATGTTCACTTGGCACTAATGCCCTTGTAGAAGGGATAAATCAACTTTTAACCAAGGCTGTGGTTGGTTAACAAGGTAGTTGATCTATCTAGCTCTCTAAGACAGTCCATTTTTAAAGAAAATGGGGCTGCTGTAGGAATCAAACCTACAACCGATAGGGTAACTGGTTCCACGTAGCTAAGCTCTCATCGTAGAGCTAAACAGCTGCAGGTAATGCGAAGGCCCAAATAACTGTTTTCACCCCAAATTCTCATCTCATTTGTTCGGCCTATTTGTGTGTGTGTGTATATATATATATATATATATATATATATATATATATATATATATATATTACAGTTAATTAATAGAATTAATTTAACAAACTAATTCTAGGGCAATGACCAGTGGTGGTTGGAAGATCTCGAATTTTAGAACATCAAATGTCCGTATATTTTTGCATAATTTTACTCATCAAACCGTTTTATCTGCGAACAAGAAAAATGATAAAAAAGTTGAATAGACAAAGTTTGTCCGTCGTTTTTATTTAAATTCAAATTTATCTATACTGCGTCTCTTTGGGGTTGTTTCAGGCGATTCATATTGACAGACGACGACAGATGAAGTTGTCTGGTCGACAACTGTCATGTATATATGAGAATGGTGGAGAAAGGACAAAGAAATAAAAGATCTGAAAATATAACGCATTTGAATTGAACGAACAAAAAATAAAACAGAACAAAACAAGCTAAAAACAGAAACCCATGTATATATGTACCTACATATCAGTACAATGATGTTGATATAGGTAGTGAGTCACATCGTTTGATTTCAAGTCATTGCCATTTTAAGAGCTGAACTGGACAGCTGATAGAGACAAAAGAAGGCTCTTCCCTTTTAATGTCACATTATCGATCCAAAACGTTCGCAGAGAACTTGCAAACAGAAAAAACGTCATCTTTTTTTTCCAAATGTATCAGTTGGCCGGCTGTTCTTGGAAGGTCACTGAAAGAAATTGAAGCCTTTGAACCAATCGAAATCTTGAATGAACAATTACCTTAATGGAAAACTAATCAATAATTGAGCCGTCGCTATTTTGTAATGCTTTGAAGTATGAGACGCAGCTTGGAGGTATTGAGGCTGAAAAAAGGTTGGATCCCGGGGAAATGAAGAATGAGGACATGATTGCAATTATCTCTAAAAATATTATTGTTGATAGAGAGGAACATCTGTTGTTTTTATTTATTTCCTTGCAACGTTCTATTTGGTGAGTTTCCAATCTTTTCAGGTATTGGTTGTGGGATCCAATCGTTGTATATGATTATAAGAAGATAGGAAATTGCTTGGGGAAAGCTTTACACTTAATACTGTATTGAAATAGGGCGCCTCGTCGAGATATTATATTCAGCAAATTCGACTCACCGATCATAACTGCTCTATAGTGGGTCAATCCTCATCGTTTTCCCTATTCTTTTGGACGTGCTAGATCTGAGCTATGCCTGATAAGTAACTATGTTTGTTCAATAGTACACTTCGTAGCTTACAAACTGGTCTCGCAGATCATTACTCCTAGATAGCAAGTTCAATCTTCACTGGGTGCCCCGTGATTGTTGCCTTGTGCCCCAAATGAAATAAGCTTTGTAGTATAGTTGTATGCTTTGATAACTTGTCGGAATTTGATTGGTGCATTGGTTGATTATTCAAGAGGATAGATAACTCTGGGTGTAATAAATGCTGATTATAGAGTAATTTCCTTCATTTATTTGTCAACAAATATTAATAATATGATCTCGCCATAACAGAATAACCGTAGCGTCAAAATTTGATGTCATTTGAAAAAACTCTATCGAATTATAAATATAGTCATAATTAAATTCTATTTATGACATCATCAGAATCTGGATGGTATGAATAAACCTGTCAAAATAAGGCCTTAAAAGAATCACAGGACTTTTTTTTCCAAAAAATAAGATATTTTTAGAAAGGGCTAAAGGAAGTACTAATGTCATTTTTTTCAAGTTTGTTGACAAAATAGTATGGCCAGGAGCGCTGGAACGAAAAAAAACAAACACATGAACAAACACAAGCCCCCCCCCCGAACCCTTAGCCATCTTTGATGGCTACGGCTGTTCAATTATACAAATAGGAGTTGTCTTGATATCGGGGTTAATGGCCACCTAAGGCGTTCTTCTCGCTCGTTGAATATAATGTACTCTTCTAAATTTACCTTCACGTTGTAACTGGTTGTGTGGGACTTTTTTCGGTATTCATTAAGTTACTTACCTTCCAATCTTCGTGTATACCTAAATCAACTTGAAAGATAGACCCAGATTATGTATCAGTGACTGACATGAAACATTCTCTGGGCAAAGAGATATAGATAAGCCCAGCACTAAAAGGTATTGTATCATAGCGGACACCGTTAATGCAAAGCTTGCAATTCATTTATCACACACACTGTAGGAAATGTATGTAGGGTAGACAACGCCACTCTTTGGGATCAGAGAATTAAGAACATTTAGGGGGAAGAGAGAGAGAGAGAGAGAGAGAGAGAGAGAGAGAGAGAGAGAGAGAGAGAGAGAAAACACCTAGAAAAGCTGAGAGAGAGAGGATTATTAAAAGAGGAAATGTGAGAAAAAGAGAGAAAAGAAATAGAGAGAAACAGAATGAAACGGGGAGAGAAAGATAGAGCGAGTGTGGGATAGAGTGATATAAACTGAAATCGAAGGAAAGAGAGCGAGAGAGAGAGAGAGAGAGAGAGAGAGAGGACTGAGTGTGTGTGTGAGAGAGAGACTGGTTGAGTGAGAAACGGAGAGAGATTAGTCCTGATAGAGAGAGAAACTGAGAGAGAAAGATAAACCTGAAGAGAGAGATAGAGAGAGAAAGAGGGAAAGAGAGAATGAGTCAGAGAGAGGTAGAAAAACAACGAAGGTTGAAAGGCGTTCAGTGTTTTGTTTATGGTTGCTGTATGTCAGTCCGGATTACCGATAAGCGACACAAAATTAAAAAAAAAGAGACTGTTTGATGAAACAAAACTAAATCCCTAGTTCCTTTAGTTCGGACCGAGGGTCATTCTTAGTCTTATGGATCATGTTGCATATATTATCAGATCTAGCTAAGAGTAATAGCTTCAAGGTGAGCAAGTTTTAGCTGTTCTGATGGCGGTTCGGGTGGCCAAACGGTCGACGGTATGGAGATTGGAATCGGCGTGGTAATTTCGAATTTTAGCTTGTTTTTAATTCACCCAAACGCACCCAGGAAAGGCATCAATCCACTTCTCTCCCCGGCTACGTGTATTGCAGGACAGTTGGAGCCCCGGAGCTCCGTAGAGACTTGGAATTGCTCCAGTAATTGGGTTTCCATGAATCGTTCAAGAAAATTGAGGCGTAATCATTGACCGATGTCTCAGCGATACGGGCTGTAACTGGAGTCTGAATCTGAGACTGTGAGTATCTGGTTTCTCAAGGCCAGACAGTTTTCTGATCGAGATGATGCGAGTTTGAGTATACCTATATAAGACTCTGTTTATGTATAATGCAAACGATTGCAGTCAGGTGTGTGTCCATGTATGGTATTTACTTTTTTCCCCTTCCAACGGCACAAAGCTGTGACTCTCTTGGTCAGCTTTTTTTGGGTCTGCACTAATGCCCTTGGAAAAGTCGCATATCTTCTGCTCTCTGTTTCTTTACTACACTTCTTGGAAAAATGTATACATTGCAGTCAACCAATCACCATCATCATCATCAACATCATCATCATCATCATCATCATCATCATCATCTCTCTTATCGTCCGTCGGAGGACACAGACCATCCCCAAGATATGCCTGATCTCTCTGTCACGGACATCGCAGGGCCAGTACTTTCTGAACTTGTCTAGTTCGTCTCTCCATCGTATTTCTGTCACATGCAGTCTCTGGGGATTCAAATAGTGAGTTGTGATGTCTATCGATTTTCTTGATTTGGAGGATTATTATTATTATTATTATTATTATTATTATTATTATTATTATCATTATCATTATTATTATTATTATTATTATTATTATTATTATTATTACTATTATTTCGCAATCTCACACCAGTTGCCAGTACCACAATAATAATAATAATAATAATAATAATAATAATAATAATAATAATAATAATAATAATAATAATAATAATAATCCAAACCAAGAAAAATCGATAGACATCACGACTCACAATTTGAATCCCCAAAGACTGCATGTGAAACCAAGGCCGACGGAATACGAAGAAGAGACGATATTTGCAATCTCATACCAGTTGCCTGGTGGCT
This sequence comes from Thysanoteuthis rhombus, assembly GCA_963457665.1. NCBI lineage: Eukaryota > Metazoa > Mollusca > Cephalopoda > Oegopsida > Thysanoteuthidae > Thysanoteuthis > Thysanoteuthis major. Next base: position 5,986,774 of record OY735218.1, read on the forward strand.
ACTGCTGGAAGTTGAATGACGGCAAGTCTCCTCAAGTCTCCAGCCCTCCTCTCCTAGTACTCATAGGTCGCAGTAATTCTGCGATTTACAGTTACACACCGGTTGCCCAGTGGTCATTGCTGAATGCTGAGTGACAATAAGTCTCCTCAGGTCTTCAGCCAACATCTCTTCTCTCCCTTGCCTATTACGCCAGTGCTGTGGTTCACATCTCCGCTTTCAATTTCCTTCCTCTGTTAGGTCAATGCTAAAATTTAGTGTTGCAGTCCTTATATTTCTAGCACTTTCCTCAGTATCCGTGCAGTTCCTGGCTGTGTTGTGGTCTGTACAATCTCAATCCTTCCTTTTATCCAGAGCTCCTCCAGTCTCACCCTCACTGTCTTTGGGACGTCACATTAGTTGTTGGTTAGTCACCGCTGGAGACTGGATGACAACAAGTATCCACACTCTCACAGTTCTCAGCAGTACTATGGTTTGCAGCTTTATACCAGTTGACAGGTGGTTATCGCTAAAGTCTGGCACAATAAGTCTCCCCTGGTCTACCACCCTCCTTTTATATTGTGGTCACCTATCACAGCCGTGCTGTGGTGTGTAGCGTCTCCAAAAATATTTCATTTTGGCCGTTAGACCATTGCTAACACCCGGGGTTCGTCGATCTCATATTTCCAGCACTTTCCTCAGTATTCGTCCCGTGCTCAGTAGTGCTGTGGTCTATACGCCTACTTTGTTAATATTTTAGAAGAAAGAAAGAAAATAAGATCGCTTTGAATGTTTAAACTATCATATATAGCAAAACTGAAAAGTTTCGATGAATCCAACGTTATGACATTTTGGCTGAAAACAGGCAAAAATGACCAAAATTGGCCAATTCCAAAAATGTTTATAAAACATACCACTGTACACACACATTAAAAAGAATTTATTTATTCTATTTATTAAGAATACAACTGCAACAAAGTCAAAATCTCTGTTCCGTACGAAAGGCAGAAAGTATAGCTTCGAATTTATTGTGAGTTGGAACAGACGTAGAACCTTAAAAATGACTATTTCAAACTGGTAGATTTACCTTAGAAACGAAGGCCTTATGGATGGAAATCACTAAAATTACTTACGGGAATTTTTTTCCTGTTTAAAGAAAAACAAACCCTAAAATGTTCGAATGAAATGAAGAAATTGCCGAAAATCATATATGACCAAACAAAATGGTTCATAGCCAAATGTCGTTTAAAATTCCTAGATCTGTCAAATATGGCTATAAAATGGCCAAAATGGCAACCCTGGCGGGGCCGCCAGCGCATATCTATGTCACGTCAGTCGAATTCAAATTAGATGAATCCTTTTAAGCGGTACACGGATGCAGATCTAAGTGGGCGATTTTGTTTTTAATTTTTTTCTCTCTTTGTCATGTATTTTTTTCGTGCTGGCCACAAGCAGCCGCGCCTCTCATGCTATCTTTTAAAAAAAATCTATTTAAAGCCGTTTTGTTGGTCTCTGTTCAGCTAAACTTTGTCAAGTATAGATAGACGTGGTATTGATCGCCAGACACAGAAAAGATTCTCTTTCTCCCGTTCACTGCCACTCATTTTATCTGAGAGAGAGAGAGAGAGAGAGAGAGAGAGAGAGAGAGAGAGAGAGAGAGAGAGAGCGGGGGTGGGTAGCCAAAGCAACAGCTTTTATCGTCGTCATTTCAACGGCTGTTCCTCGATCAAAATTCGACCAGTTGATATCGACTGAAACAATCCCTAATTGTGTGTTAATCTTTCAGGGGAAGCGTGTAGGTCCCCCACGTTTTTGTGTCAGATTACGCCCTCGTATGGGAGGTGAATAAATACCTTTTCATATGAAGTTTAGAATCACTTCGAAGGCCACTAGGCAAAGACTATGATAAAAAAATTAGCTTTTTATATTCGTTCTATTTTTTTCCAAAGAATTCACCGAGTTGAATAAAGCTATTATACTCAACAAAAACAGCAAGAATTAGTGAAGAAGGGTTTTATTCATTTACCAAATCTCGGTAAAGTAAATCACAACAAACCTGGTCTTCGTGGGATAGTATAAACAGGATAGTATAAAAAGTGAAGACATCATCAATCTTTTATCGTCCGTCGTTGGACGTAGACCTCCCCTGGATTCACTATACCTCTCTATCGTGGCCATCGTGGATCCAATATTTGCATTTTATCACAATATTCTTGATCGACACATCCTTCATTTGTATTATAGAACCTTCAATGCCAAATGGGCCGGATGGACACAGCCCTTATTTTCCAAAACTGACATTTTTTATGTGAGGCATATGTGACCCTTTCTCCATCACTATGAACCTGTCTGTTAAGAACAGACAGAAAACAGAGAAATGTTGAATTTTAAAAACGTTACATCTGTTTCCTTATCAATTAATAAAAAAATATGCATGATTTCAAGAATGTAATTTGTTAAAAAGTATGCAGATTAACGCATGATTTTTCACAAAAAAACAACGCGATGTTTCCTTTTGCTGTCGATTTCTTCAAATGTCTAGGAATATTTCAACTTCATCTTTGATAGGGAACTTATATCTAGTATCACACCTATCTCGTCAGTTTTGTGGGCATCACCCTTAAACTTCTAAGATTGTTAGATGTGTTTTAGTTGCTGTATTTTGATGGCGTAGAGAGGTTATTTCCCAAATAATGCTTGAATTCTTCCGTTGTCGTGACAATAACTATGTTGGTATGTAAGTGGTTCCAGGTGTTGGTACTTCTTGATGTAATTTGTGGCGGGTATTTCGATGGTGGTGTAATTGGTATTTATACTTATGACCACTTGTGTTTTGACCAAGGGACTTGTTTGAGCATGTATTAGTTGTGCTTGCAGCTTTTACAGTTGGTATTCATTCCTAGAGTGATCATATTGTGTGCAAAACAATGAAAAGGCATTGGTTGCTTCCTCATGAACGAATAGAAATGTTACGTTATTCTCGGCCCGTTGCACGGTTTATCTATCTTTCTACAGTGTAAAGTTCTGGAAAAGGGCACTAAAATGTTTCATCGACCATGAAGCACCACAGTATCATGAAACCGCTCTTGACTTCCTCTCTGGCGTTATTCTGAAATTTGGTGATCTTGATGAAATAGGGAATACGAAGGCTCATAAAAAAAGACAACAGGAAAAGAATTACTTTTTTTCAAAGTTATTTAGACAAGCAGTTTCTTGGTAGACAATAGTTGGCATTTCAAGGGGATACATATTTGGAAGATGACAATTTTACCCAGTTAACAATGATTACAAATTCCCGGAAAAATTTCAAGCTGTCAGAAAGGCAAGAAAAGTATGATCAAGTTGGTCATAGAAGTGGTTCCATTCTATCCTTTTAAAGCTGCTATGAGGAATCAACGAACAATCTTGACATTTTAAAAGTTTTAAATAATTCCGTTGTTCTTCATGATGGCAGGTTCTGTACGTTGCAATGCTTTGGGGTGGTTGTAGATTGATTACATCTGGACAAATGTGGGACTTGCAGTCTTGACCAATGGCCTGAGATTATCCAATATATTTTCAGTTGATCAGCACAGGATTTTCTGCAGGGTATGGTACCAGTTTTAGTCTTTCTAAATCTGGTAGGTTTTCAATGCTGTGGATAATCTTTGTGGATATTCTTTGTACTCCTCCTATCATCATCATCATCATCATCGTCATCATCATCATCATCATCATCATCAGTCTTTTACCGTTCGTTGCTGGACATAGACCTTCCCAGGGATCCGCCACATTCATCTATCATGGGCTTCGCAGAGCCAGTTTTTTTCTGAATTTGTCTAGTTCATCTCACCATCTTGTATTTCGTCGGCCTCGGTTTCGCATGTGGTCTCTGGGGATCCATGTTGTGAGTCGTGATGTCCATTGATTGTCTTTCATTCTTGTAACATGACCAGCCCATTGCCATTTGATTTTACTAACAGATTCTTGTGTTTCTGTGACAGGATGTAAAAGCTGAATTCTTAACATGTTTGCTATGTTGATTTCCGTTGGTAGTTTTAATGATTTGTCAGTTGAACACCAATGTCTTTCTCTATATACGTTTTCCAGACTATGGTTTGCTCAACTTTCTGTCTTCATTGTCTATTGGTGTTCATGGTTGTTTTTGCCTAGCTTGATCATCTTGTATTTCAATAGGTAGAAACGCATTTGCATGGTCTGAGATCAGGTTTCAAGCCGCATGAGGTGTTCATTTAGTTGAAATGCTACCTCTTCGGTTGGTACCCGTAAACAGCTTGGTGTCTTCAGCAAATAAACTTATCATAGATTTTACTTTGATCGGTAAGTCATCCACAAACTAGAAGAGTATTGGGCCCCAGAATGCCGTGCGGTACCCTCGTATACGTTTGCTATTACTTTATGTCGTCAGTTGGATAAGAAGGACTTGATCCACCCAGGGCACAACCCTCAATCGCAAAGATATTCACTCGGCGTATTAACCGCTGGCGTAGAACATAATCAAAATGGTCCAGGATGTCAACTGGTATTTAATGACTTTGATCCTCTGGCCAGAAAGTTTGTTGTCACACTTTTCCCCACTCGTGAATCCGTGTTGTTGTTTGAATGTGTGGTTGCTTGTTTTGATGTGTTTAATGATTTGAGTCAAAATGATTTTTTCAAGGGTTTTAAAAATTTGAGACGTCAAACTGATTGACGTGTACTTATTTTGGTCATGTTGTAGTTTTATATATGTTTTGTTAAAGAGCGATTCATGTTGAAAGAATTCAATTTCAATCAGGAATCAATAGTTATTACTAACACGATCCAATTCATTATGTTTAAAATACAGATTTCTTATATTGATTAAGGTCAAAATACTACTAAATATTAATACTCAAATGCATTTCTCGTAAGATAGAGATGTCAATATTTAAAAACATCAACTATGCACCCTTTCACTTTTAAAATCGCATTGTGTGTCCTGTATTACTTGGTAACTATTTAGTGATTCAGTTACTAGTTTTACTCAAAAGTAAAAACACTTTCTGCACTTTTCACTTCTTCAGGAACTAAAAGGCTTTCTAGTTCCTTGCAGGCCTTGATAAAAAAAGAGGGAACATTGCCCCCCCCCCATCAGCCTAGTGTCACATTCTGCCCACGTGAGGAGGCAGGTAAATAAATAGATGAATAAAAGAAATGTAAGTAGTTTTAGCTGCAATGAAGCGGAAAGTTGAAGTGTTTTTTTTACAAAGGCAATCGATAGATCGGGAAGTGGTAATCCTAAACGTTGTAGACCGAAAGCCAGAATGGCTAAATCGCGGTTTTTTTTCCATAAGTATACTTTCCTTTTCTAAACCAGGATAAAGGAAGAACATTTCTACCGACTTTCATTGGCCAGCTATTTGGTTTTCTGTTGTGAGTATCCATTATTCGAATCAGTTTTCAGCTAACCCTTGTATATCACGCTGCATAATGCAACTCAGTGTATGTAAGTGGGTCGAGAGTAACTTGGTTATAATAATTTTCAAAAGATACTAACCTAATGTCAATAACTTTGAGAAGAGTTATTTACACTTCAAATTTATTCCGGTCAATCCCATCTTTGCTTCGTTTATGTTCCGCCCGATCCTTTTTTTCAGCTCTTATCAGGTGTATAATTAGAGAAAAGAGGCAAACATGGCTAGAAAGTTAAAAAAGAAAAAAAAAGGTTGCCTCCTTTCATATATCATACACATGCCGAGAGCTGAAAATGGATAACCATGATGACATTAGAGAACATGATCAGTTGTACGAACAACATTGGAATGCTATTTTACTGTTATGAAGCGTAATACTTAGAGATGATTAAAGTAGGTTTCGGAAGATCATCAGTTAATGAATAATCATTGTCATCGATCTGATCATTCACGAAGGCAAGGGTCGGAAAAATACTTCAAGCCAAATACAGCCCACTATTTTATTTCATCCGAGCCGTCGACTTCATAGAATATAAGATGTTGAATACAAAAATTATTTAAAACAAATCAATTTCGGTTAACTAACAATAAAACTTTTCATTTTCTCATTTTTACATAGGCCTCCAACGAATCATTGTTTTAGACCTTAAGTATGTCGACACTACCTAACCCTGCGGTTCAATTTATATCCTCGGTTAAATTTGATCCACAGTTTAACAATATTTTTCTGCTCTCCCAAATTTCATAGTTATTGATTGATAGTAAACGTAAGTATATGCAGGTGTACACTCATACAAGTGAGAACATTATAGTAATTAAAAAACAATGGTTTCGATTTTACACAGATTATCATCACAATTTCCATTGGCCTCGGCCAGCAAGACATAAAAAATATTTCTTATCTGGTCTGGCTCGAAAAACGTTTGCCGATTCCCGCGCTAAAGCATCGTAGATTTTATATGTTTACACTACAATAGCGACTAAAAATCTTTAATACCAACTGTTCATGAAAGAAACAAAATGCAAGGCTCAAAGGATTCGATTATAAAACTCATTGATCTTTTGGTCAACGATACTGCAAAAGAGAAAATGGTCGGTTTATCCTTTCCCTACGAATTTTGAACTAAAAAAACCCAGATGCGTATTATCTATGTGAACATTATTATTATTATATATATTTGTATTCATAATTGTATGTACTGGATAATACATGTTTCCTTGAAATTGAGGCTCAATCGAGGGCACTGGATTATGTATAATAGCGGGTTATACATGGGGAAATTAATCAGTCCCTGTCATTTACATTATTGTTGCATTTTGTGAGAGGCATGAATCCAACTTTCCCTCTGTTTAGTTAATTAGTATTCTCAGTCGGAATGGGACAAGGTCTTTGAGATAGAAAAAACTGACTGATAACAACCAATATATTCTTATTCAGTATATATTTACTAGGTTTAATTTAGTTTGACAAAATTCCACCGTAGTAGGTCACGAGTGAAAGTCGAATCATCACAAGCTTGTTAATCATTACTACGCTGATTTTGAAACTGAGAATTTCATGAAATTACTGAAATTTTTTAAGGATTTCATAATCATACTGTAACGAGTATGATTAAAAATTGCCTTATATAATATTGAAACTCTTTTTAGAAATGATCTCCCGTCATCACTCGATTGATATACTATTTGGCCTTGACAGCGTAAATAGAATAAACAATTGAAGAAAACTGGTCTGCTACAGAAATCGAATCGGTGGTTGCTTTTCTTTTACTCAATAGCAATGAGGAGAGAAATTTGCTTTTGTTCAAAAGTTCCGCTTTTCGTTTATCATTAGACAGGGTCTTATCAAGTTTGTTATTCACGGGGAGCTCAAACCGAGGTTCCTCGTTATATGCAACATCTGGTAAAACGATTCGGGTGTAGCAAGCATCGCAGAACGAGGTTTGCAGGTGTCATAGCCTTTAAAGATATTCTGATCTTGATAGAGTTTTTGAATCGTTTTCCCTTATTGCTTTTTTCAGAGCATTTCCTTTTTCTCTTTAAATGTTATCGGTCTGACTCTCCCAGGCCCGAATTCCGGGCCCTATCCCCCCCCCCCCAAACAGCACGGCCATTAGGAAGCCTTTCTTGTCACGTTATCTGTTTTTGTTTTGTTTTGGTTTGTTCTGCAATGGAACAGGCGAGTAACGCCAGTTTTGCCACTTGAGATATTTCACATCTAGATCTGGATATATTTGATGTCTTTAGATAATTTAAAAACTTTTTTGATACGATTTAGATATCGGTAAATCTTCTAGATATACATCTCGAAATAACTGTAATATTTTGACGATCATCTAAAAATATCTGATATTTTCAGATACTCATCTAAAAATATCTAAAAAGTCCAGATCTGAACGAATCATCCAAAATAGCAAAATTTAATCGCGTAAAATGAACACAAATAGATCTGTATTTTTTCATTTAGATAATGAGCAGCTTTTCAGGTGAAAATGACCTTTTATCCAAATTTAGATTCATTTCTATTACAGAAATTAAATTTTATTGGTTACAAATGGTAAATTACATTTCATTTCATCATTTGCAGCGAGAAAATAAATACGTAAGATAATTTTGGACGTATTTTCAGATATTTTTGGAAAGATTTAGATATTTTCAGATATTTTTTCCCTTAGTTCTGGATATGAACATTTGAGATGAAGTGGCAACACCGAGCGTAGCGAATTCTTTTCTCGTTATAACCTCTTACATAAACTTTTAAGGACATTTTAAAGAACCTAGAAGTAAAATAAACAAATGGTTAAAAGGTCAAATAAACATCATCATTGCACTCTTCGGGTTTTCACACCAGAAATGAATGATGGCTTACAGCAAGTTATGTCTTCATTTAATTGCTACAAACCTCAACGAGTGTGCCCGACGGTGGAGCATTGTTCTCCGGGAAATGTCTAGCACAAGGTTTCGCAAAACACTTTTGACGCATTCGATCGATAGGAATAGATTCTTCATAAAACGCATAAATCCTTTTTTTTTTTTCTTGCTTTTTTCTACGTTTCATAGAATGAAAAGTATATCATACAAAAAATAAGGCTTTTCTCTTGTATCCTCAACTTTTCACGGGTGGGATCTGCTCTGTCTTGTCTTCGGGCAGGAAAGGGTAAAAGGCAGATGTGCCTAGGCCCAGGGCATTCCAACTCCAGGAATATATATATATATATATATATATATATATATATATATATATATATATATATATATATATATTGCTAAAACCTTTCCTATTCGTATTTTTTGATAATTTTTCTGGTTTGCATGCTAACCTTATGATAATGTCAAAACGTTCTGTAGTTGGTAGTTCTAGATCTTTCAACAATCATCGGTTATTATCAAGAAAATGTGATTGTGGTATTTAAAGAGTAATCAGTATTATTTTTTTTTATTATAATTTTATCTATTTTTCAAGAGCTTGTTGTTTTTAACTCGCGTAATATATATATATATATATATATATATATATATATATATATATATATATATATATATATATATATATATATATGCATGTGTGAGTGTTATATTTATTTCAAGATGGAAACGTACAAGATATCGGCCAACAACCGACTGTCATTTCGGAAAATGATACAAGCACACATATACCACCCCTTTAAGAAAAGCATAAGAAGAATTTACCAAGAAGACTAAATGAAAATAACACACCCACATACACAAAAATCAATCATTCTCTCTCTCTCTCTCTCTCTCTCTCTCTCTCTCTCTATCTATCTATCTATCTATCTATCTATCTATCTATATATATATATATATATATATATATATATATATATATATATATATATATATATATATATATATATATATATAAGAATTTTGAGAATTTCATTGAAAAAGAGTAAGTACATTCATATGCTGGAACACATGTAAGTAACAAAAAAAGCATACCAGAATTCTAAGGTTCTATTCCTTGGGTCAGTTTGCAAATAGAATAACATAATTGGAAATAAATAAACGTACACCCTAATGATCAGGGCTGGATATTAAGTGGGCGAAAGGAGTAATCCACCTGGGCCCCTCACTATAGAAAACTATGACAATCGAAAATCAGTTTCTTTCATAAGAAAGAAATTGATAATTACAGCTTGGATTTCAGTTTAGAATTCATCTAATTAATGCCTTCAAATGCTTTGAATGAATTACTAAAATTTCTGATTACAATTTGGATCTACAGTAACGAGTAAAGGGATACTAAAAACCTACTTATTTTGCTGTCATGTATTTACTTGTATACATGTATTCACTTCAGATATGTAACTTTTTTATCTGATTACATGTGTACATACATTTGCTTCAGATATGCGACTCATCTAACCTATCTATGTATGAATGTGTTGTCAGTTCCAAGTACATGTAATAAAAGGACTTCGATGTTAAAAAACATTGTTGTTTGAAATTCTAATTTCTGTGTATGAAGGGCCCATTGAACCCGATGCACTCTGGGCCTCAAGGTCTAATTCCGGCTCTGATATCAATGATACGCTTCGTTAGGATTGAACTCAGAATAGTAACGAAGTTGCCTCCTAGATGACCGGTGGTAGATATCAGGCAAGGACAAGTGCCAAGTGCCCCGTCTTCAATGGTAGATTTTATCATAAGCAGCGTTCAAAGCACCCATATATATATATATATACATACATTAACTTACAAATGCCACTACTTGACGATTAAAAAGGAGGAAGGGATGGAAATGAATTGCGCCGTCAATTTTTTCTTACTCTCCCTTTCCTCTTGAAGAAAGGGCAGAGTGTCTTCTCTTCGCTCGGGTCGTCGTGTTATGAGGTTAATTGAAACAGACGCTTCCCGTCTCTTCGCAAAATCAAATGAAGGCCTTTCTTTTATTTGAGCGTTAAGAAAGAGGAATACTGATACCGTTCTAATCATAGCCCCTGGCGAGTTGTTTTTCAAAAGCTGTCTCTGTTCAGACGTAATTGTTTGATTCGGTGGCGTCTTATTTAGAGTGACAGCAAATTTATTTTTTCCGATCAATTTCCCGAGGAAATCGGAAGAGAGATCTTAGAATAGAATTACTCTGGTATTCAAGGTTTGACTCGTAGTGGTAAAGGCCATGTGGGAATTGGTGTAATACTATGGTTGTTCAACAATTTAGTTGAGTAAGCTTGAGACAAGGGGCCAAGAAGAGAGATAGAGATAGATGAAGATAGATAGATAGATAGATAGATAGATAGAAAGAGAGAGAGAGAGAGAGAGAGAGAGAGAGAGAGAGAGAGAGAGAGAGAGAGAGAGAGAGAGAGAGAGAGAGAATGGCTCAATTGAGGGTTTGCAATTTGTATCGACACTTTTGTAATCACTTGGAGAGAAGTCACGTAAATTTTTATGCAAAAATGTAAAAAAAAAAAAATTGAAAAAAAGAAAACTATATCGAACAACCATAGGGACAAAATTTGTAGTCGGACAATAAAAAATGATCAGAATAAACTATGAATAACATCATTGGCAATTTGTCTAGGAAAATATCTGAAAGAAAATTAAAAATAGATCTAGGAACATCTATGTTATGGAGAATCTAAGTATCATTTCCACGGGAAAACATTTAAAACAGAATAGAAAAACATATCTAGAGTCATCTAAATTTCCAGATATTCTCGACGTTATTAATGAACCTGTCAAAAGAAGGCCCCAATGGACCAAAAAGCTTTTCCCTACGAGAAAAAACAAAAACATTTTTAGAAGAAGTCTAGTGGAGTACTGATGCTAATTTTGAAGCCTGTAGACAAAACGGTATGGCCAGGAGTGCAATAACAACCAAACGTACAAACACACGCACGTATGAAAAATCAAACAACGGTTGTTCAATAAGAGGGGTTGTAATTGATTAGTATAATCTTGTGATAACGTACATGGCATTTTACTCAGTACAATCTTATTGGTTACTCAACGCATCTTAACTTGCCTTTATTCTGTACAACGGAGACTACGGGCAAGAGATAAGGCCAGGAGGGGAATCTTTACTAAAGCTCAGCCTGGGGGCTCAGATGGTAGATAATCTGCCACACCTTTAGTTGTTTTTAATTTTTGTATTTTGTATTTGTATTACGTATAATGAGAACAAATTCAAGAAGTAAAAAAAGATGAGATTACAAATTTACAACATTACAAATTAGTTTTTTATTGTTTAAATTGATGTTTTTTGTCAAACTCCAGTTCGAATTGACTTTATTTTCCCCCCATAACAAGAACAATCCTCACCCAATTAAGAGGTGTGTGTGTGTGGGGGGGGGGGTCAAATCTTCACAGACTATCACGTCACGGTAAATCTCTCTATATAAAGATACATTTCCTTACCCATTTACCCTGATATCAAACCACGACCACGTGATTTGAACGTGACCCTCTTGATTAAATAAGAGCTAAACTGACAAGACGTGAATAACTACGAATTAATTCATTATACACTTCAATACAAAAGTTGCAGTCATCATCCTCAAAGCAGTAGTAGAAATAGAACTTGGCCATGCAGCAGCCATGTGTGTCTTTTCTTTCTTTTTGAAAAAAATAAACAAAAAAAATTTTGGTATATTTCTATTCGATATCAACGAATCGAAAAAGCTTACAGAATATCAATCATTTTATCATATGTTGAACTAATCGAATGAAAATGAAAATGGAAATGAAAAAAAAAAAAACAACCCCAAAAACCCCAAATAAATGAATGAACCAACAACGGATTCTTGTAAAGCCAATAAAAGTTGCACCCCATAAGATATTTACTCGTACATTTTGTTGTTATGGATATTTTTGTCGATAAGAATAAAGAAGAATATATTTACCAAGGTTACCAAAAGCGCAAAGAACACATCTAATGAGAGTCAGATTCGCTACACTAGCAAATTGGTTTACAAACGAAGAATGTATACATGAATTTTGGACACTGTTGTATTTTTAGATTGCGTCATTAGCATTTGTGATGTAGAGATCGGTATGCACACCTGATTCATGTATACCTATAACTAAAACCTTTCACACTTAATCGTTGTATATCATCAAATTTCATGATACCTAGAATAGAAATAATGGACTATACACTTCTGATTGATGTATATATATATAACTAAAATCTTTGACATTGCCTCAGCAACTACTTGCCTTTCCCGTATCTTTCCTCGAAAGTCACATCGTGGTTTATTTGATTTCATGGCTCCTGTTATTGAGCGAATAAGATTCAACATCTGACTCAAAGATTCATCGGTTTCTTTTTGCCAAACAAATTTGCTTTTTTTTTCTCGACCTGCCTAGAAGTAGTTAGGCATTGATACAGTGTCAAAACTCCATGGTCTTTAGTGATATAATCGAATCACCATAGTCCCGCAAATAGTCCCCCCCCCCGACCAACCAGCCAAGTGGGCTACACATTCTTCTCGTTTTGCTTTTAGGTGTATGTATGTGTCCAGGTGCAACTGGTCACATTTAGAGGGGTGGGTACAATCTTAAGAAATTGGCATGAGTACACCATTAGGTACCATCTAATAATATTTTTTGCTCTTTTCAAGAACTCTTTTGATCTCCATCATAAAGACAATTATTGTGTGGACAGATCATGTTTGTTCAACGGTGAATGGTTTAAAAAAACTTGTTGAAACTGCTACATAATTCAATCACAGGAAAGAATTGCACTACATTATAATTTTGCGCATATTGACTATTGCCTCTGGTATAAATTATGAATAAGCACACTTGAAGGATATTCACCCTTTTATACTTGGTTGCAAATAAACAAATCGCAGATGTGACGCAAAACAATTTTTGTTTGAGAGCTTGTTATTCTGGCTTCAAGAAATGCAACAAATAAATTAGATTAAAATGCGTTAATTTTTTTCTAGATCAAGTAGAGAAATAAGTCATGGAATCATTCGATGCTGAGGCCAGAAGTATGGAATCCTCGACGAAAATCCCAATTAATACTTTGTTGCTCCTTGAGCTTTTATGGGGCTGGGATATCAAGATATTTAACAAAAACTTTGATTTGTTTATCTATTGCGAAGTAAATAAGCTTGGTGAACATCTTCTAAGTGTGCTGATTCCATAATCTTTGCCAGGGGTAGCACTAAGAATTACAGGGAACATTATTTTGGGCTTATGCGAAGTATGAAATTATACGTGTCATTACCCGTAATCAAAGTAAACCTAGTGCTCCTATTGTTCTCGACTTTAACCATGCATAATTTTCCTTTCTTTTCATTTTTCTTAATTTTCTCGGTTATTTATAGAGTGGAATAAGACAGAAATACCACACGGCTCAAGAGTTGCTAAAGATTTGAAGAGCGAAATTGACACCTCCATTCAATGTTGTAAATTGGCAAAAACGACCAATATATTCTTTGGAATAAGCCATATATTTTCAAAAGATCAATTGACAATATCAAATCTCCGTAGATGCTAGAAGAAGAAAATGTAATCAGTTATCTAAAAGAAATATTTTTTTTAATGTTTTGACAAAGATATTAGCATATTACTCATGAAAAATGTCGAGAGGATTTACAAGGATCAGATTATATGTGCAGTCTGCCCAGGAATAATGTGTCGCTGTGGCAGACAACCAATGGACATCACGACTCCCTAGAGATCAATTGAGGAACCGGGGCTGGCAGAATATGGGATGGCGATATGAACAGGACAGGTTAAGAGATTATTGGCTCCGCGACGTTCGCGGTAGGGAGATGTGACTGATGATGATGATGACCCGACCCTATGACCGTGTAGTGAGTGTAGTGGCTGTGTGCTCTGCACAGGAATAAATTGACGCTCCTGGAATTTCTACCGAGGATCTGTGTGCTGTATCTGTGCGAAAAAAAAAGGTATGAATACAGTGCGTTTTGTATAAGTGGATTTCCAGTTGAGCGAACTCAAACCCTTCCGCTGACAAGTTAGAGCTCATGATCGGAAAATTTGCCTTCAGTTTGGATTTTGGACCATTTACACATATAATCATTTGCAATGAGTATTTGTACTCTGTCAAGTTAAGGGGTGCAACCCATCCACGAAGATGTAAAGATAGAATGCTTTATTCTGATGTATTAAAAGAACTGAATTTAAGTATTAATAAAAATATGATAAGTAATAAAACATAAACGATAAAAATCCTTTTGCGATCAACAGAATGGCGTTCATCATTCAGGCTGTTATGCAAACCTCTATCATCCACGTGTATACAATGCTATGTGTATCCATATGTTTCTCAGGAACCGTCATTTTTGACGATGCGTGTAAACTAGTATAATACAAATTCCCAAACGTTTCTTTTCTTTCATTTTGTTACAGAACACAACGTTAGTTCGAGTCGTTTATCTTCATTGGTTTTCTTACGAGCAAATTCGGATGACTAATTGGTTTTGCATGCCGTGTTCTTCTAGGAAATGTTTCTCCTATGATTGCTATCTTCTTTGCTTAGTTATTTCTATTGGAACCAAGAATCACTTTCCTGATTTTGAAAACAGATGTCCCTGTTAAAAGACTGACTGTTTATTCAATACAAGGATTCTGAAAGCCGGTGTCCGTACATTTATTTATTTACGTGACCATTTCACGGGGAGGAAATTTGTTAGTAAACCACCTTGGTTATTTGGAAGCGTTGAGAAATTCCATGTAGGAAAGATCTCAGGAATATTCTAAGAGTGTTCAAATACACTCGAAATTCTATTTGGATACTTTTTTTCTTGATATCTCTCTCTCTTTCCACGGTGGGTATGTGTCCCAGTAATTAGGTTTCGGATGAGGGGGTACCTCGAATTTGTTATTTTATAAGTTTCATGCAAACGTTTTAGAGGGGAAAAACATGGAACACGATGTTCCATAAGTACCAGTGAGTTCCACAATAGTTAGCAGGATTTATCTATTTATCAGAAGAGGCTTTGTCATCTATAATCAAATTAGGCGAGACTCAAATTCGCACCTGTTTACCCTGGGACGTCTGCCAATGTACGGCAACTGCTTTATCGATTGAGATACAAGGACTTTTTTTAACGCTGGACTGATGATCAATTTTAATCGTGATGTTTATCCGTCAGTTATCTCCGATTGCTCGACACCATATTTGTTATTGTTTTTACGTACGTTAGTTGTATTGGTAATTGTGATATCGATTCTTTTTTCTTTTAGATGAAGCATTGCATTGAACCTGTGAACACGTAACCAGTGTTAAACCCAGTATATTACGGTGTTGGTATGCAAGTCACAACAAAACCATTATTAGTTATTCGCTAGTATATTTTTTCTATCATCTTAACTTTCGTTGTTTCAAAATGCAATGACAACGCTTCCTCTGAAAAAAAAGATTTAAGAGGAACTTAGTATTTTCAGATAACCGGGAAAATTAACGGGGGGTGGGGCAAATGTCTTGTTTTGAAGTCCTGACTCTAGAGGTTCGTTTCACCGAATGTTCCCTCTGTTTACAATTAAAGTTTGGGTTTTTGGCACTCTTTGATGTCCTTTGCACTTGATGTCACTCGTTAATATGGAGATCTAGTTAAATGACTGACCAAAAGATTTCGTGTTTTATCTATCGGGTCTCAGTTTCTCTCCATTACATCTCTATCTTGTTTACTAATTCAGTTCTTGTGATTAAAGGATTATATTTCCAATGCCGTGTGCTTGTGTTGTGTATGTGTGTGTGTGTTTGGAGGGGAGACTATGAGATAGTGTGTGTGTGTATATTGTGTTTAAGTAAGAGAAATGAGTGTGTCTCTGTTTGTGCGTGTGTATAAGATATATATAAATATATATACGTATATCGAGGGAGAGAGAGAGAGAAAGAGAGAGAGAGAGAGAGAGAGAGAGAGAAAGAGAGTCTATATTTGTGTGTGTGTGTGAGAGAGACTGGTGTGTATGTTTATTTGTGCGTATGTGAAAGTATGTATGTAAGTGTTTGAGATAGATAGATAGATAGATTGATAGATAGATAGAGAGAGAGAGAGAGCGAGAGGGAGTCAAAGTGTGCGTGTGAGTGTTGTATGGGTTTGCGAGAGAGATAGAGTGTGTGTCTGTGTTTGAGCGTGTATGAAAGAAAGAGACTGATGGGTGTGTGTATGCTTGTGTGTGTCAGAGTATGTTTATGTGTGTGCGTTAGAGGGAGAATGTATGAGTAAGTATGAGGGGAGACAGTGTGTGCGTGTGAATATCGTGTGTGAATGTGGGAGAGATAGAGTAAGTGTCTGTGTTTGCAAGTGTGTTTCAGAAAGAGTGAGGGAGCGTACGTATGTTTTCGTGTGTGTGAAAGTGTGTATATGTGTGTGCATGAGCGAGAGAGAGTGTAAGTGTGAGAGGGGGAGACAGGGTGTGCTTCTGAGTGTGAATATGCAAGTGTGTTCCAGAATGAGTGAGGGAGCGTGCGTATGTTTTTGTGTGAGGGAGTATGTATATGTGTGAGCGTGAGCGAGAGAGCGGGAGATGGAGTGAGAGTGTGTTTGTGTGTAAGTGTGAGGGAGGAGACAGAGTGTGTTTCTGAGTGTCGTATGTGAATATGAGATAGAGTGTCTGTCTGTGTTCGCACGTCTGTGACAGAAAGAGTGAGGGAGAGAGAGACTGATAAGTGTGTGTATGTTTGTGCGTATGAGAGTATGTATGTGTGCATGGGTGCGAGAGAGAGAGATAGATAGATAGAGATAGAGATGTATGTGCGTGTGTGTGTATATGTATGTGTGTGTGTGTGTGTGTGTGTGTGTGTGGCGTGCGCGTCGGAAAGTCTATTATGGACCAACGATTAAAAATGAGAAGCTAGCAGTTGATTATCTACTCCTCGTTACATCCTCCGTAACGGTCGAGGAGAGACTTGGCCATTAATCTTCCCACTCGTTCCATTCTCTTCAATTCATTTTTTTTTCTTTTTAGTATTTCTGTTGATTTTTTTGGCATTTGTTATCAAGCTGATCAATATTAGGGAAGGGAGCAGTTTCCAAATTACTCAATCACTGGAGAACGAAAAGAGATATGTTGTCATGGTAACGTATGATATCGATGCACTGAGTTCACCAACCAAGCTGGGATCCCACAATTCGATGAGACATACTAACGCATGCGCAGACAATAGTGGGACCCCGGAAACAGTTTTCTTATAAATTTACATGCACCCTTTGACACTTAGAGAAGGAGCTGCTCCAGGATTTTGAGCAGATGGGCATATCCTGGATTTTATGCAAATTCAAATGGATGAAAAAGGTTTTAATTTATGGAAACTAACATTGAAACTTCGAAACAAAAATCAAGAAGGAAAAGTTAATCTTTTGAGCGTTAAGAATTGGACATGGTTGTCTAGTTACAGTTGCCAGCGGAGTTGACACTATGAGGGTGTCACATCAAGATTTATTGAGCGACAGGTTAAATAGACATACAGGGACAGATCCAGGAAAATAAACAGGGTTGGGTCTAAATGGAGAAAGGATTTTTATAAATAATTACGTGGAAAATTTTGTTTAAAATAAGAAAAAAATAAGTGATTGGTAATCCGTTTTTACTTATATTTGAGTCATAATCTTCAATAATATAATTGATAAGAGAGTAAAGTAGAAAAATTGATTAAAGACATTTTTCTCAAAGAAAATGATAACAAAAAATATAAAGAATAGGGTGGGAAACATAAACTATCTCATTATAATTGGTCAAACAGGACAGCTATTTGTATATTATTTAGAGAAAGATTGGAATTATATTGAACTGATTTAAAAAAATGTTTTTGATACATGAAATATTATAATTGAATTGTTCATTTTTGCTACGATTTAACTGCACCTTAATTGTAGTTGCTTTTCATCGCATCTGAACTTAGGCTGGTCACCCATCAGCAGTGAGTAAATGAATTAACAGCAGGAATCGGAATAAGTTCTAGGTAAGAATCGAACGTACGACCCTTTAAACCGGAGGATGACTCGCTGAATGCGCGACTGTTCTTGCCACTGAACTACTGGTACGCATCATTCCAAATTGAATCCTCAAACTCGCTCACTCCCTGATCTCTTCTGCGCCATGTTTGTTATTAACTAATTCAATTCATAAAAAACAAAGAATTCCAGTAGATGACGTATGGTAAATC
The DNA here is from genome assembly GCA_963457665.1 of Thysanoteuthis rhombus. Classification (NCBI taxonomy): domain Eukaryota; kingdom Metazoa; phylum Mollusca; class Cephalopoda; order Oegopsida; family Thysanoteuthidae; genus Thysanoteuthis; species Thysanoteuthis major. The sequence continues at coordinate 6,005,299 of OY735218.1, forward strand.
ATAATTCATTTTTGCTTGTCTAGTTCGTCTTGCCATCTTATATTCTGCCGGTTTTACATGAGACCAAAATGAATAATCATGATATATTAAGCTCTCAAAGAAAAACAATATACCGTATTTCTATCATTTTGAGATTATTAGGGTAGGCGAGATTAACCTGAATCTCTCGTGTGATCTACAGATAAAAACATTGGTGAATGTTTGAAGGTTTTGAGAACGGTGCTGCAGGTTGTCCACCAGTAAACCTGATTGCATGCATTTTTGCTTTTGTACACTAAAAGCCAGATTATATTAATTTTGCGTGAAACAACGTTGTGTAATTGACAAAAGTGGTTATCGTATTTATTGAATAAATGTATATCAATTTCAACGTAGGGATTTGACTGACGCGTACCTTGTCTCTTTTAGAGCAAAGATATCCACTATGTCAGTGGAAATGCCGTGACGCAGCACTCAAAGTGTTAAAAAGGACTATGAAAGCGATCATGATGACTTGTTTTCATTCGTAATGTACAATACTGGGATCAAATGCCAATATGAATTGAGCTTAATGCATAAAATTACTTTGGGACCTTTCTGTCTTGGAATTTAGCAATTATTCTCAAATAAATCAAAACAAAAATGAAATATTCATAAAACCATGATATTTAACCAAACGTGAAGTCCCTTATGAATCAATTGACTATTTTTTATGAACCCAAGGCTGAATTAAACATTGGTGGGCCCGGTGCTAAGCATATCTGGGAGACCTTTCAGTTTTTGTATTTAGTTATTATTTTCATACTATTCAAAACAAAAATGAAATATTCATAAAAGTGATAGCTAATCTAACGCTAAGTCCTTAATGATTCAATAATCTATCTGTATGTAACCAGTTCTGAATTTAACATCGATGGGCCCAGTACTAAGCATTTCTTGAGGACCCTTCTATTTTGTGTTTAGCAATCATTTTCATACAAATCAAAACAAAAATGAAATATTCATAAAAGTGATATTTAATCTAACGTTAAGTCCTTAATGACTCAATAATCTATCTATCAAGGCTGAATTTAACATTGATGAGCCCAGTACTAAGCATTTCTTAAGGACCCTTCTATTTTTGTATTTGGCAATTATTTTCATACAAATCAAAACAAAAATGAAATATTCATAAAACCATGATATTTAACCTAACGTAAAGTCCTTTATGAATCAATAATCTATATATATGTAACCAGGGCTGAATTTTAGGCCCAGTGCTGAGCATTTCTTGAGGACCATTCTATTTTTATATTTAGCTATCATTTTCATTCAAATCAGAATAGAAATGAAAAATTCAAGGAAAAAAAGAGATATTTAATCCGACGTAAAGTCCTTTATTGACCAATATCATCATCAGACATTACAATACCAGTATTGGAGAATGGCCATTCCCATTTCCTTCCATCAACTTCTCTATCTCGTCTCTCCATCTCGTGTCTGGTCTTTTCCTAATGCGTTCACTGTCCCACGGTTAGACTTTTGTCCCCTCTTCTCGTTATGTATTCTGCTCATCTCCTTTTTTTGTTCCTCTGTTATATTTATATCTCTCACATTGATCTTCTTTCTGATCCGTGTTGATATTTTTCCATCGCTCAGTCATTCCTAACATTGCTCTTTCGATCGCTCTCCGTGCAATTCTGAGTTTATCTTCGAGATATTTTGTAAGTTTCTAGGTTTCGTAACCGTACGTCATAACTGGTACATGCATTGGTTGTATACTTTACGCTTCAAGCATGTAACATGAGAAATCCTCAAAAATAAATAAGATACATGGGGGCAGGGATCGGGGACTGCAAAATCTCGGGACCTTGAGCTGTTGCACTGTTTGTACTGCCTTAAACACGACCCTGTATAATACAGTGTTATTGTAGGGACACATCTGTTCGAAGAGCACGTTTTATGTTACCGTATCCCGAGTCGGGAATGATTGATTTTTTTAAAGTCCTTCTTTTTCTTTACTGAATGCATAAAATATTTATGAAGAGATAATTGACTCCCAGGTCGATTTGGGGATGGCTATGGACAGTATTAAATGTCAGAGTATTGTCATCCATTAAGATGTCGACGGACGTAATGAAATGGCTAATTAGAGATGTTATAGAAGTACAAATGTTGGTTGATTCGCTGGGGAGCGGTTTTGCAAATTGACAAGCTGTCTGTTTCCCCTTTATTACGAATCACTTAGAAGGCAAAGGCAGGAACGGAAGGGCTGGTCCGATAACATGGCAGAGCGGACAGACATATAATCAGGCTACAACTTTTGGTGCACACCACAGACAAAATGGCATGAAGGAGAACTTCTTTTGTTTGCAGGTCCTTCTGACGTCAGCTCCGGTCAAAGAACTGAACTGAACTGTATTTGAGAACAAACTCCTTATGAAATTAGAGAGCATCCGGAGAGCGCCTTCCTCTGACAACGACATTGTAGGGGGTTGGTTTAACTGTGCATGGATCTACCCCATAATTCATTCAGTTCTCTAGATTATTGTTGATCCACCTTTCATTGATGTTCGTTGAGAATGGCGATATCGTGTAGACAGTATTGAAGGTATACATATATGTTAGAAAAAGAGAGAGAAAATCGTACATTGGCTCCAAAATATAACTGACCTCCCCCCATTGCATCGCCAATCCTTCCAGAAAATATCAGTGAGTTTCATTGAGAACTTGCGGAGATATCGTGCGGACAGACATGACATTTTGGCGATATTATGTGGTTTGAACACATAACTACGATGTAAGGTAGATAATAGTGCATGGATCCGCTCAAAAATGTATTCGGTCGTTCAGTGGCGTACTTTCCACCCTCATTGAAATTATTAAAAATCATGGAGAACTTTCAAAGATATCGTGTGGAAAGTTACGATTGTGTACATAAATGAATGAAAAAATAGAAGGGAAAAATACATCCCAATAAAAAAAATTCCTTGATCCGCTCCAAAATTTAGCTACTTCTTCCCTAACCCGTTCCTCATCTTTCCGTGGAAGTGCATTGGTGTTCATTCAGTTCTTTTGAAGATATCGTGTGAAGAAAGAGACGGACAGACGGAAAAACGGAGAGAGACGACCAAGTATGTCCAATTCCGTTGACAGAGGTACTGAAATCGGTTGAAATAATCATACTATTACAAGAATTATCTCTATCCATTTCTAACTTATCCATACCGAACAACATGGTTCCGACACATTTCTTGAAGAAATAAAGGTGAATGTGATCTTTTCAGATTGTCTTTTGATCTTTCAAGTAACAATCAATATATTTTCCGAAAACATAATTTGTGATTTCTCAAGTGTGTGTGTGTGTGTGTGTGTGTGTGTGTGTGTGTGTGTGTGTGTGTGTGTGTGTGTGTGTGTACCCATCCATCTATCTATCTGCATGTATGTGTGTTTTGCTTATGACGAGTTGACAGAGAACTTCGTTTGATATTTATCAATTTCATTTTTTCTCATATTCAATAAAGACAATGAAGTAGATCTCAAACTGTTCTAATTCACAGCAAGATAATCAATTGATACTAAAACAGCCAAGCAACATCTTTAAATAATATTCGAAGAGAATAGATCGGTAATCAATGATTTTTCATGCTTCTAGTAGTTGTAATGATAATTATAGTTGTATTATGAGAAATTCAGTTGTAGCCATAACAAAGAAGTACTTGTTGATTCATTTGTTTCCCTATTCTTATGTAATTTTCTCAGTTAGGTAATTTGTAAAATCTTTTAAGCTTGCCCTGAAGCAAGTTTCACATATTTTTCTGTATTTATAATCGTTTCAACAGAAAAAAGTTTTCTCGTTTGAGGCCGAGTTTCCAGGTATATGTCTTCCCTGAAAGGCATTTTTTTTTACAATGAAAGGCACAAACAACCAATTATCGTAATTAAAATTTCAACAGTAAATCTAAAATAGTAACTTCCACCCTTAAGATACGACAATCCATTTTCGAGGTTAAATTCCTAAAATGTAAATCACATACCGATACTCTCTCTCTTTCTTTCTCTCTCTCTTGCACGTACACGAATGTACACTCCACCACACATTGATACACGCACTCTCATTCACGCATACAATTATCCGTTAAAACCTACTGGGGGAGTGGATTTATGTAGTTCAGCGGAGGGGGAATAAGGCTATGAGGAAAAGTAAAAGTCGTGGGGAATTTGGGGGGCTCAAAGGTTGTTGAGGATGTGTTTTTTCCATCATCATCATCATCATCATCATCATCATCATATCATCATCATCATCATCATCATCATCATCATCATCATCATCATCAGTCTTTTAACGTCGGTCACTGGACATAGACCTTCTCCAGGATTCGCAACATCTCTCTATCGTACCAATACTTTCTGAATTTGTCTAGTTCGTTTCCCCTTCTTGTATTCTGTCGGCCCTGGAGATCCATGATGTTAGTCATGATGTCCAACAGCTGTCTGCCATTATTGCAACATGACCAGCCCATTGCTATTTCAGTTTTCTAATAGTTTCTATGGTGTCTCAGATTCCTATTTTCTCCTTGATATAATGTGCTGTCCCGTGATCTCTCCATGTGAGGTTGAGCATGATTCTTTCACGTGCACGTTGCATGGTTCTCAGTTTGAGGGTTAGACTTTTGCTTAGGTTTCATGTTTCAGCTCCATGGGTGACTATAAGGAGGATGCATTGGTTGTATACCCTTCTCTTCGGGATCAATGGGATCTTCTTGATTTTGAAGGTTGAGCTTTCTCTGCCGAAAGCTTGCCATCCTAAAGTGATTCTTAGCTAGATTCAGTAGTACCCCCCCAAAAAGCAAAACAAAAACAAAACAAGAACATAGATCAAATCGATGTGTATATCGGTCACAATAGCAGATTTCTTATCTTCTCTGGTAATAAATTGGAATTTCAAATTATGTGTTGCTAATAATTTCGCTTGCTTTATTTGTTCACCAAATACAAATCAGCAGCTGCACAATTATAAAATTAAAATAATTGTTATTGTACAGCTGTCTAATTATACAAAAAATGAAATAATGTTTTAAAATTATTATTTGTTTCAACTTGGTTAAAAGGAAGGGGGGAAACTTGTAATCTTATTGACAAAAGTAAGAAATTGCCTTGTAAATCTTTGTAACCACTGCGCTAGCTGGAAAATCTTTTGCCTAAAATGGAAATCATCTTTTGATGCACTCTCTTAAATTATACGTTGGTAAACGAGTGAAATTTGGTAGATTTATTCAGATCCCTGTCCTTAATAGGTATTTCAAACTGCATAAGATAAAAACCCAAAGTTACAGAGCAAAATATTATAGTACGCTCTTGGTTAAATTGAAACATGATAAAGATTCCAGTGGTTGATGACAGTATTGAATTTTTATCTTCCTTTTTACTCTTACTTGAGGATTTCTTTCTACCTGGCCTCATATTCTAATCACACATTTTTAACGCCTTACATTTGTTGAGGCGTATAAGAATTGAAGAATAATACTATCACAAGGAATTTCTGTGAAGTCAGGCAACAAATGTGATAGATGATCAGGATTTGTATCCTCCGAATTATTAAAATATTTTGTTTCAATAAATAAAATCAAAAACAATATATGATTTAATATTTACAGACGCTGTTCGAGTGATTCCTACCAAATTTCAACTCGAAAACTGAACTTGACAATCTAAATCAGTGGTTTCTGGCGTTGATTGAAAGGACGTAACACAAATGCTTGTACGAATTCGAAATTTCAGTTGAAAACAATGAAAACAAAGATTTGTGCCATCAACAAAATTTAAAGTAAGCATTCGGAAGGCAAATTTGGTCAGAATTCTGAGCTACGTGGTGCTTCATCACACCCTGGTAGAATATTCCCGAACTCAAGTGTCTCGGGGGGGGGGGGCTCTTCTTGGAAAATCCAATATTCGAATTCATGGCGATTGTTTGAATATTCACTGGCCTTCCCTTTAAGGCAGAGTGTAACACGAGGTTGAATTCAACGTGAGGACTAACATTTGTACGTGTTGGCAAGAAAAAAATACTGCTAAGTCCTAGCAGCGTCACAAAGGATCCAAAAATCTTTTTAACACGCTAACTCAAGTGCAATGGGGAGTTGCTGTAACAGTATTGGAATCCGCAGACTGGACATTATATACTGTTCTTTTTTTTATACAAGCTAAAACATAGAACCTAACCAAAAGATTGGCCCTCCAGCTGAGAACAATGTAACGTGTACAGGAGAGAATCATGCTTAACCTCTGATGGAGAGATCACAAGACAGCACAATATATTAAGGGAAAGACAGGGGTCAGAGATATATAAACTATTGCAAAACGCAAATGGCGATGGGCTAGTCTTATTTCAATAACGTCAGTTAACCGCTGGACATCACTACTCACAACATGGATCCCCTGATGCCATCTGTAAAACTATGACCTGCAAAATATGATGGCGATTCAGAAAATTACAGATTACATTGGCTCTGTGACGCCCATGGTAGAGAGATCTGGTAAGTCAGGGAAAAGTCCAATGTCCAGCGACGGACGATAAAAGGCCGCTGCTGCTGATGATGATGATATTAACCAAAACACTGACTGATAGTATACGACATAAACTTGCTACCATCACAGGCACTGAGCAGGATTACTGATAAATTGGAAATGGAAAGAAGAGGCGATGGCTCAAAGCGGAAGAGAAGAAGAGAGAACAAGAGAGGAATTGAGAGATTGACAGAGGGTTGTGTGTATGAATATTGCGTACCAAGTGGACCATCCACCATTTTGCTGGACATTGGAATAATTTTAATTTATTATAAATTCATGAACCTGGCGTACTCTATAGTCTGTTCCTCCTCGCCCAAGGGACGGATCCGATTTGTCATCAATGATTCATGATGGACTAGTCATGCTGTAGGCGCCGCTTTGAAGGCGTCCTCTCCTCTTTTCAGATTACTGAACAGATTTGGATGATAATCTAATTGAATTTTAGCATGCGTGCATGGGAAACCAAGTAGGAATTCAACGTATTGCCTTTTGGCTTTTATCTTTCCATCGTTTTTTGATTCATGAGTTTTCGCCATCGAAACTGAATGGATTCTTTTCACTTTTGGCCAGCAACCAGTCTTATCTTATCGATCATCAGCGCTGTCAAACGTCTCTTTTGTTTTATGCGAGTGTAACTTGTTAATCTACTGTGTTTTTTCCCCCTTGTTATGTAAATGAGCATGAAACATGAACGGCACATTGAAATGTTCAAAACGTTTACCTTAAGGTGATACATGCACGAAGAGAAATGCCCTACCTAGGATAATAACGCTCTTGTCCCTTTCGTATCAATCACCCTGGGAACTCATTCTAGGGTCCCTTCACTTTGTTTTTTTAAACAGTCTTCAAAATCCTCTTTCGTGATTGCTCGAAGCTTCTTCCTTGCTCTCTTCTTAACATAAGGGGTCCTGAAAGATGCAGTTGATGCGATGTTTTGCATAAAAAAAAGCAGACGAACAAAAGAATAAATGCACAGTACATGAAGAATGGACAGGCTTGGTGTGAAAACAATCGTCACACAGTATACAAGTTCACTCAATGACGTCTCACTGCCAAATGGGTCACCTCACAGGAGAACGTCTTTTCATGCATAAGCTGTAATTTGATTGGTTGCTAAGATGCTTCAGGGCAGCTCAAACGGTCCTCAAGATATTCAAAATGGCTAGATAATTTCCCAACAGATCTTACAATCAATTTTTCACGGTCCTAGACCTTATTTTCTGCATCATTATTCAGCGAAATATATATAAATAATCCTCTTAAGAATTAAAAAAAAAAAAAAATAACGCGACCGCCATCTTGTCTAGCTCCAACTGTTGCTACGGTTACATCCGAGGACTTTGCAACAAGCATGGTCGTCTGCTTGTCGGAAATTCTTCGGAAGATTCGTCGGATGAATGACTAACTGATCTGATCCGGCTTCTGGCTCATATCCAGTTTCATATCCTGAACCAGCTGTCGCTAAACTGTGCTCTACAGATAAATTACCAGGAACCGATCGGCCGTGTAATACGAATCCGTTCCTGTTGCTGAAGGACACAGACGCAAAGAAGTGGATCCATCCTTCTCTGTCACTAGACAAGTAATTATCAACTGGAGGTATCATCAAAGAGACACGTGCAAGGGATCCGATTAACAGCGCATCAATTACATCACCGACGTTCGCTTTTATTTGCGCGCACGCGCACACGGACACGGAAACGGAAACGGGGACACATACACACACACAACACGCACACAGCCATACAGACACTGACTTACTCCATGCAAGTAAGAGATTTCCAACTTTTCTCTGCTTATATACGACGCTTTCTGTCCTAATAATACCGATTCACATACACTCACACACACACACACACACATATATATATATATATATATATGTCTAATATGAACAGAGCACTGTGATTTCTCTGTCTGTATCTGCGGACTTATCCATTTAAAGGTGATAACGTTGCTGATGAAAATATCTCCAATCCATCATTTAAAACGATAGACATTTCCAAACAAGTGAGTTTTGCAATTTCCTATCAGAAAAAATTGAATTGAAATTGGAATACGTCCACGAAGCTTTTTTTGGATTAACTACTACTACTAATACTACTAGTAGTAGTAGTAGTAGTACTACTACTACTACTACTGCACACACACATGTATATAATCTTAAAAACTTTGGATAGCTCTAAAATAAAGTTTAAAAAAAATTTACAACCAAGTTTTAAATGTGTAAAAAAGCTGTTTTTAAATTAAATTGAAATATTTTTAAAAGAGGTGAAGTGGAGTACTGATGCCAATTTTCATGTAGTTAGAACGGGATTGCCAGGCGCGCTGGCTCAAATTAACAAACGCGCCAACATTCATAAAAAATATAGAACCCTTCGCTACCTTTAATGGCTACAGTAGTTGAATTATATGATGGTGGGTTCAATATGTCTGTATCCTGATACAGTTAATAATAAAACGCAGAAAAACGCAGAGTTTTACAGATCTGGGTTTTAGAAGCCGAAGAAATGTTGGGTTAAGAGCATTAACAAGGAAGAAGTTTAATGATCGACCCAAGAAGATCATCGAGGAGACAAGTACAAAAGATCCGGCAATCAAGGCATCTATTTCACTGACTGACGTCCATCTTTATTTACGTTATATTCTTAATTCTTGGGAAGCGTTGTTTTTCCGATCATCTTACGTTTTTTATGGATGAGGCCAGTCATTAGGATGTTTTGGTCATTTACATGAGTTTACAGTCAAAACCTCTGACAGCTTCTCACAACACTCCATATATCATTTTTCTCTCTCTCTCCTCGTGTCACATAAACCTGTACTTGATGAAAATCTCGAATTTCTCCGTTGTCCCTTTGTTATTATTCAATTTAAAACAAAGTATTTTTCTACTCTCTGTTTGTCAGGGAATCTCTCTCGGGTTTGTTGGCTTTACTTTTATTTTACTCAACGTTCACTTCTTTGTTTCACACTCTTTCTTTGAAATTCCCGGGATTACAAACATATATACGTATACCCATATCTATTTACAACAAAAACAGTTTGTTTGAATAAGGGAAGACATTCTGGGTAGTGAATTTTGCTCTGGGCGCGCAGCAATGATTTGAAAATACTGTTAGGATTACAGTGACTCAATCGCTAAGCGCAGACCGAGGCTACATAAGTACTCCCATAAAAAGAGGTGTGGGTTCATTTCTTCATTTTCTTATCATCACCGTTGTTCCGCTCAATGTCGAAAATAATTCGATCTGAGTAGAGTTTAGTTATAATATTGTCACCCCTTATTCATATTGTTGGATACTAATGGCCATTTATCATCATATATATGTGTGTGTGTGTGTGTTATCAAGAGAGGATATATGATCCAACAGAATGATTATAAATGTATTATTCTATATGGAAACTCTCATTCGAAATGATCCCCCATTATTACCACTCGGCCTAGACAGTAAAATGAACAATCAAAGAAAATGGGGCTACTGCAGGAATAGGAGCAATACAGAATCGGAAAAAAAGTGAATTAATTTCTGGCGTTTCACTCTTTAAAGGGTGTCCAAAAAAGAAAAAAAAGAGGTTTTTAGGAAGTATTTAGTTTGTTTTCATAGATGTGTATGTTATGAATATATGTGGGTATACCTAGTTATTTCTTTTTTTATATATATCCACTAAATATGGGAATTTTAAATCCTTGACCACTAAAACACTTTCTCTCAATATTTTTCTTTCTTTCTTTCTATGGATTTTTACTGAGTTTTACGATGTATATATGTCTACGTATCTAAAACACGGATATATATATATATATATATATATATATATATATATATATATATATATATATATATGCATTTGTTAACATCTATATTTGAATGTATCAATAACGGAGAAGTGGAAATCTTCCAAAGGCGCCAAGATTGTGCTGAGGTTGCATCTGTATGGATTAGTCACTACCACTTGAGAAATACAAAAGGTCTGATAGTATTGTAGCAGTTGCTGTATATATATATATATATATATATATATATATATATACATATATATATATATATATATATATATATATATATATATATATATATATATATATATATACACGCACACACACATGTACATATATACTTGATTCTCGAAATGTTTTTCCCCATATAAGCTATCCACTTGTATCATCTAGGGTTTCACAGTGTTATTAAACGTTAATATTGATTATAATCCTCTTCCTGATTGCCAGGCCTGTCGAAGCTTCAAATGAGCCCTGTTCAACCTTACTTTTCGGGAGCACGTTCCCTGCTCTAACCATTTTAGAACCTCTCAACTTTTATAAGAGTGATAACGCAATATTACTAATATCAGTGAAGTTGCTCGTATAGTATATTCTAGTTTTCTATGAATGTTCTTGATTGTTAACCGTGTCTTTCTCTCTCTTTTTACAGGTAAGAAAACTCTTCTTTTCGAATTTGGAATTACCCTGATGTAGGACGAATTCGGTTCAAAAGTCCGGCTGCAAGGTACTGTGAAATATCAGGAATAATTTGTTATGATGTTGGCTTCGTTTTAGATCATTTACCTGTTTTTTTTGGGTTTTTTTTTTCGAGAATATACATCCTGGCGGAGATTCCAAAGAAAAAGCATGTATGTGTACGTGTGTGTGAATAAGAGTGTCTATTGAGACAAGGAGAATTTATGTTTTTTCGGTGGTATATGTGTCTAAATTTATCAGTTTGCATTTTCGAGAAAAGAAGTTTAAATCCTCTCTATACACATGCATATGTATATTCATGTTTGTCTTCATGTGTGCATGTGTATGTGAATGTTTGTACTTGTATGCGTTTGTGTGTATGCATGTGTGTCAACTTTCTCCTCCTGAGGATACAGAACTGGAGAAAGTAGACCACTACCTCTACTTAGGACGGAGAATCCTCACGAAACCCTCAAAAAAAGAAAAAAATCAAGTGGAGAATCACCTTAGGATGGCAAGCCTTTGTCAGAGTAAGCTCAACCTTCAAAAACAAAGAGATGTCATTAATCCTAAAAAGAAGGCTATACAACCAATGGATCTTCCCAATAGTCACTTATGGAGCTGAAACATGGAACTTAACCAAGAGGCAGATCTGTAAGTTGATAACCATGCAACGGGCACATGAAAGAATTATGCTGGGCCTCACATGGACAGACCACAAGACAACACGATACATCCGGGTGAAGACAGGATTCAGGGACATCATAGAATTTATAAAAAAACTCAAATGGCAATGGGCCGGCCATGTTGCAAAAATGGCAGACAACCGATGAAGTATTGGCTCTGCGACGCCCACGATAGAGAAGTGTGGCGAATCCTGGGGGAGGTCGATGTTCAACGACGGACATTGAATCACTGATGACGTTGATGATGATGATGTTGATGATTGTGCCTCAATGTGTGTGTGTCGACAGAGTATTAGATGGAGAGAATTTATGAAGTACTGGCTCCATGACTTACACGATAGAAAAGTGTGGCGAATCCTCGGGAATGTCTATATGTAACGATGGACTTTTAGTGACTGATAATAATGATGATGATGATGGTGATGATGTGTGTCCATATCAAAGTACATATATAATTGAGGCACTACTTACTCTATAAATAACAAAATCTCAAGAATGCAATTTTTTGGTGTTTATCAAATGAGCCCTATGTTATAAAAACAGTTGATTTCCTGTTTTTTTTCTTCTGAATTCTATATCTATGTAAACGTGTTTATATGCGTATAAAGATTGATCTATCTCGTAATAAGTAGCTAACTTGTTGACTGAGACGACGATCAACAGGTCCTACTTGATAGTTTGGGTTCAAGTATTTGGTTCTGTAATGAAGTGCTTAATGCTTGGAATTTTACATATGGCTGACAAAGATTACATACCCCGCAGAAACGTGTTAGAATGAACGGTTAGTGATAAGGAAAATTGGAGTTCAAAACCCGGTTCATTTCACTCTAACGCCTCATAGGAAAGGCATGAATCCATCTCCACCCTCTTGCCAACGGGTCATGAACCAGCGTGGCAACATGAGGCTCATGAATTGCTGCTAACTCATAAAGTATTTACGCACAGGTTCAACTCCAAAAAAAGCGCTATTGACGCTGTAAAGCGCTCGATCAAAGAAAATGCCCCATATGTTTAAGCACGCCCACGCTAATTTAGCGCTCTTTCTCATTGCTAAAACAAGAAAAGCGCGAAAAGAAAGTGCCACGTTGG